>JAHHUM010002653.1:0-492846 GCA_036173005.1 Crenichthys baileyi
AAGATTTAAAAAACAACAAATGGGGAATGGAGGCAAAGGTTGCCTGCCAACCAAGAAATGAGAACATAGATGAAACAATTAAAAGCCTAGGAAGTTGAAATCCTAAATTTTTTAAAAACTTAACATATGGGGCTAAATTTTTTTACTCTTTTGGAAAAAAAGTCCCAAACCGGATGTCATTTTTAAATTTATATTCATATCTCAGCTTATGATGTGTTATTATCTAAATACATTTCAAACAGTATGTTGATTATATCACCAAGTTAGTTATTATTGAGAATCATTGTTGGCCCTGCAAAAAAAGATTTTCTCTAATCTTTAATTATCTTTTAAAAAATGGAAAAATATAAACACTATGAATTTTAGTTTGTTGGGTTCCAGCCTCATACAGTCATTATACGTCATGTAATACAGTCACATGCGTCCATTTTCTAACATCTATTAATGTGTATTTATTCACAATAAGGAGTAAAAGATTTAAAATATTTAATATTTTATATATTTATAGCAGTCTCATCCAAACAGTGGGAACGATCCGCAGTAGCCAGCCGATTTTCATTTGGATTGACAGTCCGGTCTGGTCTGGAATTGTCCACAAAATTCTGATCACTGCATCTCTAACCAGAACTTCTAACAATTTGGACCTCCACTGGTTTTCAGCGGGACTCTCATGAGTCCAAGTCACCAAGTTCTGAAGGGCATTTTTTCACAATGCTTTGCAGAAAAGCTTGATGGAAATGTCGACATTGAAAACATCTTCAGTTTCTGAAAGATAGATGCTATGTTTATTTACCTAAATGGCTGGTTCCATGCATTGTTGGTAACTTTCCACAGCTAGGATGAAAAAACCAAAAACCAGCAATAATTTATGAAGTTTAAATACAATCTCTCAGTTTCTCTTATTTCTGTCCAAGATAGGTCAGCTGCCCTCAGGATCAGGAAGTCTCTCAGTTCATCTAGGCCTCGATTTTTAAAGGTCATACTTGAAAGTTGAACTGGAGAGATATGTTTTTAGAACAGACAAGCAAATTTGCTAATTAACACTTGCAAAAATGATTAAATATTGCAGGAAATGCATACGAATGCAGATTTTAACCAAACTAGCATAAATAGAGGCAAGATAACAAAAAATATTGTAAAAAGGCTTTAGGAATGTATTAAAAATGGACAAGTCGAGATGCACAATAAGTATGAAAATCATCTGAAAGAATGAATGCAAAAGACAAAGAAAATAACCATAAAGATGAGCTCATACTATGAAGTAAAAATGATCAGATTTTTGTTTGTTGATAGCTGGTGACGGTTTGCAAAAACCTGTTTGACTCTGAAAGTAAATAGAGTTAAGCGTCGGTCCTATGTGAGACTGTCCGCTGGATTGTTTGCTGCTAGTTTGTAAGAAATATGTCTAATTTTCAATTAGGCAAAGCTAATCCTATTTTTAAAGTAATAAAAGTCAAACATAAATATACATTTTCAGTAAGCGACCTGTAAAGAACCCCTGCTGACATGAGGCAGTAGTGTTAAAGCAGGTATAAAACCACGCGCTGCCTCCGTCTGCACCTGTCCGTCCTAATAAAGCTCCTGTTGCTCAACTCACCGAGCCTGCCTGAAATCTACATAAAAATCTTCAGCTCATAATGGAGCCTCTCTTGGCTGGAGGAATGTGTGTTTCAGGCTGTGAAGGAACAGAAATGCATGAGGCTACTGTGTATATGTGTGTATTGGTAAGATGAACAGTGAGCCCACCCTGCCTCGAACAGCGCTGCAGCTCTTGAATTCCTACTAAGAAATAACTTGTCCCAACCTGGCTGCCTGCACCCTACAATCATCTCGGCACGCGCATGGTCGGCCCCTGAAAACTCACTTTAGGTCTCTTAACTGGGTATACTTTTGTCATGTCTGGGCAAGAATGTGCTTGCCCCACCCAGGTAAGCTGAGGAATGAGGCAGCCTGCAAAGACCTGCCTTGAGTGGGGCAAAAAAGAGAGAAAGAGTGGAACTGAGAGAGCCAAATAAGTAAACGAGTGCTGAAGAAAGAAGTGCACACATTCAGCTGGGATACAACGATTCATTCATAATTCACCAGATCTTCTGTGGGGTACAGAAGAGGCTGCAAACAGGTTAGTGCTTGACAGCTTAAGCCATGATTTTTAAAACGGGGGTTAACGGAGCGATTTTCTGCAAGAGTTTGAATTTCGTGGTGAGTTTAGATGATCTGCAGTGGAAAGGACCTTTATAAGTACTGGACTGAGTCTCATTGAACAGGATAACGACTAGGACTAAGAGTTCAGCCAACTGGCTGAGGAATTTGTCAAGGAAGAAAACAAAATATTCCTGAACATGAGGTATTCTGTTTGTGAGTTATTGGCTGAAATTGTTTCCTTTCAACTGTTCAGCATCAACAAAACCTTCCTGTTGCACATGCTCTGTATCATTTTAAAGAAATTAGGCTATGTTGAGACAGTTACAGTGGTAAAGTCTGGTTTTGGAGGTAGCATCTAAAGTGGGTCAGGTGTGCAAAGAAGCTGCAGAAGGAGGGTTTGTGTGTAAAGAAGGGTCATACCCAACCCGAGCCACGCTTGTCACTTTTGTTTCTCCACTAGCTCTGTCATTGGCGGTAAGACGCAGGAAGTGAGGAAACCTTTGTTTGCTTCCTGTTTCCTGTCTGTGATGTCACCCAGATTGCGGCTTGTAGCTAAGACTTGATGGAACTGCTTGCCCTGCAAGACTGGATGGGGTGCTTTTGAGGTTGATGGTTTTTTGTGTGAGTGTGCATTCGTACGGGTGTATGAGACAGCCTGCAATCTCAGTTTTTACCATATTAGAGTAGCAGATAGAAGTTAATTATGGCTCCCACGGGACTTTTACTCACATACTGTTACTATGTGCATTGGTTTTATCGGCAGTGACAAATCTAAAAGTGCTTGGAAAATCATTACTAAAATTTTAATTAGATATGACTCTGTTAGCTAAAGTTCCTTATGGTGTTTCAACCGCATATTTAACTGAATTACTACTCAAGCAAATGAACAAACGCAAGAAACATCTCAACGTACATTTTTTTTTAAAGGTTTCTTGCATGGATAAAATGACTGTGGATCACCAGTGGTCATAAAGAGCCACTTATAGTCAGGCTCCAACAGGGTGTGGGATGGCTGAGTGCTAGAGAGAGCCATTCAGTTTAAAGATGGGATAAAAATCAGCCCAAATTATGGCTTCCAGTTTCTGGAGAGATACTTGGAGGAAGTCTGCTACAGCTTTAATAGTTTTCCAATACTGTCCCCCAGTACGCATCCACCCATTTTCTATTCCTGCTTAAGTCTGCCTCACTGCAAGAGTCAGTTGGCAGTATGTGAAGTAAACTCTCAACAGGTCGCCACATCGGGAGCCTACAAACACAGAGGGTGTATTCACACCTGACACTTTTGGTCCGCTTTAAATGGGCCAGAGTTCGTTTCCCCCCTTGGTCTGGACCTTTTTTGCAGGTGTGAATACACCCAAGCGAACCCTGGTCCGAACCGAACAACGGGCTGAGACTCTGGTGCAGTTGGCGTCTGGTGTGAATACGAACTGGCCCCAATCCGACCCTGCTACAGAAAACATACGTCTCTCTGGACTTAACAAGCCACCACAGCAGTGAAGGTTATGCTGAAATCTCACCTGAACTGCGCTCTGTTGCTTAGCAACACTGTTTCCTGCGTGTTTTAGCTCGATGCAGAGCTAAAGTTATAAGTAGACTGTTGCAAAATGTGTGTCGAAGCAGCTGCTCTTGACCCTCACAATGATTAATGCACAAATATTCAGAACAGAGATGCTGCTTGCAAGACTTCCACAGTTGTTTTCCTCCATTTCTGGGTCTATGTTCTGTGGCGCCACCGTCATTTCTGTCCCATTGGAGAAATGATCGTCACCCACGTGGCTTTGTTTACAAGTCATAGTTCACTTCCAAAATGTACAATGTGAAAGCAAACCGCACCAAACGAAAAAAATAAAGTCCACTTTATTTATTTATGTCCACCAAACAAGAATACACCCAGAGACACACAGCCGTGCTTAGACACACTCACACCTAAACACAATCAAGATTGGCCCATTGGCCTAGCATGTATGTTTTTGGGAGGAAGCCGGAGTTGTTAGAGAGCGCACAGCATGAGCGGATGTATAGTCCTTGCCGTGGTTGTCCTGGGTTTGATTCCCAGCCTCCGGTCAGTTTCTGCATGTCTTCCTCTTCTCTCACCACCTTCTTTCCTGTCTGATTACTGTACAACAAAGGCCACTAGTGCCAAAAAAATCGAAACAAAAAAAACTAGTCCTAACAACTGCTCCACTTCAGGAAAGTCCTTAAACATGAATGAACAATGCCCCAACCCCTTCCTCACCTGACTTAAGTCATAATGCTTGCTTGAGGGTTTCTGGTAAACGTAATCTGAGAAGAAAGGTGACAGTGCAGCTCTTTTACCAGCAGCTGGGTGGTTGTGGTTGCTGTTTTTAAGTGAAAGCTGTAAAAGACCAGATATATAGAAACTTCCAACACCTAATAGATGGAAAATTCAAGACGGTTTTAGTGTCAACTATTCCTAACTTCAGTGTTTAGAATAAAAGTGGTGTGATAACTTAAAGGGCCTTTCAATGTTATAAATGTAACAGTGTTTGACTACTACTGCTACCTTTAGCTGGTTTTTATTTCAGATTTTTAAATTAGTCTATGGTTAGAAATCAAGAAATAAATGCTAATTAATATGTTATAACAGCAGCTACTGGAATAATTGTTGTGTTTCTGTTTTAATGAAAGTAATAAGATTATGCTATAGATTTTAGCTTCAAATTCGTGTGTAAAACTGTGATCATTTTAGTCAAAGTTATCATGCTGTGTGAGTCTCATGTTGGACCAAAGCTACAGTTGCGGTGGTAGACTCCACATCAGGGTTCACACCACTTTTCTGTCTGCTACTCATCTCTACACACTGCTCTCTCTCTCTCTCTCTCTCTCTCTCTCTCTCTCTCTCTCAGATTGCCTTCTTTCCTTCCTCATTCATTTGCAACTTCGAACGATACTCGGCACACTGCTTTATCCATTTAGCGTTGCCTTGTGCTCATACTTTGCTCCCTTCATTCAAGTTTTTACCTCCAACTTAAGCATGGGTGGATTGATTAAATCTCTGTAAGTTTTTATCTTTGCTTTCTATCTGTTCTAACGGATTTACAGCTGTTTTTCTGTAGCAGCGTGGGCTGTCGTGCAACACTTGGCTTGGCATTGTGAAACACCCAAAAAAAACAACAAAACAGGAAGCTGTGAGTTCAGGGGTTTTTTACGTTCAGAAAACCTGCTGATTGTATCCTACTTTTGTTGCTTCTCTTTCTGACTCTGCAGGTTGAACGTAGGTGTAGATGTGTGACAGTGGAGTGTGTGAGGACAAGCCCCCTGCCCCCCCTGTCAGGATGAGCAGCCAAGGAGGAGGAGCCAAGGATCCTCAGTCAGCCAATCACAGCTCTCGGCCACTGCCGTCTGCCCCAGAGGAAAGGAAGCCCAGGAACAAGATCATCTCCATATTTGCCTCTGAGAAAGGTGAGAGAGTTGGAGACAACCCACACATTAGGCATGTCTCCTTACATAACAGACTTTGTGTAACAGTTAGGAAAAAGGTAGAAGAGGGGATAAAGAATGACATTTGACATTATCCCTGCAGGGTTTAAGAAGAAGGACCGTGACAAGGACAGGCCTGAAATCTCCTCCCCATCAGACTTTGAACACACCATCCATGTTGGCTTTGATGCTGTCACCGGAGAATTTACTGTAAGTCTTTTAACACTCATTACAGCGCCATGCAAAAGTATTCATACTGCTCGAACTTTGCCAGATTTTGCTGTGTTACAACCAAAAACTTCAGTGTATTTTTTTAGGAAACCATACAGTTGACCAAAACAAACTCTCTGAAATGAAGAAAGGACAGTTTGTGCATGAATGCGTTCATACATGGAGCTCATGTTTCTCCAAACTTTGAACTGAGCAATGCTCAGATAAAATTGAAGTGACCAAAGCTTACGTTGACGCCATTTAACAGTGCTTTATACTCGGGATCAACAAAAGATTTAGTCTGAGTTTTTCCCTCAAGGCGAGTGCTGAGTGTCTGTGTGTGTGTGTCTTCAGGCGTTAGAGAGAAAGCTTAGCTATAGCGCATTTGGCAGTTTGTCTTTGTGAGAACCCATATTGGTCTGTCTCCTGCCGCCGCCTTCGGTTTTGCTTTATATTTAAAGGAATATAAGTGTTGCATGCATTGGTTTTTACACCTCTTTACTCTGATACCCTAACATAAAATCCACATCTACCAACTGCTTTCAGATGCCACCTGAAGTTGAATCTTACTTATTGGGTAATATGGATGTAACAGTATATAAATTTAGTATTATGATCGTTGCATACAAACCAACCATTAGTCGATAGCTTGACAAATCGGACCTTTATTGAAGAGTAGATATAAAGAATGCCGTTGTTGAAAGAAAGTACTAAAAAGTGGCGTTTAAAGTTAAACCACGCTGAGAACACAGCAAACATGGTCAGATGAGAGCAAAATCACACTTTTTGGCCTACATACCGAAATGCCATGTGCGGCAGAAAACTAAGAGACCCTCACCCTGAATGCACCATCTCCATGGTGACACATGGCGGTGGCCGCGTCATTCTGTGGGGATGTTTTTCATTGACAAGATGCTGTTCCAGCTCGTTGATGGACAACATCCAACAGGGACAGGAAAGACAACTAAACCAAGGCGGTGTATATCCGTATTGCATGCTTATTGGTAAATCTAGATTTTGCTCCTTTATTTAAAAACTAATGGGGAACGCTACATATTTTACAAATATTGCTATTTGTTATCTGGAAAAACCATTCAGTTAGCATTGCTTTGCATAAAGCCTGGAAATTGCGCAGAATCCTGATTAATCCTGAGACGCAATATAAACAGAAGAATCTATGTTGCTTGGTTTTAAAATTAGCACATGTAAACCCCCGAGCATTCTGAAATAGCAGCTACAGGACCTGTATTATTAGTTAGCATAGATGCTTATTGTAGCATATTTGTTTACTTAAAGATGAAGAAAAAGATGATCATTGATTTGAATGGCTCAAATCCTTTTTGTGATAGAAAGTAATCCTTTTACTAAACCATTCAGTCAAGTATGTAATGTACAAACTCTTCTCCAAACACTTCCACGTTGCCCAACTCTGACTTATGTTACCTAGGAGACACTACAATGTTGTGAAAACATTGTCTGTAGTCCATTTGTTGATGCTACAACAAAAGCTGTAAAGTAGGAACTGTTTGGTTTATTGTTCTGTGGTATATTTTAGATCTCACTGTGAGATTGTCAGTATTAAATCTCATTTAAATGCACAAGTTCTCCTTTAGTGTTAACCATAGCATACACCATAGTGTATGCTATGGTTTCTTTGTCATGCATGCTTAACCTCACATTTTATTCACACTACTTATAATTATTAGGTTTAGCTTTCTGAAGTAGTCCTTATTTTTTTAATGTAGTTCACATGATGAATTAGTGAAGTTTAATTTAGCAGCATGACCTCCTCTTCTCCCTTTTTTCTTAAAATGCTGACACATAAGCAAGTTAATGTTCGATGTTAATGTTAGTTTTCAGTGATTTTGAAGTCGTTACCAAACTGTTTCCCCCCAAAACAGCCAGTCTTTTAAAAACACCTCGGTGTGTTTCAGATTGTCGTGTAAGTCTTTCCTCAGCAGAGGACGAGAAGCTGTTGCTGTAGTCGTGCCTGAAAGCCTTATGCACTTATACATTTGTGTCAGATTTACATTAACTTTTTTTAAAAAGAAATTTGTATTTTGTTGTATTTTATTATGTATCATATTATTAATTGAAACGAAGTAAAACTTTTTTTTCATGACTTCCTGTTTCTTGCCCCCTTTTCAAAATGGGAAAGACTACAGAAAATGCCATTTAACTAAGGCAGATTTGTGTTGGTTTTAAGAAACTAGCTAACTCCTCTAAACCTGTCTATATCTACAGCAGGGATTTTCTGGTACGAGAGTCTCATGGTTTATGTCGAAATACAGAATCTAAAAAGAAAAATGTCTAACATTATATATTTAAAACAGAAAAGCATCAATTATTACTACCGCTGTTAAAATGATGAAACATATTGATTAATGTACTAAATATAAGTGCCTTGAGACAATAATTGTTGTGAATTGGAGATTTATAAGTAAACAGAACTGAAACTGAATTGAATATTTATATTATTTAGATTATGTAGAGCTGGCAGCTCACCAATGGCATGTTGGAAGTTTTTACTTCAAAGAGAAGCTATTATAACACAAATGTTAAAATTTGCACAACTTTAATGGTTTGCATGTGTAAGAGGAGCTGGAGAACTTCATCTCATTCTGATAAGTTTACAGTGAGAGTCCAATGAAGATTCTGTTAGAATGTTATTCTTTATTCTAAATCTGAAAACTGAAAGTTAAATCGGCATCATAAAGCATGCTGTCGTGTAACTGACCATGATTCTGGGTTGTGTTAATTCTGTGTTATTGTTTTTCCTCTTTAAAGTGCAGATACAGATCAGTAAATGCTTTGCCTGCATGTTTGTTTATCCAGGGAATGCCGGAGCAGTGGGCCCGGCTTCTTCAGACCTCCAACATCAGTGAATCGGAACAGAAAAAGAATCCTCAGGCCGTCCTCGATATTCTCAAGTTCTACGACTCCACCAGTGGGAAACAGAAATATCTTAGTGTTTCTGCTTCGGGTGAGTTCTCCGTCCTTGTAGTAAATAACTTAAAAAATAGCTTTGTAACTATGCTTTAAGTTTCTTTTTTTCTCCTTTAGACAAAGATTCACAGTTGGTGAGAAGCTTCATTCTTTATTTATTCAGAGTAATTCATTTTCTCTAACTTAATTCCTGGGGATCATTTTGTTTTCTTTGTCCATTTTTGCTGTTGCAGCCAGGCAAGAAAGTTTTGGCTACCTCTCCATTAGCCCGAGATGGCGAAGATGATGATGACGATGATACACCACCTCCAGTTGTGGCACCACGGCCAGAGCACACAAAATCTGTGAGTTAGTTATTGGTAGATGATGCTACTTTTATGGTTAGTTACCTAAAATAACTACAATTTTTCCCTTTTTTTTTAAAAGATGTACACAAGGTCGGTTATTGACCCCATCCCGGCCACTGAGCCAGACGGTCCCAAGGCAGCTGACCGAAAGAAACCACAGGGAGGCAAAATGACTGATGAAGAAATTATGGAGAAGCTAAGTAAGTTTTAACGCATGCACATATTTAAAGTCAGACATCAAACAAAAAGCTAGACAAAGCTACATTTGTCTCGGCCGCCTTTTATGTCTACCTAATAATATATTTTTCTTTGTGATGTTCAGGAACTATTGTCAGTGTTGGAGACCCTAAAAAAAAATATACTCGCTACGAAAAGATCGGCCAGGGGTAAGTCAGGATTCAAGCTGAATAAAGGAAAAGAAAATGTCAAAACTTTGAAAAAAAGACATGTACCAAAGGGGAAGTTGTGCACAGTTTAATGATGCATTTGAACTGTTCTTATTCCAGGATGTAAAAATTATATATCCATAAACTTTGAACCAGAATTTGGGATAATTAGGTGAGCCAGTTCAAGCTTGGTGATGATTTTTATTTAAACCACATGACGCGTATACATACAGGCTCAAATATACTCCTACCTCCCCGCTACTATTTGGTTGACTGTCCCTTCACTTTTTTTAGAAATCAGTACGTGAGTTTATTTAAATTGGATTGTTTCCCGGTGTGGACCCCACTTTAAAGCACAGTCCACACATTTTCAGATGGGTTAGGGTCAGCTCAGTAAACCTTTAAAATCCAGTTCTGATGCGTGTTTGGGATCATTGTCCTTTTGAAACCGGATAGTGTTCGGGTTTCAACAATCCGACCCAAACGGTCTCCTTCGGATGAATAAAATACTTAGGATGTGCTGGAACAACACAAGAACCACCACGGCTCAAGCCTGACATGAACTGGAGACTGTGACTAAAGCAGACTGAGAAGGTGCCGAGTAAGGAAGATCCCCTGCTCTGAAATGCACACCATCAAGTCTAACTGAAGTTTGTAATTGGTCACAATGACAAGAACTGTGTTTGGAGACGCGCAAGTCAGGCTTTCAACCTTAAAAACACTGTAATGACAAGCATGGTGGTGGCAGCATCATGCTGTGGGGCTTTTTCACTACTTGTGGTATTAAAGATTTGCACATACTCAATGAAACTAGAAGGACAAAGGACTAGCTCCATATTTTTTTTACCTAATCTTGAATAAACAGCTAGATGGTTGAAACTTGAACAGAAGAGGGTGTTCCAACAGGAGAAAATGGAAATTAACCCAGGTCTGTGCCAGGAAGCTAAGCAATTTAGCTTAACTCCATACATACTGCCAGAATCATACCAGAAGCTTGTTGATGGCAACAGAAAGTGTGTGGTCTTTCTGCAGCTTGCCAAGGTACATTAATCCCAGTATAACTGAGGGTGTATGTATTTATTAAAGCCTGAAATACATTTTTGAGGCAACTTGATTAAAATAAATCCACCATAAATTTAAACCTGTGCACAAATTCTTCTCAAAAAGAGTCACTGAAGTTGGATAATCTGCCTTAAAATATACCTCAAATAAATCTATAAAGGGCCGAAATATGACATCGGTGCCCATGATGAGGGCGTGTAAACCCCTAACTGAAACTGTACATGCCAAAGGAGAACAAAACCACTGAAGAATTTTGATTTACGTTCAAATTTCTTTTTCTTTCAGGGCCTCTGGTACAGTTTACACAGCTATAGATGTTGCCACAGGACAAGAGGTAAGCTTGATTTTCTTCATTTTGTGCTCCGCTTCCGTCTCTTCATTTGTCTTTTTAATGTGCAAATCAGTAAAAGTGTTGAGGACGCTGCTGTGATTTTAAGTTACGCCATTGTGTGGTCTTAAATGAGAGCAGAATTTGATTTCTAGTCTACTAGCATTTACGAAATGCTGGGATTTACAGGTGGCCATCAAACAGATCAACCTGCAGAAGCAGCCAAAGAAAGAGCTGATCATCAATGAAATCCTGGTCATGAAAGAGCTAAAGAACCCCAACATTGTCAACTTCGTAGACAGGTAACACTTGGTGTACATACCGTAGAGATAAACATAGGGGGCACAGTTCAAAGCACCAAACTTTGCTTGAATTGTGTGTGTAGTTTCCTGGTTGGGGATGAGCTTTTTGTGGTGATGGAGTACTTGGCTGGCGGCTCTCTTACCGATGTTGTGACGGAGACGTGCATGGATGAGGCTCAGATAGCTGCCGTCTGCAGAGAGGTAAAACTCATCTCACACAAATAAGGGAACCTGTATAAAACATGTTTATAGTGTAGCTGCTCTGCAAAAGGATTACTACCCATTTTTTTATGCTACAAACACAAACCTCATTGGGAGTTTTTGTGATTCATTGTTTTCAATTTGTTGTGTGAATACCAACCTGAAAAGTGTGGTGTGGATCTGTATTTAGCCTCCTTTACTCTGATCGTCTACAGTAATCAGTTACTACCAATTACCTTCAGACGTATCATTAACCTTAAGCCAAATGGCTCTGGTCAGATGATAGTAACACAATTTTCTTTTGGCCTACCTGCAAAATGCTGGTTGTGGCCAACAACGCCTGAGTACTCCACCCCGACAGTTCAAACATGGTGAAAGTAGCCTCATGCTGTAGGGACAAGGAAGCTGGTTCGTGCTGATGCATGGTAATCCTGGTAATAAACCTGTTAGAGGCTGCAAAACATTTGAGACTTGAGTGGAGGTTCACCTTACAGCAGGTCAAGGACCCTAAACATAAAGCTGGAGCTACAAGAGAAAGGTTTAGATTTAGATTTTTTCATGTGTTAGGCCAGTCAAAGTCTTGGTCTAAATGCAACTGAGAATATTTGGAAAGAAATCAATATTGATGTTTGCAGACACCATCCATTCCATATGGATGAGTATAGCCATTTTTTTTTAATATATGTACAAAGTTGTTAGAAACGTACCCCAAAAAATCTTGCAGTTGTAATAGCCAAAGGTGGTTCTACAGTTCTACTGAATAAAAATGCTAACCACTCTTTTTAGGATTTTATTTGAAATTTTTTTTTTCCTTTCAGTTCACAATATCCACTACCCTGTGTTGGTCTCTTACATGTAATTCCCAAAAATACACTGATCCCTTTTTTTTGTAACATGGCTAAATGTACAGAAGTTCATGAGTTGTTAATACTTTAACAAAGTTCTACATTTGTGTTGTATTTGTGTTGACTTGCTGTATTTCTTCACACTATGTGTTTAGGTCATTCAGGCTTTGGAGTTTCTTCATGCCAACCAGGTCATCCACAGAGACATCAAGAGTGACAATGTACTTCTAGGGATGGATGGATCAGTCAAACTCAGTAAGGAAGAATCTATTCATCATCAACAGACTTAAAAGCCCATTTATGTTGAGCACATTCAGGCATTCCTGTCATATTTCTAGATACCTCAACCCACTCTTTCTGTTTTTGCAGCCGATTTCGGCTTCTGTGCCCAGATCACCCCTGAGCAGAGCAAACGCAGCACCATGGTGGGAACTCCGTACTGGATGGCTCCAGAGGTGGTGACGAGGAAGGCTTACGGACCCAAAGTGGACATTTGGTCTCTGGGGATCATGGCCATAGAAATGGTGGAGGGAGAGCCTCCATATCTCAATGAGAATCCTCTCAGGGTGGGTGTGTCCCAGGAGGAAGAATAACCAGTCAATTGTGCATGCTTAAACAAAGTCATATTTGAATTTGGAGTTAGCCCTCATCTTTCTGATTCCACCCTGTATGCGCAAATCAATAGAAATACTGGCACTGAAAAAGCCCCACAGCATGTTACTGCCACTACCATGCTAAACAGTCAATACAGTGTTTTTAGGTTTGAATGCGTCACTTCGACTCCTTCAAACGCAGAGTCCAAATATACTAAAAATGTTGATTGCTGTGCCTTAAATCATATTATTTGTAGTTAATGGACTCACATCATCAGTGCTTGTAGTTTTCTCTTGTTTTTACTCCTAATCAGAGAAATTTGTGCACATCTGCCGGATGGTGATCTAATACCTTTTCTCTTGCGCCATCTTGTGGTCGACAGTTGAATAGACACAAAGCCTGTTAAATAATCAGATAGGATTTTTTTAAATACACTGTTCAAAATATAATGTACCGAGATTTTCTAACTGCTCCATGCTCTGATTTCCAGGCGTTGTATTTAATTGCCACCAACGGCACTCCTGAGCTGCAGAGTCCAGAGAAGTTATCTCCTGTCTTCAGGTCCTTCCTGTCCTGCTGTCTGGAGATGGACGTGGAGAAACGAGGTTCTGGCAAAGACCTCCTGCAGGTACGACAAAAGCTCTTTATTTTAGTCATCTATAATGTTTGCCAAAGTTTAATACTACCTTTATTGTCCCTCTGTTTTCAACCATGAAGGAGAATCTATTCTTATGTGTTTTTAAGCCTCATTCTAGAAAAAGATGTGTGGTTTTGTCCAGCCTTGGATATTACAGGAACTTGGTGAATTGAAATAGGCCTCGTTTGTTTTGTCCAGAGGTGTGATATCTGTCAGGATGTTACAGCATGTTAAACTCTCTGACTGAGTGGCAGAAAATGATGTTCGGTCAGTTCATATAAGTGCTAAGTGTTTAATGTGCATTTTCCTGCAAGTATTACCTCAATAATGTTGATTTATGACATCAGAACTGGATATGTACAGTGAGGAAAATAAGTATTTGGATGACCTGTGACTTTGCAAGTTCTCCCACTTAGAAATCATGGAAGGGTCTGAAATGTTCATCTTAGGTGCATGTCCACCATGAGAGACACAATCTAAAAAAAAAATCCAAATGTATGATTTATTTGTGTTACTGCTGAAAATAAGTATTTGAACACCTGTGAAAATCAATGTTAATATTTGGTACAGTGGCCTTTGTTTGCAATTACAGAAGTCAAATGTTTTCTGGAGTTTTTCACCAGGTTTGCAAAAACTGCAGGGATTTTGGCCCATTCCTTCACACAGATCTTCTCCAGATCAGCCAGGTTTCTGAGCTGTCCCTGAGAAACACGGAGTTTGAACTCCTTCTAAAGATTCTCTATAAGGTTTAGGCCTGGAGACTGGCTAGGCCACTCCAGAACCTTGATATGCTTCTTACAGAGCCACTCCTTGGTTATCCTGGCTGTGAGCTTCGGGTCATTGTCATGTCTGATGACCCAGCCACGATCTTCAATGCTCTAACTGAGGGAAGGAGGTCAGGTGTCGTTATGCAGCTAACAACCTCAAACAGGTGCTTCTAATTTAGAATAATAAGTGGAGTGGAGGTGGACTTTTTAGAGGCGGACTAACAGGTCTTTGAGGGCCTGAATTTTTGCTGATTAGCAGGTGTTCAAATACTTATTAGCAGCAGTAACACACAAATAAATCATTAAAAAAAATCATACATTGTGATTTCCGGATTTTTTATTTAGATTATGTCTCTCACAGTGGACATGCACCTAAGATGAAAATTTCAGACCCCTCCATGATTTCTAAGTGGAAGAACTTGTTCAAATACTCATTTTCCTCACTGTAGATGTCCATCGCCTTTGATTAGTAAATCCCAACATTGGTAAAGCAGAACCTTGTTTTCCATCTTATTCAGATTAAAGATAGCTGGATAAAGCCACTAGACTTTTCTTGACTTTTCTTTTCTTGCTGTTTATGTTGTAATTTGCAGTTACAGTAATGAGTTCCTCCAGTCTGTAAGCCAGTCTATCCATGATGTTTGATTCAGGACTCAGCCTCTGCTTGTTGGTTATGTTGTAGAGAGAAAATGTCTCAGCACCATACACCTTTTTTTATTTAAAATTGCTCCATCCGGGAGTTTTTACATCGTTATTGATGTTCAAATCTGTTCCTTTGTCCTGCAGTTCCATTAATCTTTAACCCCCCCCTTGATAATGTTGAATTTTATTTGGTACCTGCTGTTTTCAGAAGTAGAGATCAATCCAGGAGGACGTCTTTAATGTGCGTTCAGTTGGAACCTATACAAATAAAAATTACTAATGCATTTATTCGGAGAAAACCATAAAAGCTTGAAAAATGTATAGTTTGAGCATTTTGTATGAAACTAAGTTAATTTCTTGCATATTTCCTGTGTTTCTCTATAGCATCCATTCCTGAAGCAGGCGAAACCTCTGTCCAGTCTCACCCCTCTCATCCTGGCAGCCAAGGAGGCAATGAAGAGCAATCGTTAACAACCCCCCCCCCCCCCACCCACCACCACCACCACCCTCACCCTTTGTGATCAAAGACTTAAAGGATCCAACTTAGACTATCTGATGATAAGAAGTCCACCAGTGTTTCTGTTTTTCCAGTTGTCTCAAAATGCTGCTCCATGTTTCCTCGTTTTTCTGGACTCTCATTATACATTTGTGCCTTGATCCAAAACTGCGGAAACCCAAAGGGAGTTCCTTGTTAGTTGCCTGTGCAGCTTGTGTTTCTTGAAACATACCCAAAATGCAAAATTAGCCTCATTTGAGGATCTTTGCACGAAAATAATTTCATTCTACATCTGGAGAGCTACTAAAACCCACTTATTTCAGCAGTACAACTTTAATTGTTTATTGGGAAACTGTTGCTGTAAGGCAAAGAAAGCAAGAAAACTTCATTTAGAATGATTGGTTTTGAACTCTGCAATTAGTTTTGGTGGTGGTCTATGGTTACATGTGGGCTTTATGGTCCAGGAGATCTGAATGGCGCATGAAACTTAAAACCTATGCTGTGCTGGTGCCCAGAATGGGACAGTGTTCTCTTTGTACATTGGAAAAACCACTTGAGTGTCCTCTTTTGTAACCCTACATATCAATAAAACTGAGTAATCACAGTTAATGATGGAAGATTTGAAACAGAAAATATAAAAATGCAGTTTTTAAATTACTTTCTATTTTTTTGACTATTTTTCTGATATGTCTCAATGCTCAGTTTCTTATCTCAAACATTTTTTGTACACAGTTTCCATTCGTTTTTTGTGGGCACAATCTATGCAAAGTCATCTGAATGCAGGTTACTTCATAAAAAGGTTGGTTTATTCCACAAAGCCTTAGAGCCAAATGTTTTTCGTAGTATGATTGTTCCTCTGCATGAACTGTTCTTTTTCCACTAAGTATTTTACTTGCTGTTCATCTCTTTATCGTTGTACAACACAAATACCACCTGTAGTATGTTAAACGTTACACTGGACGAGTTTTCTGTTTTACCTTGTTTGTACATGATGTAATGTCTTGTATTTTTAACAACTGATAATATATAAATATATATTGTTACTTTGTTGTTGTAACTAACAGCAGGAGGCATTTTTTTAAATTTGTGTTCAGGATATTTTAGTGTTCTGGTTCAGTGTCAGTCCCCTAGATTTGTGGAGTTATAGACTCCAAACCAAGTAATGCCTTAATAATCCAGCCACACATTAAATTAAAATGGATCACAGAAAATTAGCTTAGAAAAAATATCTACATGTCCCTTTATTCGGTGTGTGTGGCAGTAAAACACTCCTATATGGTACCTGACAGGTTAGTACGCATAAATTTCTTGCTTAAACCAGAACAATAATCCAATGATGTTTATTATATAATGACCTAAAAGTGTGAAATGAAAGTATTTTTGTCAATCATAAAATAAACAGCTGTTGTCCCTTAATAAAATCCAAAGACTTGATAAAATATTAATAAACTTGGAGCTGAAAGGATTTGTTTCTCACTGATGCCACTGATTACACTTGGGCTCATGACTGGACTCTATGCTCAAAGACACGTGAAGTCTTTATATATATGTTGAAATAGAGACAGCATGATCATATGATCACACTATCAGTGCAAATTCAACTAAAAGAGACTGAGTTATGTAGGAGCTGTAAAACCAGTGAAAATGCCAAAAAGCAGTAGATCTAGTCAGGAATGTTTGGAGGAAGAGATGAAGCGTGGTGTGCAGAGATGTCTGGAGTATGATTTTCAGTTGGAACAGATGGAAGGGAACATCCAGCACATAAAAATGTCCTCTGCATAAAAATGCATTCCACTATATGCAGATGACGCAAATAATTATCTTCCAAATGACATTGAGTGGTTCCCCTATTAGATTGTGTCAGTAAGACTGAAACATAGATGAGGTCAAGCTTGTTAAGCTTTTATGAGGATTAAACAGATCTTAGTTGTCGGACTTCTTGGAGTTTCTTTCTGTTCACCTGTTTTACCTGCTACTAACCCCATCCAACCTCTAGATGGCAGCAGACGCACGGTAGGAGCTGAGTCCACAGGTGTTCTCCATCAGCCTCATCAGGAGAGGAGCTTAAGTACCCAACGTGGCCAACACTCCGGCGCCTGAGTGTTAACCTGCAGTGGTAACTCTAGTTGGCCAAGACAAGTCTCTTTGTGATTCTTAACTGAGTACTTACCTCCTTGTGTCTTCCTTCCCGGGTTACCTCCAGTTCCAAGCTTCTTATCCAGTCTGCGTATGCAGAAGATCCAGACTCTCTCTCCGCAAGAGAACTTCACGGGTTATCTTCTCAGTTGGCTGCATTCTAGTTTCAAGTCTCCTCTCGCTACCTGTGAACGAACCTGGCTCACCCTCCACCATGCTCCCCTCCAAGATCACCCACCTGGTGCCACCTCTACTTCAAATGCAAATAAAACAGAATTACCTGGACCTTTCACTTACCCAACACGCTCCCGGAGATTTCCATCATCTCACTTCTCCTCCCCCCCTGGCGGATCTCCTAATCACCCTCTGTAAGCAAAAATATATCAAGATCAACAACCCAGAATATTACCTGTCACTTACCTTTGATCCCTTCTCCATACAGCAGCGAGTTGCTGTTTCTCCAGCAAACAAAATATTTCTTAATAAACTTGGTAAAACTTTTCCTGTTTTCCTGAGTGTATTTCTGCATGTGGGTCAAAGCAGCTAGAAAAACGATTAGATTAATCTTTGGAGCCAGTTTATAGAATCGTGTCTTTTTCTAGCTCTCTTTGTGAAGTCAAATGAATACAGAGAGCTGGTGGACAGTGATTTTAGACCGAGTAGTCAACTAATAGTTGTGGTACAAATGTGGAGACTGAAAGAAACACTGTTTTTGACAAACTTTACTGTTTTATATTTATAATTTGAATTGAGTCTTGGTTGTTACAAATGGTGGTCAGAAGAAATTCAATCAACTGCAAAGTTGATGAAGGCAAATGACAAAGGAACGTAAACCCAAACACCTTTTATTAAAAAAAAGGTATTTAATTATCTTAATGATAAATGGAATGAATTTATATAGAGCTTTTGCAGTCACAGCGACCATTCAAAGTGTTTCATAGTAGAGCCACATTCACCTAATGACACTCGCAAACAATCACACACCGATACTCAGATCTTTAAGCAACATGAGGTTGTGCTTTGCCCAGGGGCACATTGGCATGAAACCGGAGGAATCTGGAATCAATCCACAACTTTCAGAGTGTGAGATGACTTTGCTCCCCGCTGAGCCACAGGGCCGAGCAGAATGGTTACGTTAAAAGAGAGATGCTTAAAAAACAGTTTTCATCAACTATAGTTACTTTCAAGGAAACACATCAGAATCAGAATCAGCTTTATTGCCAAGTTTGTACATACAAATAAGGAATTTGACTCTGGTACACTTTGCTCTTTGGTTTTTGTTTTTGCACTATGCTGCCCTCTGTTCACTGCATGACAAGAGGTTTCACAGGCAAGAAGACTGGTGCTCCTTAGATTGGACCAAATCCTGACTCCTTTATGGAAACAACAAATTCATGGCAAGAGGTTCAAACCTCAGGGAACCCAAGAAAGTGTCAGGACCATGTCATATATATGGCATTTAATGCATTAATGTACTCATACATGTAAACATACTCACATATTGTATAAATTAATTAATAAACTTACAAGCCTGCTTCAATGCATAGGAGTTGTCTGTGTGGGAGTTCATACTTGTTTCTGTAACTTCTTTAAGACCTTTCTATGGCAATATGAGGACCAAAGCCTGGTCCTAATGCAGCAGAGGACCTTATTTAGGGTTAGGATGCTAGAATTAGGACTAAGATGTGGTTTAGGTTTATTTTAAAGGTAGGGTTAAGAATGTGCTTACTTGTAATGGCTAAGGTTAGGGTAAGTGCAGAGTTAGAAATATAGTTACTAAAATACATAGAAGTCAATATACAGTCCTAATACTGTCAGAGATTCAAACTTGAGTGGGTCACACACACCTTTGTTTAGTCTTATTTGGACTAATGCAATCTATGTATGTTTAGTCTATTTCTGAATTATGAAACAAGAGGGCAGCATCTGCCTGTGCTGTTCTGTATGTTGCAGAAACGGAAGCATCTCATTCAGCTCCACCTGTGCTGCTCCTTATTCTCACATGATGTAATTTGAATATTTGCTTCACTTCCCTGAACATCAGGCTTTATTAAAGCGCTAAGCTGCCTGGTCAATTTTATTCTATTGCATACATCCAGAATGAAAATGTTTCTGATTTTATTGCCAATCCTGGCAGTCCAGTTTCATGGTGAGTTAGTAAATTTGGAAATATTCATTTCATGCTGGATGTTCTGTATTTAAGGTATTCATCTAATAAGATTTTGCACAATTCTGTTTTTTTATAGGGTTGACAGCAGATTCTGTGTCTGTGACTCAGTCTCCTGCCGTGAAGTCTGCTGCTTTGGGCGAGACGGTCTCTCTGAGCTGTACAGCCAGTAGAGGAGTTGATGATGATCTGAGTTGGTACCTGCAGAAACCTGGTCAGCCTCCCAAGCTGCTGTTTTATAAAATCAGCAGCCGTGAATCTGCTCCGAGTCATTTCAGCAGCAGTGGATCAGAGCCTCAGTTCACCCTGACAATCAGTGGAGTTCAGGCTGAAGATGCAGGAGATTATTACTGTATGGGTGCATACGTGGGCCTGAACACACAGTGGTACAGAGTCGTACAAAAACCTCCCTCAGATCAGACAAATGGGTTGCACACCGGGATGCACCACTGAACAGTCTCACACACACACACACACAGCGTGGACTTAAAGGAATGGGAACTAAAACTCTGACACATTTTATTTTGCATCTCCAGATGTTCAGTCATGCTGCTGCCTCATTGTAAAAAAACAACATATTTAGTTGCCTTGAAGACAAGAAATACCACAAGATGCTGAAGATGAAAAAGTGTCATTTTCTTTTATATATATAAAATGTAAAACCTCACCTCACAACTATTCTTATTAGAAATGTGAATCCTTTTGATTATTATTACAAATTAATAAATACAATATTTTAGTTAGAACTGATTGTAAATGACCCTGAGATGATAAACTAAGTTATTTTGTAGGTTTAAATATACATTTATCTACTGTCAAAGTGGCTAAGTACATGAAATTTCTAAATCAAACAAATTGTATTTTAAAAAACGTTTTTGATGCACCATTAAGTTGCACAAAAACAGTAAAAAGAAAAGTATTTTTTACATAAAACTAAATACAAAATGATATAATAAGGTTATGTGTTTTTTAACTACTCAACTTCAGCTTTAGCCATAAAGAGTAAGTTACAAAAAATGTCTGCAACATATAAAATATCCATCACAGGTTTATGTTATCACATTTAGATTCAACATTATAAATTATTTGAAATGCAAAAACTGTGTTACATCCGTTAAACAGTTATTTGGTTCTCTATCTAATAAACTCATTAAGTGTTAATGATACAACTTCCTGCCTTTTAAATAAATATGAAATGGTTTAACTCCACTAGTTGTGGAAGTTCTTGCAGTTTAAAGGTTTTGGTTCTGTTCTTTTGCGTTCTTGTTCTTTAGTTGTGGATTTGTGAGGCACATAGCTTCAGATACTATATGCCTCCCCTTTGGTCCCAAGAGGTTTTGACCTTCCCTGCCTTTCTTCCTGCTGGGTTTGGATTTTTCTTTTTCTACTATTCACAAGTCAATTTTGCGTGCTTTAATGTTAGAAAATCGAGAAAAAAAACATGACATTTATTAATTTAACTCTGATCAACTTGTTGATGTTGTGTCTCTGCTTGTCTTCAGTGTGCTGAGAGCAGAGAAATCATTTCCATAGAGACGAGGCTTTGCATGGTCAGCTGATCCTCCAGGGAACTGAGAAGGTTTATAGTCCTGTGAGATCAACACTGCAGGACTCAGATCTGTCAGTCAACCCAGCAGAACCAACAAGCACCATGACTCTCATCACCATCCTGATCTGGACGCTGCTGACCTCCTGCTGTTTTACAGGTTAGACTTGTTTTATCAGTTTACCTAATAAAAGGCTTTTAAATAATTTGAACATTTGTTTTATTAGTATAACCACCTATTTTAATTTACAAATCTGCCTTTAATTGCTGGAAGTTATTTTTCTTTTACAGGATCTAAAAGTCAAGTAACTGTGACACAGCCTGCCTTAATGACATCTTCTCCTGGATCTACAGTCACTGTGACCTGTGACACAAACCCAAGGGTATATAGATGGCCAAATGGTGATTTTCAAATAGACTGGTTTCAACAAAAACAGGGAAATATTCCAAAGCTGGTCATAAAACAGGGGAGAAATGCCACAAGTGAGTTTTCTTCTCGGTTCTCTGGCAAAGGAGATGGAGCAAAGGCTGAAATGACCATCAGTGGAGTTCAGGCTGAAGATGCAGCAGTTTACTACTGTCTTAGTGTAAATAATATAAATGGCAACAGCATGTTCACACAGTGATTTGTAGCTGTACAAAAACCTCCTCAGTGAGACTGCAGACACACTGAGCTGTTAGAGCAGAAACTGCTGAGGAGGAAGAGACTGATATACACCAATGAACACAGAGCTGACAGAAACATCACCAAGCATTAATGTCACATAGTCTTTTTGGATCTTTCACATCAGGCTGTAAGTGGGACAGCTATACATTCTACTGCCAGAAGTATCCGTTCATCTGTCTTGACTCATATATGAACTTAAGTGACATCCCATCCGTAATCCATAGAATTTATGACGTTGGTCGACAAGGTTTAGGAGCGTTTTCCTGGGAATTTTTGACCATTCCTCTAAGCACATGTGTGAGGTCATAGACTGATGTTGGACAAGAAGGCCTGTCTCTGCTCTAATCCATCCTAAAGATGTTCTGTTTGGTTGAGGTCAGGACTCTGTGCAGGCCAGTCAAGGTCATCCTCACCAAACCTCAGACCACACCATGTTTTCATGGACCTTGCTTTGTGCACTGGTGGACAGTCATGTTGGAAGAGGAAGAGGCCGTCTCCATAGTGTTCCCACGAAGTTGGGAGCAAGGAATTGTCCACAATCTCTTGGTATGCTGAAGCACTCAGAGTTCCTTTTACTGGAACCAGCTGCTGACACACAACCCCACGGCATAACCCCCCTTCCAAACTTTACACTTGGCACAATGCAGTCAGAAAAATACAGTTTTTTCTGGCAACAACCAAACCCAGACTCGTCCATTAGATTCTCAAATGGAGAAGTGCAATTTGTCTCTCCAGAAAATGCGCCTCCACTGCTCTAGAGTCGGTGGCGTCCTTTACATCACTGCATCTGATGCTTTGCATTGCACTTGGTGATGTATGGCTTGGATGCCATGGAAATCCATTCTATGAAGCTCTCTACACACTGTTGTTGAGCCAATATGAAGTTCACGTGAAGTCTGGAGGTCTGTAGCGAGTGACTGCAGAAGGTCAGCGACCTCTGCACACCATATGAGTCGGCATTCGCTGCCCCTGCTCCATCAGTTGTAAGTGGCCTGCCAATTTGTGGCTGACTTGCTATCATTCCATATTACATCCACTTTCTTATAATACCACTGATAGTTGATGGTGGAATATTTAGGAGCGAGGAAATTTCATAACTGGACTTGTTGCACAGGTGGCATCCTTTTACAGTACCATGCTGGAACTCACTGAGCTCCTGAGAGCGACCCATTATTCAAAAATGTTGGTGATTTTGATTTTATACACCTGTGGCCATGGAAGTGATTGAAACACCTGATTTCAATTATTTAGATGGATGAGCAAATACTTTTGTCGACATAGTGTATCTAATAACTATTTGTATCTTCTACTCTACAGTTAAGACTAAATTATCCGTACCCTGGCAGATTTAAATTTAAGGTCATATTTTAATCTGACCGACATGTTTCTTCTCATTGGAAGGAATATTAACATTTAGGGGTCACCGTAAAAACCTACTTACATATACTTTAGTAAAGAAACTTGATGGTTCTGTCATATTTGCATTGAAAATCCACTTTAGGATATTTTACTTTGTTTATTAGAGCACATCTGATGGAGGAGACATGTAAATATAAAGAAGTGTTGTAATTAGAAAAACCTGATGAATCAACAAAAGAGACATTTGAAGTGAACTTAAAATGAGAACTAAATGTTCAGAGGAGATGAAGATGTGGTTCGGATCATCTCGGCTCTTTCTGTTTCATCAGAGCAGGTGTGGATTTGCATGATCTTAATGCATCACTGCTCCTCACAGTTTAAGTACCTCGGTTACAGAAGGTCCAAAGTGTGTTTATGCTCTGACACTGAGACCTGCATCAGGATGATGTCTCCAGTAACTCTCATTGTTCTGTTGGGTTTTCTCACTCAGGGTCAGATTTACTTTTAAATCTGTTTGATTTGGTTTTGTTTGAACTCAAACTTTACATTTTATGTTTTTTTTCTTAAACATTCTTTTTAAAATTGTTCATTTCTCATTTCAGCATCATCTGCCAATTATCTGACCCGTCTGAAAGATCAAAGACAGTTAATGTTTGAGGAACTGTGACCATCAGCGCCACAGAAGTTCTAATATTGTGGCTGATCTCAGCTGGTACCTTCAGAAACCTGGACAGCCTCCCAAACTTCTTATATACGGAGCTTCAAACTTTGTTCTCAGGAACTCCATCTAGATTCAGAGGCAGTAGATCTGGTTCTGATTACACTTTAACCATCAGTGGTCTTCAAGGCTGAAGATGCTGAGATTATTACTGTCTGGGTGACCATTGGCAGCGGTGTGTTCACACCATGATTTAGAGTCGTAAAACAAAAAACTCTCCTTCAGTCTGACTGAAGGCTGCAGGTGTGACGAGAGTTTGTAGGAACTGGTTCAGTGAACACATCACAGAAGTTTAGCAAGTAAAGAACACAGAACATCTAAAGAGAAGAACATGTTTAAAGCCTCTTAACTATAGATCATTTAAAAAGCAAAACTGTTTAGTTTTTATAAATTATAAAAAATGTTTCCTGAAGTTTGCTCGGCTAGGTTATCAACACTGAACTGTTTTTTGGCACCATATTTGTACCTAGAGGCTTTTTACCTCTAAAAACCTTTTATGAAACTAAAGGAGGCTATGAAAACAACATGAGATGAAGAACATGAATGTTGCAACACAAAAATAAATACAAAGACAGTGATTTATTTAAATCTGCACTTTTATTGAAACAATCTTTAACTTCAAGTTTTTTAGAGTGTATATTGACCCTGTGGAGCTCCCGACAGACAGTTCTGGTGGAAACAGGAGAGTTGAGGTGGCACATTTAATTCTGCCGTGATTTGGGTCAGCCGTGGTTTTGTTGTTTTTTGGATACAATCCGGTTAGCACCCGAACAGTCCCTTCCAGACAGGCCTCCTCTGCGTCCACAGTTAATGCTGTTGGATGTGGTTCGTCCTTCTTGGTGTTTTATACTGTTTTTTTATTTTGTTTTTAGTTTGTTAAATGTGTTTTTTGTTTTTTTTTAAGAAATTAATTAAAATGTTTTGTTATTGTATTTGTTTAATGACAGGATAGATACAAAAAAATTGATTTTTTTTTGAGATATGCTGACATTACCCTGGATACCGGGGTGGCTCTTGATACATCACAAAGACTTGCTGTCTTGGTCACAGATGCGCAGGCAAGACGTGCACCAACAATTTGTCCTCTCATTTTGGAATTCTGGTATGTCACCCATAATGTGTGTGCACTTTCATATTTTGAGCAAAACTGTCCTCTTACCCTGGGGCTTAATTGAAACCTTCACACTCTGCTCTTACTGGTGGCAATGTGCCATTAATGAAGACTGGCTACCAGGCTGGTCCAATTTAGCCATGACACCTCCCACACTAAAATGACAGGTGTTTCAGTTTCATTGTCTAACCCCTGTATTTGGTCCACCAGCGCAGGTTTTTGATGCAGATGGAGACTTTTTATGTTTAATTTGGGAAAATGTATGATAGAAAAAAATTTTCTTGCGATGGAAAAAGTTGGGTGCAACAAAAAGTATTTGTCTTTTGATAACCAGGCTTTTTGCATTTCTCTATTTTCATAGTAAATAGACCCACATCTATCCAGTGACTTTTACTCTAAAGCAGGCTTTGATGAACCAAAATCTGTTTTTAATTAATTTATCAAACTTTGTTAAATATATCAATCATTTTCAAAGAAGAGTGGCCCAAATCCTCTTCTCGTTGCTAAAAAAAAAGACTTTTCATTTTTGATTCAGTGGATGCTTTTCTTTTAATAAGGTAAATGTGTGAAACCATCTGGATCCAAACTGATTTACACATCATCTTTCTATTAAAACTCTGACATTTTATTTCACACTGGATGTGTTACAGAGAACATAAGAAGTACTAATAAAGTATTCAACTATTATCGTGAGTTTTAAATTAAAGCTGCAGAGTATAAAATATAGCATCTCAGTTATGTTTATTTTACGCTTTGCGTAGTATGGTCGTGGTATCCCTCCCCCCAAAACGCCCAAACCCCCCCCCCCGGTGCATCGAATGTTACCTGTTGGCCTTACAACAGCAACCTACTAGATTAGTTAGAAAACACCTATTTCAGTGTGAAGCATTAAACATTTTATCAATTATCAATAATAAATTTGATTGAATACTGGTTTTGGGTTTAAATTAAAGGGCAGGGGACAAACTATTTTTCCCCTTCAATATGACATTCTGCGTATTTTCTATCTGGGGACTGGTTGGAGGAAATACCTACATATGTCCCCCGATGTCATTTTAAATAAAAAATGTTTGCTCAGTAAGACCTACAGAGAAAAAAAACTTAACTTCTACTTATATTTTTTTTGAACTAACTTTTAAAAAAAAAAATTTCCAACCAAACTTTTAATTTTTTAAATTTAAAAATTTTGTCTCGATGACTTTTTTTAAGAAACTGTTTTTTTTTGGATCTTTGGCAACAGAAAACTTTTTTTAGCTGCATGTTTTTATATTTTAAAATTAATTTCTGAGATTCTTGTTTGCTGTTTAAAAGAATTTCTCATCATGGAGAATAATGTTTTCTGACCCATTAGGCTTAGTAAAAATATATATATACATATATGAACTAAAGGGATTTGAAAAAAAGAAAATAAAACCTGTTTTTTTTTGAACTTGAAAATTCCCAAAAAAAAAAAACCTTGTTTTTTAAAAACCCACTTGAAAAATTTACTTTACTCTCCCTTTGTTGTACAATAAAAAAAACTCTCCTTTTAAATGTTTCAAGGCAAGCTTTATTTAGAGCCCCCAAAACCGAATTTCTCACTCAATCCACTGCTGAGCTCCACACATTAGTTGAAGTTATTCATGAACATTTTGCAGCAATTTTGTTCAGCGTCACACAAAGCTTTAATTTCTCTTCCTGACATTCAAACTCATATTGATGAGAGCAGCAGGTGTTTTCCTCCTGCTCTCCACTAAGAACTCCTGTCCAGGGCTTCGATCAGCCTCTCTGGCCCTCCGGGCCCCCTTTTTTATGGCTGGGTCTCTCTGTGGGGTCAAATTGGAGGACCCCCTGCAGGAGAGCTTTCTCCTTTCATCCCGTTTTTTCCCACCATGCTTAAGGGGGGCTGCTGCTGCTGTAAAACCCCCCCCCCCCCCCCCCTCCCCCCTCCTCCCTGAGCTGTCATGGCCCCCTCTGCACCCCCGGGGACCCGTCCCCCCCAGGGCTCCAACGGGTCCCTGGGAGAGTCCACTTTCCAGGCCCCGACCAGCGTTTGGCCGGGCCCCCCGAAGCTGCTCAGAGAGGGGGGGCAAACAGAGAACTGAGGGTCTGCCTTGGGGGGCCCGGCCCGGGGGGGGAGGTAGAGAACACAACAAAGGGGCAGAAAAACTTTTGCTGGAGACACACAGCTGGACATGACACAGTTATTAAAGTAAAATTAAATTTTATAATAATGGGGGAGGGAAAAAAGCTTTTTAAATTGGGTTTATAAATCCATAAAAAAAAATTTTTTTTTCGTGTAAAGGGTTTTTATTTTATTTAGGAAAACTTCTGGAAGGGTTCCAGCCCAAAAACACATTTGTGCGCGACTCCGCGGAGAGTTTAGTTGAACCCAAAAAAAAGGAGGGAACCCCAATTCCGTTTTTCACAAATGTGAATAAAAAAAACCTTTTGCTTTGTTAAAAATAATGGTTTTTTAAAAAAAGATTTGGTTCATGAAAAACAAAATGGCTGAACACAGTTAAAGATTTTTCCATCTGTCTTTTTCACTTCCTCTTTACTGCAACAAACTAACGAACCTAAACTGCTCAGAATAAAGTTCTTTTATTTAGCTTTTTTATACGCACCCACAACAGATTTTAATTAATTAAAATTTAAAAATGTAAACTTATATTTGTGCTTTCAAAATTAGGATCCTCCACTATTCTGAAAAAATATATCGCTATATAAAAAAAAAAACACTGTATGAGTTTAATTTGAATGTTTTCATCTAATAAACAATGTAAAATACATGATAATCATATGTTTGTATTGTGTGGGCAAAAAGGGGGAAGGGTGTTGGGGCCCCAAGCCAATCACAAAAAAAAAAAATAGAAAAAAAATAAAAAAAAATTTTTTAAAAAAATTGAAAAAAAAAAAATTTTTAAAAACGGTTTTTTAAAAAAAAAAAGGGAAATTGAAATGGTTTAAACCCACAGTGAAAAAACGAGTTTGGTTTCCTACCAAAAGTCCACCCCCAGTGTTTCAAACTCATTAAGGGGGCCGTACAAAAACCTCCTGCACTTCAAACAAACATCTTTCTGGGTGAAATGTTGCTTTTCGGAGGCAAAAAAAATTACAATTTATAATTTAAATTTTCCCACAAAAAAATCCACATTCAAACAGGGGTTAAAAATTGGCTTCTTATTTAATTTTAATTTTTTTGCTTTTTTCCCAAAGGAAAAAAAAAGTTTCTTTTTCCCCCAGTGGAAATATTTAACATTCCTTTTTTTAAATTTTTCTTCTATTTTTTCTATTATTTTAGTTTTTTCCCAAAAAAATTTTTTAAAAAATAAATCTTAAAAAGGGAAAAACTTGTAGTGATTTTAAAAAGGGGTATTTCAAAGCTGTTTAATTTTAGTTAAAAAAAGGAAAATTATCATGACCTTTAAGGGGAAAATTATTTAATTCGAAATACTGAAAATCCCCTTTATCTTTCCCCTATTTTATCTTTCTTCCAATTTTTAAAACAGATCATCAGTGGGTTTTAAAACCCAAAAACTAACTGTGTTGTGTTGTGTCTCTGCTTGTCTTCCCTTTTGCTGAGAGGGAGAGAAAAAACATTTCCTAGAGACGAGGCTTTGCATGGTTTAGCCCGATCCTCCAGGGAAAATGAGAAGGTTTAAAAGTCCTGTGAGTTCAACACTGCAGGACTCAGATCTGTCAGTCAACCCAGCAAAACCCAACAAGCACCATGACTCTCATCACCACCCTGATCTGGACGCTGCTGACCTGCTGCTGTTTTACAGGTTCTTTCCCCCTCAGAACATTTCTAACAGGGATGTGCTGCCTTTTCTCTCATTTCTTTCTGCTGATTAATAGAGGATTTGTTTTGTCTGCAGGATGCAGGCTCCAGGTGACTGTGACTCAGCCTCCACTGGTGACATTTTTATACCAAGGATCCACTGCCACTATAAAGTGTACAACAAGTCCTGCTGTTTACACATTTTTGAGTGTTGTTTGAGGCTATGTCCTGATATCAGCAAAAAACCCAGGACAGCCTCCAAAGCTCCTAATATATTGGGGGGAATAATCTTCAGTCAGGAACACCACTCTTTTTGTGCAGTGGAAGCAGCTCTGACTTCACTTTGACCATCGCTGGAGTTCAGGCTGAAGATGCAGCAGTTTATTACTGTCAGAGTTACCATGAAGTAAATGGTAACGGTGTGTTCACACAGTGATTTGTAGCTGAACAAAAACCTCCTTCAGTCAGACTGCAGACACACTGAGCTGTTAAAGCAGAAACTGCAGCTGCTGAAGAGGAAGAGACTCTGATACAGATCAATGAACCTCAGTCTTTAAGAGCTTTGTTCAGTAGAGACATTTCATTAAGTATCGATTTTAACACCTAAACCTTCCTTGAAGGGATCATCTCAGACTCCATCTTTTTAAATACAACACAGTGATCCTTAGCTCAGAGAGACATTTTTTTTTTTTTTTTATTGAAAAAAATCTTGTGTGTTGCCCTGCGATGGACTGGCGACCTGTCCAGGGTGTACCCCGCCTCTCACCCATAAACTGTTGGAGATAGGCACCAGCTCCCCCGCGACCCACTATGGAATAAGCGGTAGAAAATGACTGACTGACTGACTGAAAAAAATCTTGCCTACAAATACAAAGACATAACAGGACATAGAACACAGAATATTAGACAAAGTATGCCAGGGGGATAGGCTTCCTCAATAAATACAGTTGGTACAGAAAATAAAGTACATGTTATGACAAATTACAAATATTAATTGACCTACAACATTCGTACGTTTTTATAGCTTTTTTGTTTGTACTCTTACAAATAGTGGATAAATATAGTTCGATTTCCTAAACAAAACTGGAAAAAAAGGTGAAGATGATGAAACTTACATTTGTGAATACAAAATTTGCCAAATATTACAATTAGGTTAATTGCCAGTCTTCTGTTTGTATTACTATTCTTTCCATGAAAACCAAAAATAATATGCTCATACCTCAGTGAAACAATGGCATCAATATTGCAAATCATAAAGTTGTTACATTCCTTCCCAAACCTCTGTGTAACATGACGATTCCAGAACAAATGACTGATTGTTTCTGGATGCTCTTTGCAAAAATTACAATTAAGGTCTATTGTTTTAATATACTTCATCATGTATTGATTGGTAGGATATATTCTGTGTAACAATTTAAAGGAAACAGCTCTCATTTTGTTATTTATCAAAAGTTTCTGATGAAATGTCCGCACCTTTTCCCACAGTAAATCAGGGACAAAGTTTTTCCAATAGAAAACAGATGAAGGTACAGAAATAATATTTTGTTGAAACAGGGCACACATAATTTTGTAATTCTTACATGTTGAAGAAAAACAAGTTTTTCCAACAGTGGCGTCAGTTACATTAAACAAGGACTTATCTTCATCAACAACATTATTTCTAAAGAGTTCACTCTTTGAACTCTTTATAACTCAGTAAACATCCATTTTTGTTAAATAGCTGACCCACCAGAAGGATTTTATTGCTGAACCATTTAGGGTAAAAGATTGACTCGTTTTTATAAAGGATGTATTGGTTATTCCAGATAAAGAAATTATGAGGAGAAAATTATGTTTATATATAAGTGCCCATGAAAGAAGTGCTTGTTTGTGAAAGGCAGAGAGTTTTACTGGCATTTTCTCTACATTGTAATAACAGAGGAGGAGGAAATTGAGACCACCTAAGCTTGAGAAGACGTAATTTGGGAAAATATTCCAGATGGAGTATGGATTTTTTAGATACGATTTTATCCAATTGATTTTGAAGGTATTATTTAGAGTTGTGAAATCAAGAAAATTTAACCCTCCATTTTCGTAAGAGTTCATTATTACTGATTTTCTTAAGTAATGAATACGATTTTTCCACAAGAAGTTCAATAATATTTGGTCAATACATTTAAAAGTTTGACTGTCTAAATACAGGGACAGTGCAGAATAAGCAAGCTGTGATATCCCCTCAGCCTTAGATAACAATACCCGTCCTCTAAATCTTAGATAGATTAAAACCTATGTAGGTTTTATCAATTAAGGGAGCAAAATTTAATAAACATCTTTCAGAGATGTTCTTGGAGATAATTATGCCTAAATATGTGATACTTTCTTTAACAAGAATATTACATATACCCTTTAGTTCATTCATAGAAATGTAATCAGCAAGGGTTTGAGTGGCTAAAAGGAAGAGATAAGGGGAAACTGGGCAACCCTGCCTAATTCCTCGATTAAGATTAAATCTAGGGGATGTACCATTTTTTTTTTTATTTAACAGAGCATTCAGCATTATTATGTAATACTTTAATCGAATTGCAGAAGAAAGGACCAAAGCCGAATTTATGAAGACAGCTGAAGATAAAGTTTTGACTAATGGAATCAAACGCTTTGTAAAAATCCAAGAAGAGAATGAAGCTATTATCAGTAATTAATTCTGAATGGTCCAGAATATCAAGAACACGGCGTATATTGTTGGAAATGTGTCTAGTTTGCAGAAATCCAGATTGTGTCTCTCCAATATTTGTGTTTAGAGTTGAATTGAGTCTTTTTGCAAATACTGACGCTCAGAAAGACATTATTTTGTACCTTTCGGCATCCATTTATTACTTAATATTTACTTATCTCACTAGAGGGCGCTGTTGGTCAGACATTGGAGTCCAAGTTGTCATGTTCAGGGAAATTATAATAATGCAAACAAATGAAATAATTGTTCTTTCTCATATGAATGTCTGATAAAAATGAAGCATCACCTGTCAGCGAGATCTGATTCCACCTCCTCTATGAACTCCGATAAACTAATCCCACGTAGGAGAGTTGAGTCTAAATCAAACCAGAGTTTTCTGCATTTTTGAGGAAGGCTGTCTTAAATCTGAGAAAAAGAAGATTGCACCGATCTACAGCACCTTCAAACACCAGATATAGCTGAAACCAGATATTTACATACCCAGTATAAGAGGACACATGACCTTTTTTTTTTAACCTAACGTCAGTGAGAATAACAAAAACTATTTGTATTTGCTAAACACAAGAATGATGAAAAGGAAAATTTTTTTCAATATCTTTTCTAAATTATTTTCTTTATATTCCGAAATGTTACATCCTCCAAGAGAGCAATGCATTTATAAAATTTGGTAAAGCTTCAGATGATGATGATGTCCTGGATTTGTAAGCCTCTAATATATTAATTCACAACATCTGATTTAATTGGAGACACACCTCAAAGACACTGCATCCTTGTGTGACGTTATGGAAAAATCAAATGAAATCAGCTGAAAAATTAGGAAGAGAACTGTGGACGTCCACAGCTCTGCTGCAGCCTTGGGAATAGTTTTCAGATGCCTGAAGGCACCATGTTAATCTACTGCAGTGTAAGTCCTCCAACAAGAACCACAGTTTTTGGTTAAATAAAAAATATTGAACTGAACTTTGTTGTTGTTACATGACAAAATGTGGAGAAGTTCATGAGGTGTTAATACTTTTACAGCAGAAACTGCTGAGGAGGAAGAGACTCTGATACAGACCACTGAATACAGAGCTGAGAGAAACCTCACCAGGCACTAATGTCACATAGTCTTTCTGGATCTTTCACATCAAGCTGGAAGTGGAACAACATTGACTCAAATATAAACTAAACTAACATCCCATTGTTAATCCATAGGGCTTCAAGGTGACGTTGGTCCACCCTTTGCATCTATAACATCTGATGCTTTGCATTGCACTTGGTGATATATGGCTTGGATGCCATGGAAACCCATTCCCTGAAGCTCTCTACACACTGTTGTTGAGCCAATCGGAAGGCCACATGAAGTCTGGAGGTCTGTAACGAGTGACTGCAGAAGGTCAGCGACCTCTGGACACCATACGAGTCAGCATCTGCTGCCCCTGCTCCATCAGTTTACACGACCTACCACTTTGTGGCTTAATTGCCGTCGTTCCCAATCGCTTCCACTTTCTTATAAAACCACTGATAGTTGACGTTGGAATATTTAAGAGCGAAGAAATTTCATAACTAGACTTGTTGCACAGGTGACATCCTATCACAGAACCACGCTGGAAGTCACTGAGCTCCTCAGAGCGACCCACACAAATGTTTTAGAAATAGTCTGAATGCCTAGGTGCTTGATTATTTACACCTGTGGCCATAGAAGTGATTGAAACACCTGATTTCAATTATTTGGATTATTTGGAGTGAATACTTTTGGCAATATAATGTATCTAAGAATTGTTGGTTTCTTCCCGTCTACAGTTAAGGCCAAATTATTCAAACTCTGGCAGATTTAGCTTTAGAGTCATCTTTTAATCTGATCAACATGGTTCTCCTCACTGGAAGGAATATTAACATTTAGGGGTGGCCCTGCCAGAGTCCCAACATGAGTCATGAGGCTAAAGATCAGAGTGATGGGAAGGAGGCCTTCAGACCTCAAAGACTTGTGGCTCATCACCAAAGATAAATCATCTAAATACTTGTGGAAACCTGAAAAAGTTGGTTAGCAATTATAAGAAGGGCTTGATTGCTGTGTAAAAGCTCCTATCAGAACCACAGTTCTTGGTTTGATAAAAAATATTTCAAATCTAAATCTGCCAGGGGTATACATAAATTTAGGCTTACTATATACATACAAGCAGAAAGTAATATAATCTTATCAAGTAATACATGAATGAATAAAAAAATATGTAAAAAAAAAAAGTTCTTTTCATTTAAAGGCTCTGATTCTGATGAGAGAGATTTTCTGAAGTTGAGTGTTGCCTCTGAAGATGGTAGAGATTTAAATGTCTGAGCTCCATGGTGGTGGAGGACTCATACAGTGATCTTGATTGGTAGAAAAACAAAACAAAGAAAAACTTTCCCAGTTTGAATGAAGGTTGCAAAAACAGAAGCTTGGTGAAACGTTTATGCTGTGCAGTCAAAAGCAGCCACTTATTACACTTCACTTACTGGTCACACCTAAATGCATCAGGCTCATTTACACCGAAATGAGTGCAGGTGTGGATTTGCATGATCTTAATGCATCACTGCTCCTCACAGTTTAAGTACCTCGGTTACAGAAGGTCCAAAGTGTGTTTATGCTCTGACACTGAGACCTGCATCAGGATGATGTCTCCAGTAACTCTCATTGTTCTGTTGGGTTTTCTCACTCAGGGTCAGACTGACTTTTAAATCTGTTTGATTTGGTTTTGTTTGAGCTCAAACTTGACATTTTTAATGTTTTTCTTAAACATTCTGATTTAAAATTGTTCATTTCTCATTTCAGCATCATCTGCCAATTATCTGACCCAGTCTGAAAGATCAAAGTCAGTTAATGTTGGAGGAACTGTGACCATCAGCGCCACAGGAAGTTCTAATATTGGTGCTGTTCTCAGTTGGTACCTTCAGAAACCTGGACAGCCTCCCAAACTTCTTATATACAGAGCTTCAACTTTGTTCTCAGGAACTCCATCTAGATTCAGAGGCAGTAGATCTGGTTCTGATTACACTTTAACCATCAGTGGTCTTCAGGCTGAAGATGCTGGAGATTATTACTGTCTGGGTTACCATGGCAGCGATGTGTTCACACAGTGATTTAGAGTTGTACAAAAACCTCCTTCAGTCTGACTGAAGGCTGCAGGTGTAGAGAGTTTGTAGGAACTGGTTCAGTGAACACATCACAGAAGTTACCAAGTAAAACACAGAACATCTAAAGAAGAAACATGTTTAAAGCCTCTAACTATAGATCATTTTAAAAACAAAACTGTTTAAATAGTTTTTATAAATATAAAAATGTTTCCTGAAGTTTTGCCCTTATCAACACTGAACTGTTTTATTGCACCATGTTTGTATCTAGAGGCTTTTACCTCTAAAACCTTTTAGAAACTAAAGGAGGCTGAAAACAACATGAGATGAAGAACATGAATGTTGCAACACAAAAATAAATACAAAGACAGTGATTATTATAAATCTGCACTTTTATTGAAACAATCTTTAACTTCAAGTTTTTTTAGAGAACATTAGTAAAATGAAAGATTAGAAATCTGTCTAAATATGAAAAGTTTTCCTCCTGAATAACATCTAAGAACATCCTGATTTCCAGACATGAAGCTGAAGCTCTACTCTGAGCAGTGGGCGGGGTCCAGGCTTTGAGTGACAGGAGTCTGTCCACTCTGATTGGCCTCACAGCTCACTGAGCCCGCCTTCCTCCACTGGTCTGCAGGGAGGCTCAGGGTGCTGCTCCAGCTGTAGAGGCCGTCCCTCCCCAGGACCTCCAGGCTGTTAGACACCTCTGAGGACCTGCTGCTGCCCCCCACCTTCCATCCCAGCTTCCAGGTGGAGGGGAAGCCCCCGCTGGCCAGACACACCAGTGTGACACTGCTCTGCTGCTCCTCTTTGGAGGGGGGGAGGACGGTCAGGGTGGGCGGCACCACACCCACTGGAGGAGAGAGGGGGAGAAAAGATGCAGCAATGAGAATGAAAGCTGCTAAAAACACCTTCAAAGCTTCATTCTTCATGATCACTGAGGACATCTTCATATGTCTCTCGTAATATGTGACTCTTAATTATGAACCCTTGTGATGATTTTCTGATGAATAAACTGAGAGCTGAAACACTCATGTGGAAACAGTTCAAACGTTGACATCTGTTTCTTTCACTTCCTTTAAACGACGTGGAGAACAAATGAACCATGAACACAAAGCTGATCTGAGTTCACTCAGAAAATATCTGCTCCGTTTATCAGGAATTCAGATCAAAGCTTCACTATTAATAAATGATCACAAACATACTGTATGTTTAAATAAGACGTGCAAATGACCTAATAAAGACAACACTGAAAATACATATAAGTAAATATTCTGTTTGGTTGTAAGAAAGAGTTAAAACCTAAAGTATCTAAAGTCATAATAATATAATGTTGAACTCTACATTTTATTGCTACACCAGATAAGTTTAACTAGTTCAATGATTTGAACCATTTACCACCTGAAGAAACACTGACTTCTGCAAACCTCATTAATAAACTCAGGGATTTACCTGTTATTTAAATTATTTAAAGTGTACAACATTGCCATCAAATAAATTACTCAAGTTAAAAAAATATAAATACAATTAATTTTATAACAAAGTAAAGCTTTCTGGTACTTACAGTCAACGACAAGTTTGGTTCCTCCACCAAAAGTCCACCACAGTGATACAAACTCATTAAGAGGCCGTACAAAAACCTCCTGCACTGTCAGCAAACATCTTTCTGCTGAAATGTTGCTTTTCGGAGCAATAAAATTACAATTTGTACTTTAATTCATCTACAAATCATCCAACATTCATTCAGCTTAAAATTGCTTCTTAATTTAAGATGATTTCTTTGCTTTATCACCAATGAGAAACAAAAGTTACTTTTCCTCCAGTGAAATATTATAACATTCTTTAATAATTTAGCTTCTATTATTTTCTATTATTATAGTTTTCCAAAATAATTTAATTCTAAATCTTAAAAAGAACAACTTGTAGTGATCTATAAGATGTTCAGCTGTGAATTTTAGTAAAAGAGGAGAATTATACATGTACCTTCAAGAGAAAAATGATTTAATCGAAATACTGAAAATCCTTCATCTTGTCTCTATTTTATCTTCTTCTATTTCAATCAGATCATCAGTGGTTTAAATCCTAAAACTATCTGTGTTGATGTTGTGTCTCTGCTTGTCTTCAGTGTGCTGAGAGCAGAGAAATCATTTCCATAGAGACGAGGCTTTGCATGGTCAGCTGATCCTCCAGGGAACTGAGAAGGTTTATAGTCCTGTGAGTTCAACACTGCAGGACTCAGATCTGTCAGTCAACCCAGCAGAACCAACAAGCACCATGACTCTCATCACCATCCTGATCTGGACGCTGCTGACCTGCTGCTGTTTTACAGGTTAGACTTGTTTTATCAGTTTACCTAATAAAAGGCTTTTAAATAATTTGAACATTTGTTTTATTAGTATAACCACCTATTTTAATTTACAAATCTGCCTTTAATTGCTGGAAGTTATTTTTCTTTTACAGGATCTAAAAGTCAAGTAACTGTGACACAGCCTGCCTTAATGACATCTTCTCCTGGATCTACAGTCACTGTGACCTGTGACACAAACCCAAGGGTATATAGATGGCCAAATGGTGATTTTCAAATAGACTGGTTTCAACAAAAACAGGGAAATATTCCAAAGCTGGTCATAAAACAGGGGAGAAATGCCACAAGTGAGTTTTCTTCTCGGTTCTCTGGCAAAGGAGATGGAGCAAAGGCTGAAATGACCATCAGTGGAGTTCAGGCTGAAGATGCAGCAGTTTACTACTGTCTTAGTGTAAATAATATAAATGGCAACAGCATGTTCACACAGTGATTTGTAGCTGTACAAAAACCTCCTCAGTGAGACTGCAGACACACTGAGCTGTTAGAGCAGAAACTGCTGAGGAGGAAGAGACTGATATACACCAATGAACACAGAGCTGACAGAAACATCACCAAGCATTAATGTCACATAGTCTTTTTGGATCTTTCACATCAGGCTGTAAGTGGGACAGCTATACATTCTACTGCCAGAAGTATCCGTTCATCTGTCTTGACTCATATATGAACTTAAGTGACATCCCATCCGTAATCCATAGAATTTATGACGTTGGTCGACAAGGTTTAGGAGCGTTTTCCTGGGAATTTTTGACCATTCCTCTAAGCACATGTGTGAGGTCATAGACTGATGTTGGACAAGAAGGCCTGTCTCTGCTCTAATCCATCCTAAAGATGTTCTGTTTGGTTGAGGTCAGGACTCTGTGCAGGCCAGTCAAGGTCATCCTCACCAAACCTCAGACCACACCATGTTTTCATGGACCTTGCTTTGTGCACTGGTGGACAGTCATGTTGGAAGAGGAAGAGGCCGTCTCCATAGTGTTCCCACGAAGTTGGGAGCAAGGAATTGTCCACAATCTCTTGGTATGCTGAAGCACTCAGAGTTCCTTTTACTGGAACCAGCTGCTGACACACAACCCCACGGCATAACCCCCCTTCCAAACTTTACACTTGGCACAATGCAGTCAGAAAAATACAGTTTTTTCTGGCAACAACCAAACCCAGACTCGTCCATTAGATTCTCAAATGGAGAAGTGCAATTTGTCTCTCCAGAAAATGCGCCTCCACTGCTCTAGAGTCGGTGGCGTCCTTTACATCACTGCATCTGATGCTTTGCATTGCACTTGGTGATGTATGGCTTGGATGCCATGGAAATCCATTCTATGAAGCTCTCTACACACTGTTGTTGAGCCAATATGAAGTTCACGTGAAGTCTGGAGGTCTGTAGCGAGTGACTGCAGAAGGTCAGCGACCTCTGCACACCATATGAGTCGGCATTCGCTGCCCCTGCTCCATCAGTTGTAAGTGGCCTGCCAATTTGTGGCTGACTTGCTATCATTCCATATTACATCCACTTTCTTATAATACCACTGATAGTTGATGGTGGAATATTTAGGAGCGAGGAAATTTCATAACTGGACTTGTTGCACAGGTGGCATCCTTTTACAGTACCATGCTGGAACTCACTGAGCTCCTGAGAGCGACCCATTATTCAAAAATGTTGGTGATTTTGATTTTATACACCTGTGGCCATGGAAGTGATTGAAACACCTGATTTCAATTATTTAGATGGATGAGCAAATACTTTTGTCGACATAGTGTATCTAATAACTATTTGTATCTTCTACTCTACAGTTAAGACTAAATTATCCGTACCCTGGCAGATTTAAATTTAAGGTCATATTTTAATCTGACCGACATGTTTCTTCTCATTGGAAGGAATATTAACATTTAGGGGTCACCGTAAAAACCTACTTACATATACTTTAGTAAAGAAACTTGATGGTTCTGTCATATTTGCATTGAAAATCCACTTTAGGATATTTTACTTTGTTTATTAGAGCACATCTGATGGAGGAGACATGTAAATATAAAGAAGTGTTGTAATTAGAAAAACCTGATGAATCAACAAAAGAGACATTTGAAGTGAACTTAAAATGAGAACTAAATGTTCAGAGGAGATGAAGATGTGGTTCGGATCATCTCGGCTCTTTCTGTTTCATCAGAGCAGGTGTGGATTTGCATGATCTTAATGCATCACTGCTCCTCACAGTTTAAGTACCTCGGTTACAGAAGGTCCAAAGTGTGTTTATGCTCTGACACTGAGACCTGCATCAGGATGATGTCTCCAGTAACTCTCATTGTTCTGTTGGGTTTTCTCACTCAGGGTCAGATTTACTTTTAAATCTGTTTGATTTGGTTTTGTTTGAACTCAAACTTTACATTTTTAATGTTTTTCTTAAACATTCTGTTTTAAAATTGTTCATTTCTCATTTCAGCATCATCTGCCAATTATCTGACCCAGTCTGAAAGATCAAAGACAGTTAATGTTGGAGGAACTGTGACCATCAGCGCCACAGGAAGTTCTAATATTGGTGCTGATCTCAGCTGGTACCTTCAGAAACCTGGACAGCCTCCCAAACTTCTTATATACGGAGCTTCAACTTTGTTCTCAGGAACTCCATCTAGATTCAGAGGCAGTAGATCTGGTTCTGATTACACTTTAACCATCAGTGGTCTTCAGGCTGAAGATGCTGGAGATTATTACTGTCTGGGTTACCATGGCAGCGATGTGTTCACACAGTGATTTAGAGTTGTACAAAAACCTCCTTCAGTCTGACTGAAGGCTGCAGGTGTAGAGAGTTTGTAGGAACTGGTTCAGTGAACACATCACAGAAGTTACCAAGTAAAACACAGAACATCTAAAGAAGAAACATGTTTAAAGCCTCTAACTATAGATCATTTTAAAAACAAAACTGTTTAAATAGTTTTTATAAATATAAAAATGTTTCCTGAAGTTTTGCCCTTATCAACACTGAACTGTTTTATTGCACCATGTTTGTATCTAGAGGCTTTTACCTCTAAAACCTTTTAGAAACTAAAGGAGGCTGAAAACAACATGAGATGAAGAACATGAATGTTGCAACACAAAAATAAATACAAAGACAGTGATTATTATAAATCTGCACTTTTATTGAAACAATCTTTAACTTCAAGTTTTTTTAGAGAACATTAGTAAAATGAAAGATTAGAAATCTGTCTAAATATGAAAAGTTTTCCTCCTGAATAACATCTAAGAACATCCTGATTTCCAGACATGAAGCTGAAGCTCTACTCTGAGCAGTGGGCGGGGTCCAGGCTTTGAGTGACAGGAGTCTGTCCACTCTGATTGGCCTCACAGCTCACTGAGCCCGCCTTCCTCCACTGGTCTGCAGGGAGGCTCAGGGTGCTGCTCCAGCTGTAGAGGCCGTCCCTCCCCAGGACCTCCAGGCTGTTAGACACCTCTGAGGACCTGCTGCTGCCCCCCACCTTCCATCCCAGCTTCCAGGTGGAGGGGAAGCCCCCGCTGGCCAGACACACCAGTGTGACACTGCTCTGCTGCTCCTCTTTGGAGGGGGGGAGGACGGTCAGGGTGGGCGGCACCACACCCACTGGAGGAGAGAGGGGGAGAAAAGATGCAGCAATGAGAATGAAAGCTGCTAAAAACACCTTCAAAGCTTCATTCTTCATGATCACTGAGGACATCTTCATATGTCTCTCGTAATATGTGACTCTTAATTATGAACCCTTGTGATGATTTTCTGATGAATAAACTGAGAGCTGAAACACTCATGTGGAAACAGTTCAAACGTTGACATCTGTTTCTTTCACTTCCTTTAAACGACGTGGAGAACAAATGAACCATGAACACAAAGCTGATCTGAGTTCACTCAGAAAATATCTGCTCCGTTTATCAGGAATTCAGATCAAAGCTTCACTATTAATAAATGATCACAAACATACTGTATGTTTAAATAAGACGTGCAAATGACCTAATAAAGACAACACTGAAAATACATATAAGTAAATATTCTGTTTGGTTGTAAGAAAGAGTTAAAACCTAAAGTATCTAAAGTCATAATAATATAATGTTGAACTCTACATTTTATTGCTACACCAGATAAGTTTAACTAGTTCAATGATTTGAACCATTTACCACCTGAAGAAACACTGACTTCTGCAAACCTCATTAATAAACTCAGGGATTTACCTGTTATTTAAATTATTTAAAGTGTACAACATTGCCATCAAATAAATTACTCAAGTTAAAAAAATATAAATACAATTAATTTTATAACAAAGTAAAGCTTTCTGGTACTTACAGTCAACGACAAGTTTGGTTCCTCCACCAAAAGTCCACCACAGTGATACAAACTCATTAAGAGGCCGTACAAAAACCTCCTGCACTGTCAGCAAACATCTTTCTGCTGAAATGTTGCTTTTCGGAGCAATAAAATTACAATTTGTACTTTAATTCATCTACAAATCATCCAACATTCATTCAGCTTAAAATTGCTTCTTAATTTAAGATGATTTCTTTGCTTTATCACCAATGAGAAACAAAAGTTACTTTTCCTCCAGTGAATTATTATAACATTCTTTAATAATTTAGCTTCTATTATTTTCTATTATTATAGTTTTCCAAAATAATTTAATTCTAAGTCTTAAAAAGAACAACTTGTAGTGATCTATAAGATGTTCAGCTGTGAATTGTAGTAAAAGAAGAGAACTATAAATGTACCTTCAAGAGAAAAATGATTTAATCCAAATACTGAAAATCCTTCATCTTGTCTCTATTTTATCTTCTTCTATTTCAATCAGATCATCAGTGGTTTAAATCCTAAAACTATCTGTGTTGATGTTGTGTCTCTGCTTGTCTTCAGTGTGCTGAGAGCAGAGAAATCATTTCCATAGAGACGAGGCTTTGCATGGTCAGCTGATCCTCCAGGGAACTGAGAAGGTTTATAGTCCTGTGAGTTCAACACTGCAGGACTCAGATCTGTCAGTCAACCCAGCAGAACCAACAAGCACCATGACTCTCATCACCATCCTGATCTGGACGCTGCTGACCTGCTGCTGTTTTACAGGTTCATTCCCTCAGCAACATTTCTAACATGATGTGCTGCCTTTTCTCTCATTTCTTTCTGCTGATCAATGGAGGATTTGTTTTTGTCTGCAGGATGCAGCGCTCAGGTGACTGTGACTCAGCCTCCACTGGTGACATTTATACCAGGATCCACTGCCACTATAAAGTGTACAACAAGTCCTGCTGTTTACAGATGGTCTGGTGGTGATGAGGCTATGTCCTGGTATCAGCAGAAACCAGGACAGCCTCCGAAGCTCCTAATATATTGGGTGAATAATCTTCAGTCAGGAACACCAGCTCGTTTTAGTGGCAGTGGAAGCAGCTCTGACTTCACTTTGACCATCACTGGAGTTCAGGCTGAAGATGCAGCAGTTTATTACTGTCAGAGTTACCATGAAGTAAATGGTAACGGTGTGTTCACACAGTGATTTGTAGCTGAACAAAAACCTCCTTCAGTCAGACTGCAGACACACTGAGCTGTTAGAGCAGAAACTGCAGCTGCTGAGGAGGAAGAGACTCTGATACAGATCAATGAACCTCAGTCTTTAAGAGCTTTGTTCAGTAGAGACAAAATATCAACAGCTTCAAGAGTTACAGGCTTCCTTGAAGGGAACGTCTCAGCATCCATATTTTTAAATATAATACACTAATTCTTCAGGTCAATGAACAGACACCTCACTAGAGGGCGCTGTTGATCTGACATTGGAGTCTTAGTTGACACGTTCATGGAAATTATTCAATTGTTCAAACAAACAAAATCGTTGTTCTTTCTCATATGAATGTACAAAACATGTGAAGCGTCACCTCTTCTATGAACTCCGGAAAACGAATCCCAAGCGGTAGGATTAAGCCCAAATCAAACTGGACGAGTTTCCGCATTTTAGGGGGAAGGCTTTCATAAATTGCAGTAAAGGAAGATTGCAGCGATCCACAACACCATCAGAGTGTCCACTCCCTCTTGATAACCAGGTGTTTTCTCAGCAAAGGGGCGGCATGCTGATCTTCCTGTCATCCTCATATCTACAGGTCACGTCAATCGTTGCTCGGTGACCCCAGAGTTTAAAAATGTGTGGCGAAAGAGGAAACCCGCTGAAAACAATACTTCAGCTGATGTGTCAACTTCTGTGGGTAAGATTTCTCTTTTACTCCTTTGTTAAAATTCCTCAAAAGTTTCAGAGAAGCCTTAAACTTTATATTTCCCACTTTTTAACCTTTTCCCGATTTTTTTCCTTAATAATAAAACAAAAAACGTCAGAAAATAAGAGGGTCACTGCTTGCTTTTTACTATGCATACGCGTGTCACGGAGCCACAGCTTCCATGTTTGACTCATCTGTCATGTGACGCTTAGAGCGCATCATGTGAGCGACAGCTTGAATGTGAGGCAAATGGTTTATATGGGTTCCTCCGCAGTTTAAGGTCGTATGGATAGGATCCACAATCATAAGCAAATGGAAACTGCGCTGTTTTTAACAAAAAAACAATGATGTTGCTGTTATAACCACAAACCTCAACGCATTTTATTGGGATTTTATGCGATTTAGACCGACGCAAAGTAGTGCGTGATTGTGAAGCAGATATTTACATACTAAGTATTAAAATGACCCCTGACAATTTACTTTCCTCACCGTCTCCCATTAAAACAGACGGAACCTTTTTTATATCAGGGTCAGTTAGAATGACCAAAACCATTTGTATTTGCTAAATACTACAATTATGAAAGAGAGCATTTTTAGATATGTTTTTTAAATTATTATTTTCTTTATATTCCGAAGCTTACATCCACTAATAGAACAATGCATTTATAACGTTTACGAAAGCTAAGATGACGATCCATTGATTTGTAAGCTTCTGGTAGGTTAATTCACAACATAGACACTGGTTCCTTGTGTGACGTCATGGACAAATCAAAGGAAATCAGCCAAGATATTATGAAGACAATTGTGGACCTCCATGACTCTAGTGTAACCTTGGGAAAAATTTTCAGATCTTTTAAGATGCCATGTTAAGAAGAGTTTTTTGTTCCAGAGATGAACATATTTTTGTGCAAAATGAGTGGATCAACCCAAGAACAAAAGCAAAAATTGACTGGAGCTAGGAAGAAAGCATCATTATCTACAGGGAAACAAGTCCTGTACCATGTGGGCTGAAAGGCCACTCAGAGACAAAGAAGCCATTATATTAAAAAGCAACATAAACATCCAGATGGCAGTTTACAAATTTACTCAAAGTCCTTTATTTTTGGAGGCATATCCTGTGTTCTGATAAAGGTAACATTTAAGTGTTTTTCCATGATAACAATTATTACATTTACAGAAAAAAAGTGGATGCTTGCAAGTGAGTTTTAAAGAAACTTAGGGGAAATATTAGTCAATGTTTTAGAGTTTCCACCACAAAGCCCTGATCTCAGTCTAATAGAAAATTTGTGGTCAGAGCTAAAAAGTTGTAAGCAAGATGCCCTGCAAACCAGACCCAGTGACACCAGTTCTGCCTGGAGGAAAATGCCATACAAGCTTACCCTTAATGTTTGTCCCCAGTCATACTGTGTCATTTATCAAATAGAAAACAATTTGTTAATGCTAAGATACCTAAAACAGTAAATGTTTAGTCAGGTTTTTAGACAATGAGGGAAAATATGATTATATGTCTTTTAAAGAAGTGCATGCAAATGATGTGCAGCATTAGTATTCCACCAATATACACCATATAAATTCATTTTTGGTCTCACCTGATCTTAACACCTCTATATGTTTTCTGTGATATTTAAATGGCATTTGTCAAGCTGCATATTTCTGATGGCTTTCTCTCAACAATGGATTTCTTCCTGCCACTGTTACATAAAACCCAGATTTGTGGAGTGCCTCTCTAATAGCTGTGCTCTCCTGAGCTGTGGATCTTTGTAGCTCCTCCAGAGTAACAGAGGGCCTTTTGCATCTCTGATTAATGCCTGTCCTGTCAGTTTACGTGAACAGCTATGTCTTGTTAGGTTTGCAGTTGTACCACACTCTCTCCCTGTTTTGTATGATGGAGATTGTGAGATGTTCAAAGCTTATGGTTTTATTTTATAACCCTGCCTAACCTGTTTTCATGGTGCTGTGGGTTCAGTATTGTTTCTCTGAAAAATCTGGGAAGTCTTCACAGAGCAGCTGTGTTTATACTAAGATAAATAACAACTTGGTTAAAACTGGTGGCTCCGATCGGTTATGCTGGATTTTATTTAAATGTGTTAAGTGTAAAAGGTGCGGGGTATATGCACACGTCACTTTATCCGTTTTTTGTTTTTGTAAATCATTTTTAAAACAATTTTTTCCTTCCATTTCATAATTATGCACCACTCTGTCTACCTCATAAATGCTAATCAGAGACTTGTGGTTGTGACATGATAAAAATGTTAAAAAGTCAACAGGTGGGTGTTTGTTCATGGCAAGGCAAGTTTATTTACAATACATAGCACCATTCATACACATGTAAATCCAAAGTTCTTTACAGGGAATCAAAGACTTGAAAATAAAAACCATAAAAAAATCATTGGATAAATAGAAACTAATGTTAAAATGCTAATTTAATCATAACTTCTTCATTCTGTGATTTTAACTTGTTGAATATGGAATAAAATAAAGTAATTGCAAATCCGAAACATTTGCTATTCTGGATTTAAAATATTATAAATTAAAAGACTAGGTCCTGTTTGAACAAACAGTCGATGTTTTAGTTAACAAAGTCTGTGACATTTTTTTACATGTGAAATTTTAATGACATGAATTGACCTACTCTGAAAACTGGCTGCCTATGGAAACGGCTTTCTACCTTAAGCTAAAGAATGCCAGCTATGCAAACAAAGCTTATCTGTGTTCATAGCTTGTAAGGATGTGCCCCAAAATGTTATTAATACAACATGTATCTGCTATTTTTCACTTTGCAAGGTGGAGGGGATGGTTGTGGCCATGGGTGGAGTCTACCTTCTGATGAAGTACAGACACTACAGCTTGTTTTTTTCTCAAACTTACATCCTCCTTCCAGCAATCTTCACGCTCTGCAGCGCTGCATTTCTGCTCTTCACCGGCTTCCTCGGAACGTGGCTGAGCCTCAGAGATTCCCGCTGTCTGCAAGGACTGGTGAGGTTATCCCTGTCACTGTGGGAACTTGCATGTTTACTAGAGATTTGTCTGCACGTGCTGAAACATTTTCTTCTCCAGTTTGTTTATCTGCTGGTTGTGATCTTTTTCCTGGAAAGCACTGCCTCTGCACTGGCCTTGGTCCACTCTAGAAAGGTATTCCACCTGCACAAAGATTCACGCTTTTTTGAACCTTCTTGAAATAAACGTGTAAGCTACTTTTCTTTTCTGCCTACTTTCTTGTTTAGTTGGATTCTGAGACAGCACCTCTCAGCAAAGTGTTTCAGAAATACACCGGCAGCAGTCAAGACATAAATTCTTGGGCTGTTGATGCTACTCAGGAGGAGGTGCGTGGCTCTCAAGCTGTCTGAACTAATTAAGACAAGCATTCATTTTAAAACATATTCATGTTTGTTGTGCAGATGTTTTAAAGTCACAATTCACACCTTTAAATAATCCCAGTTAAAAAAATGTAAAATTATGTTTCCTTAATGGTAGATTAGCATTTAGGTTACATAGCTGGTTTTGGGACACAGCCTTCAGTTATCTGTTCAGAAGCATATTGGGACCATCCTAGATGTTGTGCAAAGGGATCCATCATAGTCAACCTTTTTTAGAAATATTTTTAATGACTTAATGTCTTGATCTCTATTAGCTCCAGTGTTGCGGGGTCAGCAACTACACTGACTGGCTGGACACCTCTTGGTTCAATCAAACTGGTGGAAAACTGGTTCCTCGCAGCTGCTGCAATGCTACTTTCCACTCATGTACTGGCAGTTTGGAGCAGCCATGGCAGCTTTATCCTCAGGTACGTAAAATTGCATCAATCATATAATTTAAAAGCCAGGCTGATTAGTATTTCTGTCATTTTCTTCTCAAATGTCCCTTTTTTCAGGGCTGTCAGGTGAAGCTGGAAATGGCTTTTCAGTTCATCCTGAGTTTTATCATGTGGTGCGCTCTTCTGGGTTTTCTCACTGAGGTGCGTGGAAAACATTTAATAACCTCTCTGTACATCTCTGTACATTTGACTGGACATCTATCTCTAGTTAAAAATGAAAGACTGACACGTTGGAGTCTTTTACATCACTGTGGATGAGTTGCGGCCCAGTCTTCTTTGCACAATTTTTTTTAAATTTAGACATAATAGACGGGCTGCACGGTGGCGCAGTAGCACTGTAGCACTGTTGCCTTGCAGCAAGAAGGTCCTGGGTTCGATTCCCGGCCGGGGGTCTTTCTGCATGGAGTTTGCCTGTTCTCCCTGTGCATGCGTGGGTTCTCACCGGGTACACCGGCTTCCTCCCACAGTCCAAAGACATGCCTGTTAGGTTAATTGGTCACTCTAAATTGCCCTTAGGTGTATGAATGAGTGTGTGCTTGGTTGTTTGTGTGTTGCCCTGCGATGGACTGGCGACCTGTCCAGGGTGTACCCTGCCTCCCGCCCATAAACTGCTGGAGATAGGCACCAGCTCCCCCGCGACCCACTATGGAATAAGCGGTAGAAAATGACTGACTGACTGACTGACATAATACTAGTTTTTTTTAAGCACGAGCAGCCTGTTTATGGACATGTCACAGTATCTCGATCAGATTTGTGTCCGGTCTTTAACTAGGCCACTCCAAAACCTTAAATTTTGTTGTTGTTTTTTTTTAATTGGACTTGCTGATGTGCTTTGGATCATTGTCCTGCTGCATAACCAAAGCATGTGCTTAATGTCACAAACTGATTGTCTGAAAATCTCCTTCAAGACTTTCTGTCAGAGAGCAGAATTCATTTTTCAATCAATTAAGACAAGTCGTCCAGGTTCTGATGCTGCAAAGTGTTTGGCTGTCAGTATGATGTTGTTTTTATGGAATGTTGTCTTAGTTTTATGCCAGATATAATACGATGTACTCTTTTTAAAAAGTTCCACACTTTTTGTGTTTGTGTTGATTGTTTGCGTTATATTTGGTCAGCTGTAGTTTTTGCCATGGAACTCTCTCATGGATGGTAATGTCTGACTAATCTACTTCTTCTTGTCAAATCATGAACTCTGCCCTTAACTGAGGAAAATGAGGCCTTCGGTGCTTTTAGATGTTGCTGTTGGCTTTTTTGTCACCTCTAGAGTTGTCGATGCGCTCTTGGAGTAATCTTTGCAGGCCAGCCACTCCTGGGAAGGTTCTTCACTGTTCTGTTTTCTCTATTTGTGGATAGTGCTTCTCACTGGGGTTTGCTGGAGTGTCACAGACTTACTAAAGGTTTTGTCACCAGATTCACTGATTTTGTTTTATGCCTGTTCTTAAATGTTTTTAGGTTGGGGCATGATGTGCTACATTTTTAGATATTTTAGTCTCCATGTTGTCAGACAGGTTCTAAGTGGTCAGGCAGTAATGAGGCCTGGGTTTGACGTGAAATTAACCCAAAAACCAGTTGATAATTTAATATTTAACAAATGGAACTGTTTTCATATAGGGCCATTTTGGTTTGCATAGCTTTTTTTCTCTTAATTTATGAAAACAACTGGCTTTTTGTGTGTTTACTCTGGTTATCTGTTATGTTAAAACTGTTTGATCTGAATCATTTAGGTGTGACAAAAAGCAAAGAGAGAGGAAATCTGTAAGGGGAAAATACTTTTTGCACACATGTATTAGCTCTGATTATTGTGTTTTTATTACCTAACTGCATCAAGTGACAAAAGAGTTCCTACAAGATTATATCAGTTATCACCTTTATGAAATCATTATGTGAAAATATAGTTGTATCTTTGGGTATAAACTGAAGTGCGTAATGGAGCCATCTACCGTGCCTCTGATCTTTACAACACCTCCTCACATCTATGTTTATGTCATATGTACAGATATAATCAGTTACAGCTCCAGTTAAATATTTATTCATCATGGCCTGAGCTTTCGAGGAATTATAAAATGGAATCATTATACAACAAACAACTTCAATGACTGAAAAAAGAAAAGAAATGGGTGCCACACATTATCACAGTTACACATGCATATACATATATTTTTACAACCACATACATTTTTAGTTAGATTTCACTTAGGACGTTGCACCACGACCACATACTTTTTGTGGTCATTAACAAACTTCTGCATAATTCTGGCTGGATGTTTGAACAATCTTCTTTGCACAACCCCAGCTTTTAAGCATGAACCATTTTTTTCCAATAGAGTGGAGGCCTGATCACTGGGAAAGCCATTCCAGAAGCTTAGCTTGCTTTATCCATTTTAAAACTAGTAATGATGTGCATTTCAGATCCTGTTTGAACACCCATAGTTGACCAAGAGTTAACCATCTAGGTTTTAAGAGGAAGCTGAAAAAATGGGGAACTGGCAGCAAAATAGCTAGCCCCACAGCGTGATACTGCCACTACTTGTCCTGACAGTTGGTGCAGTTTTTTTTTAAAAGTTTGAACACCTTACCCTGAATCCCCAAAAAGTTTTTAAAGTTGTTTATTGAAAGGAAAAACTATGCTCTGAGGCCCTCAGGCTCACCTCCTTTCTCCTGGGCTGCCTTTGAACAGTTTGAGCTGCTGTCTTTTGCTGCGGCCTTTAAATTCACCTTCTGACAGTATTCCTTCTCATCTTTTTAAGGATATTTTTCTGACATTAACATGTGCCTCTTACCAGGCTGTTTCAGCTGCATTTAAACATGCTTTGGTGCAGTCTCTCATAAAAAGAAAAGCTTTGACCCAAACAGTTCTCGCAAACTTTAGGCCAATTTCAAAAATCTTAGAGACAGTTGTTTTCAATCAACTTTAGAGAATATGAGTTTGTTCATTTTAAAGGGAATACTCTTCTTCTACAGCTTGTCTGAGGTTCCTCAAGGATTTATTCTAGGTCCTCTGCTTTTTAAGCTTTACATGTTGAATTTGGGTTCGTTTTTAGAAAACATTCCTGTCCGCTGTTTTGCTGAGGATGTTCATGTTTATCTTCTCTATTAAGCTAGACATGGTCAATCCACTCCAACCCCTCATGAGCTGTCAGAACATTAAATTAGGTTTACTTTGGTAAATATTTGACAATCTTGGCTTCATACAGCTGCTCTGCTGTCAGGAATTTGGGTGTTGATAGGTTGTTTTTTTTTTAACAGGAAAAACCTCTTTTGTGAAATCAAGTTTCCCCCCAACTAAGACTCTTTGCCCACAGTGAAGTCATATCTCATGACAATAGACCTTGGAAAAGTGATTCATGCTTTTATTACCTCTGTTGAATTATTGTAATGCTTTTTATGTTGGTTTAGATAAATTATCTCTGCATTGCTTACAAACCGTCCAGAATGCAACAGCTCATCTTGGTAATAAAAAAACATGAACACATATCTTCGGTTCTGGCTTCTCTCCATTGGCTTCCTGTTCAATTTAGGATTGATTTGTCATATTTAGTTAAAAACCGGGAGCACAATTCAGACACGAAAGGTTTAAAAAAATTTATTGAAATAATGTTACTTGGCAGTGTCAGGACTCCACAGCTGTCAGGCTTCTGGGACTGGCTCACTGAGCGAGAGATGATTAACTGGTAGATGGTTTGGAATTCTGAAGAGGAAGAAGCAAGGCTTACGTTGTGATGGGTATATCAGTTCTGGGGAGAAGTGAGCAAACTACTGAGATTGGCAGGCCGTGCGAGCGGGCTTCTCCTGTTAGAGCATGGCATTCAGGCATGGCGTGTAGAGCGAGGAGCAATTCTTCAATCTGATCTTGTGGATCCAGGGAGGTCCCTGGGCTGAGATCAATTCATTGAAGTACAGGGGTTGGACAATGAAACTGAAACACCTGTCATTTTAGTGTGGGAGGTTTCATGGCTAAATTGGACCAGCCTGGTAGCCAGTCTTCATTGATTGCACATTGCACCAGTAAGAGCAGAGTGTGAAGGTTCAATTAGCAGGGTAAGGGGACAGTTTTGCTCATAATATTGAAATGCACACATTATGGGTGACATACCAGAGTTCAAAAGAGGAAAAATTGTTGGTGCACGTCTTGCTGGCGCATCTGTGACCAAGACAGCAAGTCTTTGTGATGTATCAAGAGCCACGGTATCCAGGGTAATGTCAGCATACCACCAAGAAGGACGAACCACATCCAACAGGATTAACTGTGGACGCAAGAGGAAGCTGTCTGAAAGGGATGTTCGGGTGCTAACCCGGATTGTATCCAAAAAACATAAAACCACGGCTGCCCAAATCACGGCAGAATTAAATGTGCACCTCAACTCTCCTGTTTCCACCAGAACTGTCCGTCGGGAGCTCCAGAGGGTCAATATACACGGCGGGCTGCTATAGCCAAACCTTTGGTCACTCATGCCAATGCCAAACGTGGGTTTCAATGGTGCAAGGAGCGCAAATCTTGGGCTGTGGACAATGTGAAACATGTATTGTTCTCTGATGAGTCCACCTTTACTGTTTTCCCCACATCCGGGAGAGTTACGGTGTGGAGAAGCCCCAAAGAAACGTACCACCCAGACTGTTGCATGCCCAGAGTGAAGCATGGGGGTGGATCAGTGATGGTTTGGGCTGCCATATCATGGCATTCCCTTGGCCCAATACTTGTGCTAGATGGGCGCATCACTGTCAAGGACTACCGAACCATTCTTGAGGACCATGTGCATCCAGTGGTTCAAACATTGTATCCTGAAGGCGGTGCCGTGTATCAGGATGACAATGCACCAATACACACAGCAAGACTGGTGAAAGGTTGGTTTGATAAACATGAAAGTGAAGTTGAACATCTCCCATGGCCTGCACAGTCACCAGATCTAAATATTATTGAGCCACTTTGGGGTGTTTTGGAGGAACGAGTCAGGAAACGTTTTCCTCCACCAGTATCACGTAGTGACCTGGCCACTATCCTGCAAGAAGAATGGCTTAAAATCCCTCTGACCACTGTGCAGGACTTGTATATGTCATTCCCAAGACGAATTGACGCTGTGTTGGCCGCAAAAGAAGCCCTACACCATACTAATAAATTATTGTGGTCTAAAACCAGGTGTTTCATTTTCATTGTCCAACCCCTGTATTTACCAATCTGGTAGGAGACTGAACCAGCGGCTGGTTATCCAAGATGACAGCCAACAGAAAATGAGACGGAACTTTGATGGTTAATGCAAAGCAAGGTTTAGCAGACAGCAACCTTCAAAGGAAAACAGAGCTGCTTAGACCTCCAGGGTACGACGACCTGCCTGTCGTACCCTGGTGGAGAGGTGGAGACACAACACTCACACAACACAACCAAAGTGCACTCAGCTCCATGGGCTGACAATTTTAGGATTAATCGCTTGCTTTACAAGTTTTTAACGTTAAAAGATCTGACCCCATCATACCTTTGTGAACTCCTTAACATCCACACTCAAGTAAGAGCACTTTAGTCAATCATCCAGTTTCTCTTAGATGCTCCTAGTTGCAAAGTTAAATTCAGAGGTGATCAGGCCTTTGCAGTTTCTGCCCTAAACCTTTGGAACAGTTTACCATGTCATGTACAGACCACTGAGACTGTCGAGACTTTTAAATAAGACACATCTTTATTCCTTGGTGTTTGGCTCTAGCAGAGGTTGAGATTCTTTTAAAGATAATGGTTTTATAATGTACTTCTGTGTTTTTTTTTTTACCTGTACTAGTTTTTAATATGGTGTTTCCTTGCACTTATTGTTTTCTTATCTGTTCATTAGATTGAATTGTTTTTGAAGTATTCTGTAATCTTTTAAGCAGTCTTTTACAGATTATATTGGCTTTGTGTATGTTTATTTCTGACTCTGCACCTCTATAGAGATCCATTTTTAATGTTATAGACTTGATATGAATTAACTTAGTTACTTGCTAGAAGTTCTTCCCGGTTAATCTTTTTAAACTGCTTTTTCAGCTATTTATGGCCCCTGTACTAAATATTTTGGGACCTGTAGCAGGCATGAGTTTAAAATTAGGCTATTTGGAGGATAAATGTGTGTAAATTCTCAGTTATTATGTTATTTATGTTCGGTTTTGAATAAAATATTGGCTCATGTGATTTGAAAGTCTTTTATTTTTCATTTTGTTTAAATTTAAAGAACATCCCCACCTTTCTCGAATTCGTGTTGTACTTAGTAAAAAAAAATTTAACAATAAATAAATTGCTAATGGGAACTGAGCCAACAGTTCCTCCAAATATTCTCACAGCTTTTCATATTGCCCATTAGTAACACCTCCAAAGCATGTCTGAACCATCAAAAAATCCAGTAAATAATCCAATTCATTTTACATTTTATGCTTGTTTTGGCAGTTAAAATTTTTCCTTTCCCCTTTTCGCTGTTATGCAGGTGGTTTTGCTTTTTACGATGGGACGGATGATGATGTTGAAACAACAACCTTTTAACTATCAAGCTCTGGACGGGAGCTAAAGACAAAGAGGAAAGCACTTACCTACTGTTCCCTCCATTGTTTTAGTATTTAAATACAATTGCATTTCAAATTACAGTACCATCTTACTGTAAAGAGATGATCGTATTGTTTTTAATACACTGTGAGATATTTGACTTCTGAATGGTCAATAAAAACAACAGAAACCAAACCTAGCTTTTGTTGCACTGTCAACTTTGTGGTCTGATTATTTTGAGCTGTTTTGTCTGCTTTTGCACAATGCACACTGTAACACACTATGTTCCCTTAGTTTATTTATTTTAAATTGTACCCTTTTTTGTAACTGAAAATGAAATTGCACTGCAAGGAGCAAATATACCCAAAGCTCTTTATACTGTTTTTAATTGTTTTATATTTCTAAATATCATCACTGTCTCCAGTAGATGTCAAATGTATTCTCTAAGTATTTGCAATTTCCAATAAACACATAAAATACTGAATGAATTGTAGCTTTTTGGGTGGATGGTGAAGAAGTTCAGTGCTGACTGGTGACTATGGCTCCCGGCCAAGATAAGGACCATGCCGAGCGAGTCCTGCAGAGGCGTCACGTCGTCACGTCCTCCTTCTCTGTTTCTTCTCGACGTGAGGCTGACTTGAAGGGAACGTTCTCGAGAAGGTAAAGAAATAGGAGCGGGGAGTAGAAACAGCAACTACCCCATAAAGCTGGTAAGAACCTGAAATGTTCAGTTTCGTGTTTTTATCGAAACGCTTCATTGGTGTGAGACGTGTTGAGTTTTCAAAATGTTAGACAATGCGAATGAGCGCCATGCTGTTTTCTGGGCCCATGAAGCCGACGGCTAGCGGCGTTAGCATCCAAGGCCTGTTAGCAGGCCGCTGGGGTTTCGGTGCCGCCACAGACGAACGTTAACAACACGCTCTCTAAAATTGGGACGCGGTGCTTTGGGTTGACGTAGCATAGCCCTGCTAGTTGGTCCATTTCTACCTCATACAGGTGATGTTTGCGTTTATTACTTAAAATAAAATGGCAACTTTCACTGCTTTCAGCTTTAGTCTAATCTGAGAGCAAAGCTTACATCTTTCTGAGCGGGAACGAAAGCATGCAGCTTGCTAGCATGCTATACCAGTAATTCATTGTTTTGCTCCTCAGGCCTCTGCACTGAGGAGGACATTGGCCAGAAATGGGACAACAACAAGCACATTAAAATATTCTCATTAGTATGTTGGAGCGTCTGTAAAGTCGTAAAGAACAAAAAAAAAAAAAAAAATAGAGCTTGCTACCGACAAACTTAAAAACGTCTTGGGATGTTGCGTTAAACCATGGCAACGGCCTAGTTACTAAGACAACCAATTCATTGCATTAAGTAGGCCAGAATTTGTTTTTGCAATCAAGCATAAACTTGCTTTCAAATGATGTGTTTGGACATTGCTATAGTAAAAGAAGTTAACGCTCAATCAAATCTTCACTCCCCCCATCCAGATTAATTGTTTTCAGTCTTCCAAATTCCATTCTTCACTATTTTAAGATTATTATTTAAACTAGAAAGAGTCAATCATATGGTGAATTTTAGCATATTGTTTAATTGTTTGTGAGAATAAACGAATTTATCAATAAAACAAGGTTTAGATGGTACCAAGATCATGTGTGTAGGTTAAAAATTAAGACGGTTACAGCGTTTAAATTAACATTATCAAAAAAACATTGGAACCTATGGGACGTTGTGACAAGAACGCGCCATGATATTTGGTGGATATTTCAAACGAATCATTGAACAATCTACTTTTGATGAATGATCTTCTTTTTTAGGGGTTAATCGTTTAAAATTCACGTTCGTCACTGTTGAATTATATTCTCAACAGTAAAGGAAGCAACACCATATTCTGCATATTCTTAAAAGTAAATTTGGAAATTGAGATAAAAGCTATTTTATTTTTATTCCAGATGGTTACTGGACTTTGTGAAGCCTAGTTAGGCATGTGCTTACATATCAAATTGGTTTATTTTTGGTAAGTACATGAAGAAATTACCATAATATGTATATTTCTTTGAATCTACTTAAATATAGCTTTGTCAAAACAAAACTTCCAACCATGAGCTTAGTTAGAACTCTTAACAGGAATAAAAAAGGATAGCAAAAAAAAGTTGAGGCGTGTTTACGTTATCGGCCCATATTCTCAAAACTGCAACCGACAGTACCAAATAAAAAGCTGTTTCTAAGGTGTGGCACATTTAGTAATGTAATCACCAATCAAATGACGGGTGCCCAAATGGCAAAGTAACAGACCTTGTAAAATATCTCAACAATTTAGTAGGAAAATATTTCTTATATAATTGATACATTTCAACACACAAAAGCCCATTAATTCAATTTAACGTCCAGTTGTTATAAAATGCCAGTCATAGGCGTTCTACGTAGAGCTGCACAATATAGCGCACATATATCAGGATCGCAGTATCACTGCACATCAGATGCACATTGCAAAGAGCTGGGCTACCATGAATGTTAGCTAATTTTTTACGTACCTTGGTGTTCAGGCTCTCTATTCCTGCAATATATTAGGGGAGACTTAAAATGTTTCAGCAGGTAAAAAGGTGGTAAGGTGTAGGGATGGGCACTTGGTGTTGTTCCACGAGAGCATCAATACCTGAGAAAGTATGATGCAAAGCCGTTACTGTGTGCAGTTCAGTGATGAGAATCACACTTCTTTATGTAACTGGTGTCCAGAAGACACCTATTTTTAAAATGGGTATATTCTTTAAAGAGATACCTGCACACAGTTACCTAAAAAAGACTGCAAAGAAGTAATAAATAGTAATAAATCGTTATGACAATAGTACCACAAAATATTTGGAAGTTCATATGTCCCACCCCTAATAAGGTAGCTTGAAAAAGAAGTTACTTTATCAATGAAACCTTGTTTTATTTCTTTGTCAATAGCTGGATGGACTCGTTAGCTGGGGTCTATGCCTGCTGTGAACCAATAGCAGAAGGACATTGAAACGTTTTAACTTTATCTCAAGTCCTACAGTTATCTCAACATTCATCAATTTAATCACATATTACATATTTTCCTAACATCATGCTACCTTAATTGCATTATCTTAATTTGGGTTTATATTGCATCCTACTTGTTTTACTAATGAGTGATTATTGTCTATTATTCAAAGTTGTACCAAACTTACTTCCATTTCTTTACCTGCAAACATATGTTTTAGTGCTCATATTTAACTATTGTGTTTTACTTTATTTATCTTGGTAGTTAAGTATTTTGATAATTTATTGACATTTCTCATGAAAATGCTTGACTTATAGTTGATTTGTGTATTATTGATTGCTGGGACAATTTCTCATTTACTCCTATGAAACAAGAACGCTGATTAAGGTTGCACAGTAGAAAATAATGATGAAGAAGCTAACGACCAGGAACCATTGTGATGTTCATGATGCTGCAAACTCTTATATTTCCCCTCAGGCAGGACACCTTTTAATATGTTCATCTAACACCATGTCTAGTTAAGTTTTTGAAGGAGTGTCTAATTCTGAACACTTAAGAAGTGTTTTGCTTCTGATGGTGTTGGGATTTGTAGCAGTCTGCTAAAGTAATAGGCTCAGGTTACCTTGATCTGTCTGTGTTTAATGACGATTTGAATATAAGTGGTTGTCACTTGTGATTAACCAGCAACATCTAAATGAACACCACTGTCACTGTTTTCATTTGCTTAAAGGTTCTTCTTCTACTGTGGTTTAGTAGTGTGAAAGTTGGTGTTCTATAAGTAGAAAAAACCCAACTACACAGCGCCACCGTGGCTGCAGTTTGGTTTTTACTGTTAGGAGAAAGAGAATGCTAGTTTAATGTAGGGTTGTTGTGTTTTTAGCAACAGTTAACCTGTGATAAGAGCACTACGCTTGCTGCCTCACACTTTACACCTACTATTTGGGTGTGTTGTTTTAGGCCTCAAAGTCTTAGCAGTCAGCAGTGGTTCAACAACAACGTCCCATGAAACCTTGGTTGTAACATTCAGACAGAAGGTGCCTTAGACCCAGCAGCTGTATGAACAGGACTCGTCCAGTCCATCATCTAACAGAGAACTTGTAATCATTTGAGTTCTGCTTCACCTTTTTTCTACTTTGTTGCCACCGGTTTACCAAACAAGTCAGGATTCATATCATGTTCAAATAGTGTGATAGTCATTGCTCCAGAACTCCAGAGGAGTTTAACTAACTCCTCTGGAGTTCAAACCCATCAGTTCAGATGAATTAAAACAGTCTCAGTCATTTTTAATCAACAACTGATTCACAGATTTTTATTTATTAGAATATTTCCCTGGTTGTGTGCTGTGCTTTGTAGTGTAGCGTAACGCGTTTCATGGCAGTCACGCTGTCTCATTTTTGTCTCATTTTTGCTCAGCCTCAGGAGCAGTGAAGTGTCTTCATGGCAGTTCGTCGAGGACACAATAAGTACTTTAAAGTGAGTATTAAACCCCTGCTCTCATTGAAAGCAGAGTAGTAGTAGTATGTAACCTGTTTGCAAAATAAAAAAAAGCCAAATGCAGAGTTCAATCACTGTTATGCATCAGTTTTCTTTAGTTTGCTAACCCAGCAGAGATGTTTTGCGATTTGCTGGATAAAATTAATTTATTTTGTAAGTGTGGGCCTACATAATGATGAATGTGAAGCAGAATCAGACCTTCTCTTCAGCTCTTCCTATGTCCACTGGTTTGATACAGGACTCTTTCATCCTGACCGAATATCTCACTATCTCACTGAATACCCAATCATAGTCCCTTACTGGTTTCAATGGTCCTCAGTCAGGCTGACTCTTGGATTAGCTTCTGTTTCAGACCTATATCCAGCTGGAAAACATCATTTCAGAAAATAACAGTAGGAGCTTTTTAAACTGTTGGCGTTACCTTTTCAGTCTTGTTGTAGGCACTTACCAGATATATAAACAGATCCCAGAGATAATTAGAAACTAGATTTTACCCATTTAGTCAAAGAAAAAAGAGCTGAGAAGGGAGACTGGCAGTGTGCTGGTGTCATGAATGGACCTTTTCGATCTCTTATGAATACAAGAATGTTGCACAAGCTACTCAACAGCTTGTGCCGCACCAGATGTCTTTTTTACAATCAAATGATTCCCGGTTGGACCGTTTCAGTCCTGTGACTCGAAGGAAAACTGTGCAGATAAGATTGAACTTTTTTGCTGTTTTACGGCTCAGTTTTATTGTCAGCTTCAGTCAGTGGTCGAGTGATGTAACTACTTTGCCCTGACAACCTAAGCTAGTTATTTTGTATTGATTTCAGTACAGTTGTATTAATAAAGAAAAAATTTGTTTCATTAAGAAGTTTACACACGATTTAAACAATTGCTGTAGCGGTTTTCCTTTCCTTATGTCATATTCTCTATTGCATTTTCAAGACTAAGGAAAAAGTTTTTTAAATTAGGCAATTTGGAACATGCTTTGACATTTACGCAGGCAGATTACCAAACAGTGTTGCGCCGATGACATGAACTTAACCCTTTCAGGCTCATTCAGAGTGAAGAAACATGTTTTTCATGGGGAGGATGCTAAAAATATTGGATTGTCAGATGACAAGCTGTTGTACTGTGATGTGACCAATTTCAAGTTAATCTCCTACTCCTGTGTCCAATATATTCAGCATGTTGGCTCATTAAAAATAAACCTGTTACCATCTGATAAAAACACTGACATCTTGACTCTGTACAGAGGTACGAAGAATCAGAGGTGCTCGGATGCTCTCTAGCCACGACCAGGGCCATAAATGTAACTCTCTTTCAACGTAGTTAGTTGCTGTTTGTCTACTTCAGTTAGGTGTTTTCATTTTTGAGTAAAAAAATTTAGAACTAACTTGCACCAATGTTAATTAATTATGCAAAATTTGGATAAATTACAGAATTGTCTTTAAAACTGCAATTTGCCACAACATAGCTCTCAATTTATCAGCTCCGTTCCCGTCTGTTTACCTTGTGTGCTTACCATGCTTTGTTTTTCGGGCCAACTGGCCGACTTGCAGGACGTGTATGAGATGTCTAACGGTTATGAAGATCACATGGGAGGGGATGAGGCGAAGGACGCAAAGACTAACCTGATAGTGAACTACCTGCCTCAGAGTATGTCTCAAGATGAGCTGCGAAGCCTCTTCAACAGCATTGGAGAGGTTGAGTCTGCCAAGCTGGTGCGAGACAAAATGGCAGGTATGCAGAACTGTGAAGGAAAAACACATGTAACAAACAAGTCAACAAATAAACCATAGGTTATGTATGTAAATATATATATTAAAAAAAAAAAACTGTTAACTCTTCATCTGACAAGGGAAGCCCACCAGACATGATGGGACTCTCAAAGGCAGGATGGCAGAGGCCTAAAAAAGACCTCTAAACATCCCGTCACAAACCAATGAGTGATGTTACATGGGCTATATAAAGTCAATGGCTTAAACATACTTTACTGAAACTAAAGCTCTCTGTAACGAAATAATGTGTGGATGCAACCTCCGATTTCTATTGGAGTGTTTAGGAATTGTTTGGCCTCTTTTTTTATTTATTTATTTTTTTAGATGACCTTCATGAGGTTTTTAGTTCATGGCCTCATTTCTGGGTTCTCTGTCCTTCTGTTCTTTTAAACTGTTCCAGATTTACTCGCTGCTTAATTTGCTCAGTTTCTGATCCAACCTAGATTCTGTAGTCGGAAGGAATCCAATTCTCTTTTAACTTTTGACGGTCTGTTTGTTTTGCCCACCATGCAATGTTAAGATTTGTTTTGGTTTTTAATATTTGTTTGCAGATTATTTTTGAACTATACAACGTTTTTTTTTGTTTTATTTTATTGTTTTCCTTTTTTTTTCTCTAGGCCACAGTTTAGGGTACGGATTTGTTAACTATCTTAACCCTAGTGATGCAGAAAGAGCTATCAGTACTCTGAATGGACTAAGGCTACAGTCCAAAACTATCAAGGTAACGTGCCATAAGGTGTTCTACAATTCTCAAAGCAAGGATGTTATTTTCTTTTTACTCTCCTGTGGTTCCTGTGCTGTCCGCTAACTAGCTAGTACATGTCAGCCTGATGAAGGGATTGTGCTGTCACAACTCGCTTGCCTCCCTTTCTGACATGTCTGACTGACTGGACTTTTATTTATGTGTATATATATAGATATTTAAACTTTTAATATGTTAATTTTTTTAAAAGTTGGATTTCATTGATTTGGTGCTGTAATTTTTGGTCTTTGACCAAATATGGGCGATCAGATGCAGAAAAAAAAAACAATTAGACGATACTTGTTTTTATCAAGTTATTTCAGTTTCTTTCTTTGGATCTAAGATTTTATAATATTAGATAATTGCCGAACTACTTTGGCCAAATGTTGCCTCTTTTTTTGGTCAGTTTTTTTTTCTTTTTGTTCATATTCACAAAGAAATTTTGTTAATTTAGTATTTATTCCTTCTGCCAGGTTTCATATGCACGGCCCAGCTCAGACACTATAAAGGATGCAAACTTGTATATCAGCGGCCTGCCCAGGTCCATGACCCAGAAGGATGTGGAAGAAATGTTTTCTCGCTTCGGGCATATCATAAATTCCAGAGTACTTGTAGATCAGTCTTCAGGTACGACAGGTGAATGACTTCCTTGCTTTTTAAAAATTCTAACCACTAACAGATTTATTTGTACAACATTAATATCAGAGTCAGCCTCCACGTTTTTCTGATGCCGTCGATTGAAAAGGCAGTCACAGTTTGCTCTCTTGTTTCCAGGTGTGTCCCGTGGGGTGGCTTTTATCCGATTTGATAAACGAGCAGAGGCCGAAGAAGCCGTCAAGAATCTGAACGGTCAGAAACCACCTGGAGCCTCTGAGCCCATCACAGTGAAATTTGCAGCCAACCCAAACCAGGTGAAGAACACACAGCTCATCTCTCAGCTCTACCACAATCAGTCCCGGCGCTTCGGAGGGCCCTTACACCACCAGGCACAGCGGTTTAGGTGAGAAAAGATGGAAATATTTAAACACAACTTAAAATGCTGGAAAGAAATAGCGAGGGGTTTTCTTACTTTTTTCATTAAAGGTATTGACAACCTTTTGTCTGGTCTGCTTTTTAAAAAATGTGTTTAAGTTTGTCCCTGTACTAATAAACTAGAGCTCATGGAACTTTTTTTTTAAAAATCATTTTACAATCTAAAGCTTCAGTGTGTTTTTGAGATTTTCTGTGATAGAATAACATTTTTTTTTACTATTAAAATTTAAAAACTGCATTTGGATTCAACCCCCCTGTGTCAAGCCTTTGTACAATCACCTTTGACTGCAGCTACCGAGGCGGACTTTGAGGAGGATGATCTTTGCAGGCCTTAGGACTGAACGTTTTCCCTATTATTAATAATAATATATCAAGTCTTAATGTTTTTGTTGTAGTATTTAACTCTTTTCATTTCCTCTTCTACTCTGACCTGCTGCCCTGCATAGTGATGCTACCGCCATGTTTTACAGAGTGTAACCAGGGTTCTGAGTTGATGCACAGTGTTAGATTTTTCAGCGCATACCTTGTTTTTCAGGTTGGCTGAAATCTCAGTTTTGCTTTTATCGGACCTGATGACCTTCTGCCACATAGCTGTTTCCCCCTACCAGAGTGCACAACTAACAGTTATCCCTTTTAAAAGATTCTTCCACCTGAGCTGTGAATCTCTGCAGCTCCTCCAAAATTACAATGGGCTTCTTTGTTGCTTTTTGGATTAATGCTGTACTTCCTGACTGTTGTGTTCCTTGGTCTTAATGATGCAGTTTGTTTTCTCTAATGTTCACTAACAAACCTCAGAGGCCTTCTCAGCACAGCTTTGTTTATACTGAGATTAATTTACACACAGTTACCATTAGTAGCACTGGATATTACAGGTAAAGGGGCTGAAAACAAATGTATGTATGAAAAATATTTTAAAAAATTGTAATTTTCCCTCCACTCAACAGTTATGTGTTGCTTTGTGTTGGTCCAATAAACAAAATCCAATTAAAATATATGTTGTGCTTTATGGTTGTAATGTTACAAGGTTTAAGCAGTTTTAGAGGCTAAACAGTTCTGGTGACTTTTGCAAGGCACTGTAGGTTGGTTAGCTGTAGGGGAATAAAATAATGTACTTGAACAGACAAACTTTTTGTTTTATGAAATGTTTTGGATGCATTTTTACAACTTAAACTTTTGTTGGTGAGCAGTGGTTTGAAGAACGGACAGATTCTTGTTTTTAGTTCTAAGTCTACGCTTATTCTTTTTGTTGTCAGGTTTTCTCCAATGGGTGTTGATCACATGGGCAGCATGGGAGGCGTCAACGTCCCAGGGAACTCCTCTGGCTGGTGCATCTTCATCTACAATCTGGGCCAGGACGCGGACGAGAGCATCCTGTGGCAGATGTTCGGCCCTTTCGGCGCAGTCACAAATGTCAAGGTGATCCGAGACTTCAACACCAACAAGTGCAAGGGCTTCGGTTTTGTGACCATGACAAACTACGAGGAGGCGGCCATGGCCATCACCAGCCTGAACGGGTACCGGCTCGGAGATAAGATACTGCAAGTGTCCTTTAAGACCAGCAAGGGCCACAAGTAGATCGATTTGGACAATGGGTGTAGAGGGGTGCAGTAAACAGGCTGTGTCAGGCTTTTCTCGTAGAAAGGTGGATTTAAATGCCTAAGTCTGGCACGTTTTTAGTTTAATCGTATTCAGAGTAAACTGAGAATTTCAGTCTTCTGCACCTTTGTACTTGTGTCTAATTTTTTTTTTCGTCTTTGTTGTTTTTCCTTATACTTTTTTGGGGGTAGGGGGCTTGATGTCACTCACTTTAAATTCGTTTTTGAGTGCATAAAGAAGTAATCATACAAATTGACTTTTGAAATTGTTCTCAAAAGCAAAAATATATACATATGTCTCATGCGCTGTATTATCTGTTAGGAAGGCATGAGGACAACAGAGGCTTCATAACAGGTCAAGAGGATATCTAAAGAAAACACAACTTGTTCAAAGCATAGACAATTTTGTGTTTAATAAAGTGCAAATATAAAGAAAAACTTGGCAGAAGCCACACTCCAATCTGTTCACGTAGAAATAGAGGCCTTAAATTGTGTACTGGACACTGATCTTACCGTGTTTGAAGCATAAGAGCGAAGCACTTTTAACCTGTTATTGATTGAAGTTGCTCTGGAGATCAACCTTTTTGATGCCAACATAAAATATTAGCTCTCCCTCTGACCAACATTTTAACTATTAGGAGCTTGGCTGCAAAATCATTTTTGTTTTGGTACCCCTAAAAGTGTCTGTTTTTCTGTGTTGTAAAAAGTTAGTCTTGTTTAAAAAAAAAAAGAATAAAAAAGACAATAAATAAGACTAAAGATGGACCAAAGCCAGGGAGAGATCTAATGAAACAAGGTTTTTTTTTTTTTAGTTGATTTAGCAAGAAAATTTACATCGTTTTTGCATTTTTTTTTAATCGGTACTGACGTGATGCTTATTGACATCAACCCCCTGTTTGGTTTTTCAGTTTGTTTGTTTTGTTTTTGTTTTTGGGGAATTTTAGTTTTAAGTCCTGTTGTTTTGATTATCTTTCTTTGTAGGGAGCTACATTTTTGTTTCAGTATAAGTTGAAAGCTTGTGCAAACAGGAGCTTTTCGTAAATTTGGAGAAAAATTTAATTGCCTTTGTTAACGATTTAAGTTTAGGTTTGCTTTTGTTTGTTTCTTTGATTTTTGGTTGTTTCATTATAAATACTAAACCATTAAATTTTATTTCATTTTGCTGAATGTTTTGTTTCGTTTGTTTCTTTTGTTTAAAATTTTATTTGAGTTTTGTACGTTTTTCTTTTCTTTTTTTTTCCCCCCGAAGCAGAAATTCTCCAAAAAGGTCCCAAAGTCCCTGATAATGACAAACAACAAGCTAATCTGCATTAGACATCAATACTGGATTATAATGTTCAACATTAAGTGGACCAAAACAAATTCAGAATATTGGAGGGGGGGGGATTTAAATTATATAGACTGTGTTTTAAGAGGAAAGAGAGTTTCCAGAAAGTGCATAAGAGATAAAACAATATTAAAACAGGATTAGGCTTTATATTAGGATGGTTGCTTAGATGCAAGATCTTTTTCCATGAATCTGGTTGCTTGTTTAAACTGATGAATATGGGATATTTTCTAGACCTTTTCATTGTAGTTAGGTAAGTTGCGTCCAACTTTGTTGCATAAAAAGTATTTTAATATGAGCTCATTTGTGAAACAAAAACTGCTTTGAGCAGATTTAGCTTTTACCTTGAGAGGTCTGAATGGTGTTTAAATTGCTTCTACTTACGTCAAATTTAGGAACACTCTTGTCATATAACAGCTAATCTTACTGTGGTCGATTTGTTGAACGGTGGTAAGACTGACCCCATGTCTTTCATCCAAGCTCAACAGAAACTGGCCCAAGGAACACTTGGTTTGTATTTAAACCCACTTTATAAACCGTTATTTGTCTGACATTTCAATGAATTTTAAAAGTAATCTGATTTTTCATTATCATAGTTAATCGTAAAAATAAACCGTTTTGCTTTAGAATTTTCTCATATTTATGTCACCGTTCTTACCTTTGTGCAATATTTTAAAACATGCTTAAAGCAGGTGATCTTGGACTTTTTTTTTTTTACAGGTTCTGTTTTTTTTATAACTGACATGTTACTGCTTTTCTTTTCTTCTGCAGTCTTGTTTGAAATGTATGAAATGTTGAGGTTTGTTTTAGAGGTGGTCAAAATTTACTGCAGCCTGCCTTAATTTATATGATAAAATAGTGTACAGGAAGTGGCATTTATTTATTTGAGTGTACACCATTATACTTGATACATATTCTAGTGTTTTTAATGAGTTATTGACTTGTTATTTTTGTGATGAACTTGTTTAACATCAAGTCCAGGTTTATTAAATGTCTAACATTGAATAACTTCATTAATATGTGGAAAAATTACAGAATTACTAAAATTAAATGTCTTCAGAAGCCTGCTGTGAATTTTGTTAAGTGATTGTTGCATATCTATAGAATTTCGTGCTTAATGAAGGTCAACAGTAGTTGCCACAGTAAAGAAAAAAAATAACCTTTTTTGTGTGTAACTAACAATATAATAATCTATTTACCGACAGCACTAAATTGTTCCCTTTTTAATTAAGAATAAATATACATTCAGAAACATTCTAAAATGTAAAGATGTCCAGAAATCTTTTGGTGCTATAAGAGAAATCATTAAATCGGGGGCGGGACTCATTTATAGGTTTAGGTTTTTTTTCACAATATATTTTATGAATGACTAGATATCAAACTTAAATACAGTAAAATTGACATTAAGCTAATGTTATGTGGAAAGTTATGTTAGCCTCTTGACATAATATCACCTTGGCATTTAACCAGTTGCTGCCAGTTCTGTATTTCATGATTTTAACTTTTTTCAACTGCACTACATTCGCTTTCAAATATAGCTGATGTTGAGAATTTAATTTTAAATCTTATATCTTATAAGCAGTTTTTGTTCAGTCATCCTAAAAGTTTAGTTTTCATAGGTTATTTCATACTACCGTAGGTCCATTAAACGGCTTCTTAGTATGTTCCCTCTGCAGATGACATCTAGTTTGTAGTTTGGTGCTTCACATTTTCTCAATATCTACCAGTAGTCAGAAATTGCCAAAATTGTAAAAACTTTAAAAATCCTTTTTATTATAAATCTAGAGCTCATGGATGGCATCCCAGTGTTTAGCATCAACACATCTCCACAGTGTTTGTTCAGCTTCCTGTGACCTCAGTTTTTTTTGGTTGCCTCTGAACAAGGATTTATACACAGAGCAGAGAAAGTTTAGATTATCATCTCCCTTGCCAATACCACGTCTCGCAGAGGAGGTGTCTGTGTACCCGATATATGCATAAAAATAAATCCAACATTTTATTTTCACTGGTTGACAAACTTTTGAAACTGTTGGACGTTTAGAAGAGAGATGGGTATCATAAATATCTCCAGACATTGCCCCAGATGTATAGAGATTTTGTTCTTGTAACTACAACTGAGCCAATGGCATTAAATGTAGTTGATGGCGAAATGTATAAGGCTACTAATGTAACACCGGTGAATTCTGTGTAGGAAAAATGTACAATTCACTGCTCAATATCTGGGGTACAGAGATCATATTTCACCACAACATGTCCTGGATTATACCATATGTTGTTGCGCCACTATTCCACCATATTTACTTTTACCACTCTTAAAATATCTGTCTGCCATTAACGTCTAAAAACCAGACAGCGAAACGTTAGGCTTGCAAATATGCTTCTGACGGCGGATATGAATGAAACGCAATACTGCCTTCCTAATACTGACTGGATCCGGATCACTTTAAGCTCATCCATCTTATTTCTTAGTGATCTCATGTTACTCTATGATCACATCATAATTCTTAAAAATGTCCTGAAAATGTGGTATGTACACAAGTAAATGAGAAGGAGTAGGGTAAAAGATGGAGGATATGAGGGGACCTTTGTAGAAGGCTTTCTAAAACATATTCCATTAAATGAGTGGAGAAAAAAAATCTTTGGAGTATTGCAATATTTTATTATAAAAACAACCAAAAACCTCAAAGTACACGTATAAAAACAGAAATGATTCTGTACATCAAGAGTGACCAACTTTTCTTAGCATTGATTCTGTGTCTATTAAACATAAAATATCTAAATTTCCAGTTATTTGGTTTTCCTAAGTGGTTTATATTAACATTCAAGTCTTTCCATTTCTTAGCTTCACATTAAGGCAGCTTAAGACATCAAACTTGGAGCCAACTTTATAAGGACAGTCTGTATCTGCCACAGGCTGGTCAGTGTTCAAATGTCTTTTAGGTCTGGTTCATTCATACTTCCTTTGCTTCACAGACAATAACCCATACTTAAGATTCAGGCTATGTGAGATGCTCTTCTCACTCGTGTAAAGTAAAAGAGGTTTCTTTTTTCAGCATGGCACTGGCAAAATATACGTTAAGCCACTCAGCCCTGACACCTCAGCTTGCTCGACTTTTTGTTTCAGTGAAGATACATTCGATCCCAACACTCAGCTCCCTGTGTTTCAAGTATATCCTCTTGAAAAGAAGTCTCACAAATCCCTTTCTGTTCTTACTGTAAAAAGGGACTCAGACTTGGCAGAGATTGTAGCAGGGCACGGGCCTCTCCAGCACATTGTCCCCATCTACCTCGAACACATAGTCGCAACGGTGTGTGATCAGAGGAGCATCAGACATGGCGACACTTTGATTGCCAAAGGATATTACGGTGTCTCTCTGGAGGAAACAAGACAAGAGCATAATAGTTAACTGATGCTGACTTTTCTAATCAAAATCAACAGCTGTTGTTGTTAGTACTGGAAAAAGTGTCAGTTTAACTGGGTTCGTTGTACTTTTACACTGATCTAAATTTTTAATTACCACAAATTATTGTAAAGAAACAAATCTCCCTTACCCTTTCCTTATTGGCAGCAGAAGCATCGGAAGGGTTCGCTGCAGTGGCAGCTGCTTTTTCAAAGTCTTTTTTACACAAGTGAGCCATAATTCCAGCTGCTAATGCATCACCCAAAACGTTGATCATCGTCCGAAACCGATCACTGGAACGCAAAAGAGAAAAATCTTAACTCACTGCCCCAACAAACTCCATGTACCATACCACTTTTAATACCCTTAGGGGAGACTTACAGAACCCAGTCGATGGCCACGATCAGGGAGATGTCAGCAGGCGGTAACCCAACAGAGGTAAGGACTATCACCATGGTAACCAAACCTGCTTGAGGTATCCCTGCTGCCCCAATGCTTGCTGCTGTTGCTGTTATACTGATGGGGGGACAGATGAAAGTTGTAAACATGTGCTTGGTTCTAAACACAAAGAACAACTGGCAGGATAGTATCCTCAGTGTCCATCCTCACCTAATAGTTACCAGCTGGCCAAAGTCCAAGTCATACTCATTGACCTGAGCAATAAATATGGCTGCTACAGCCTCGTACAAGGCTGTCCCGTCCATGTTAATCGTGGCTCCCACTGGCAGGACGAAGCGAGCTATCTGCCGGTCCACCCCACAGTTCTCCAGAAGACACTTCATTGTGATTGGTAGTGTGGCTGAGCTGCAGAAAAATAGGGGCAATCGCTTATGGATGGTTGGATGGGTTTGTCAAACTGACCTGCTTCAGTAAAGATAAAGAATGAATTAATAATAATGATTCTCTCACCTGGATGAAGTTGCCAGAGCAATGACAAGGGCCTGCAACAGGCCTCTGATGTAGGCAAAGGGGTTTTTGCGGGTAAAGAAAAAGTAGAAGAGCGGCAGCAGGATGAGGCCATGCACGAACAGACCAGCCAGGACGGTGATAAAGTACATGCCGAGTTTCTCTCCCAGGTGGGCTGGGTCATGCATGTCCAGGATCTTCCCTGCAACCAGGAACACTATGCCAAAGGGAAAGTACCTTCAAAGAGAAAAGAGGAATTTTTTTAAAACATTTTTTTATTTTATTGACCAATTTAAAGACTTCCATCAACACTTGAAAGCCTCCACTACCTTATGATGAATGATTAAACAAAACAAATGCACATTTTATATTTTCTCTTAATCTGCCTTACTTAAAAAAAGATTGCTGAAAATTTTTAAATAATTAATTAGTAATTAAACATGTAGTGCAACAGACAACTAACCAATTAGCAAAAACACAGGAGAGCAATTCTCAAAGGGGTTTCTTAAATTGCGTCTAACATTTCAAATTCTTTTTACAATAGTGATTGAAACATGCCACCGTATCAGTACAGAAAAATTTAGGTGCAATAAATATAATAAAACCAATAGTTAATTTTTCGCAGCACTGAGGTGAAGAGACAGCAACGTAAATGACTAGAGCCCTTTCTGAGACTGCTCTACTGTAGGACACTATATGACTGTCATGCTGAGATGGCATCAAAACTCAATTTGTTTTTCCTGCAGTTCCCACAGTTCTGGTCTATTCAAGTCTATCCTCATCTGCTCTGTTTCCGCTCTTGCAGACATACAGGAAGTTTAAATATTCTCAGTGATGCCTTTGTAAAAATGGTCAATGCTGGAATTGGGAGGAGCATTGCTATCAGCCAACAAGAAAAGTGTAGATGCGTTTGTCCCTTCATAACAAAACATGCTGGGAAAGTGTTCCTGGAGGTCAGTTTATTTGTTAAGTGTGCTCATTTCACATAGTACTCTTTTATAGTACTCTTTTTCACATAGGCCCTTTTAATATTTACTCAAATTATCTTTGGCTGATATTAAATTGGGTTCAGTGATCAAAAACATTTAGGTGAGACAAAAACAGAGAAAGTGTGTAAAAAAAAACATTTTTGAAAACACATCTATAGTGGCACTTTTAAAATTTGGGACACTGGCCTCTCTGAGAGAAATGTTAAAAATGTCTGTGAAGGCAAGAGTCCAGCAATGTTGCTTGGAGAGAATTAAGGATGGTCTTTTAATATGAATACAATTTATAAATTCATCAGTACTTCTTTAATCCTTGTGCACCATGGCATTTAGCCTTTTAATGCAATAATTAATAACATTATCTGTAAATAGCATGATTAAGGAAGTTTTTTTCCACAAATGCACGTATTTGAAGAGGTGGATTACTGACTGGCCTAACCTCAACCTCATGTAACACCTCTGGGATTAACTGAGACACAGACTGAACTGAACCTTTTCATCCATCATAGGTGGCTAACCTTACTAATGCTCTTGTAGCTGCTGCCAGGTTTCAGAGGAGCAGAGGCTGTAATAGCAGATTAATGCTTGTGGCTTTGGAATTAGATGTTCAAAATCACAATGGATGTAATGCGCAGGTGGATGTGATGCGCTGTGCTGTAAATGCCTCCTGGTCACAATGCCAACCATTTCCATTTAGGTAATTTGAAAATCTGATCTTGTTTCTAAAGGTCTGTCTTCTCCAGTGTCACAATTCTCCAGGTTTAGCAGCACTTCTGTGAAGCCATGAGGACTCCTCAGACATCTCTGGTCACTCTTTACATGATAAGATTTATTTCTGGATCAAATCTGGCTCTGCCAGATGAACAGTTTGTAGAAGCACTAGATTTTAGTCGTTTTTTTTTTGACAGAGGAAGTATATAAGTGAGAGTACAAACTCACCACATGGCAGCATTAATGATCTTCATCACACACTCGTTTATGCACTGGCACACGTTGACCAGCGGTAATCCACGTTCCCCCATCTTCCCCAGCAGAAGACCTGAGATCAGATAGAAGAAAGAACGTGTTTCAGCGTGTTTCAACTGTTTCATCCCTCAGAGGAGGTTTAGCTGCAACTAAAACCACAGCTGAAATTTACATACACTGTTTAAAAAGTCATATATATTTTTTTCACCCACTTTCTTGCATGAAATCAAATTAAAATGTTCTTGTTTGAGGCGAGTTAGGGTTGCCAACTTTATTTCTATTTGCTAAATGTTAGAATGGTTAGAGACAGATTATTTTATTACTTGCTTCAAATTCAAAAGTTTACATCAATTAAGATTGATATGCCTATAAATTGTTTGAGGTAGCCTGATGATGATGATCACATGGCTTTGTAAGCTTCTTATAAGTCAATTAACAAGATTTTAGTTTGAAAGAGCAAAGCCTGTGGTTTAGGGGAACACCTCAAACTTGCTGCTTCCTTGTGTGACATTCTGGAAAAATAAAAACACGACTCTAGGTCGTTCTTGGGTATCATTTCCAAATGCCTGAAGAACTCACATTTATCTGTTCAAACAAGTATACACCATCATAAACACCATGAGAATGTTCCACCATCATGCTCCATCAGGTAGAAGAATAGTTCTGTGTCCAAGACATGAACGTGTTTTGATGCATAATGTGCATATCAACCCCAGTACAAAAGCAAAAGGCCTCGGGGAGATGCTGACTGAAGCTGGAAAAGGGTTATTATACTTAGGGAAACCAGTCTTGGTTGACATGGGATGAAAGCCCACCCATCCAGCAAGGAAGAAGCCATTAAGCCAAAAGCAACAGGATAGGCCTGATTACAGCGTGCAAATGCACTCAGAGACAAATAGTACAGTTTTTCAAGGACATGTCCTTTGGTCTGATGAGACTAAAACTGAAGTGTTGGCTATGATGACCAGAAAAAGAAAGAAGCTTGTAAATCTGAGAGTACCATCCCAACTGTTAAATACTGGGGAGGCAGTATGTGTTGTGTGACTGTTTAGCTGCCAGGAGGGAACTTTCCATAATAGATGCCATAGTAAGGAGTGAACAATGTGTGGAAATTTACAAGCAACATCTCAAGAAATAAGGAAAATACACCTTGCGTGCAAGTGGGTCTTCCAAATGGACAATGACCCTAGTCATGCCATCAAATTAATAACAAAGCGACTTAATGACAACTGTTTGCTGGCCAAAATGCCAGAAATATATTGCAACAAGACTGTAGAAGTCATTTAGGAGGTAATTCTCCAAAAAAAATAAAAATCTAAGAAACACACTGCCTTATTGGGCTGCTATTTAGCACATAGTGGGACAAGAAAAAACAGTTACATCTTTAAAATACCGTACCTAACAAGATAATGAAAACCTAAAAATACATATTCTAAAACACTATTTTAAGTTACCCAATATTTTTCTGATCCTTTCCCCCCAATTTGCTTTGGTTTTAGTTTTGTGGTGATTTTCTTACCCATGGTGGCTGAGAAGATGACAATCCCTAAAACGTTCATGCCTTTGCTTGTACTGGGAACGATTTTATATTTGATGTCAGGTGCAGGAGTGATCTCCAAGAAAACAGGGTGGCCAAGTCGAGGGTTGTGATAATCAGGCATGACATAGACAAAATTGGCTTGAGACTCTTTCTCGTTGGAGCTCTGCACAGTTGGCACCAAATCCGTCCGGTACTGAAACAAATAGATAACAAATCAAAGGGTTTAAGATTAAAACTGGGGGACATCATCGCACATTCTGTTGTCAGCTGTCTTATTATTATTTTTTCTCTCACCTGCTGAAAGGTTGCTTCGATTAGATTTGATGGGATCATGTTCCTAGAAAAGATAGCAAACAAGGCAAAATGAGATCATGGGTTTAAACAGTGTTGAAACTATTTCAAATGGCGTTGCGAAATAAGCTGAGAATTGCTGCCAAGACACGAGTCAGTTAATTTAAAATATTTTCTTGTGATTTTAGATGATGCATCTTTTTCTGGGTTGTCCTTTTAAAGCCGTCTACATATACCGTGCACAGATGTACAGTGATATGTGCGCGTGAAAAAACACATGTATTTATTAAACTGCAATGCACTACCATACACATTAGATAAAAATAAAAAGATATACAGTTTTTAACATTTTTGCAAACAAAAATTAGAAACGAGTGAAATTATGGAGTCAGTTATTTGTAGACCCACTACTACACACTTATAGATCCACTGTAGTTCTGGCTGTATTTTTAGGCTCTTGTCTTGCTTGAAGGTGAAGGGGTTGGGGTTAGGTCATGAACTGACCATGTTTATCATATGTTCAATGTAGTGGGCCATATAAGGTTTTCATTGCATATAATGTTTTGCATTTGGCCTAGAGGTTTGATCTCGGCCTCTGCAGAGCACCTTCTTCCTTGTTTGCTGTATCCTCTACCAAGCTTGGGACAAACTGCAAGCATGACTCCTGATGGCCCCTCTGTATTTATACTGAGGTTGAATTAGACACAGGTGGACTCTTTACTAGGGTATATATGTTTAGTTTATCAGGGGACCTCTGAAGACAAATTGCACTTGGTTGCACTGGGTTTTATTTTGGGTTTTCAGAGCAGAGGGTCAGAATAAAAATGCAAGACATCAATTTTTATTTGAGAAAACAAACAAATGCATGCATAATTTTCCTTCATTTCAAAATTGTCCAGTACTGTGTGCTCTGTCACATAAAATTGCAGCAAACACATTGAGGTTTGTGGTTGTAATTTGACAAAATCTAAAAAAGTTCAAGCGCTCTGAATACTTTAGCAAGGAACTATAGATGACCCAATCTGTACGGAGGACTGCCTGTTTAGCTTGCACTGGGTACAACTGTGTAATTATCCTTAACTAATATTGAAATAATAAAGGGAGATCTCACATATGTCCATAAAAACTGTTAGTTTTGAAATAAAAAAGAAAGATTCTCCATATAAAAGAGGTCTATGTTGTACTAAAAAATGTAGATTTTCAGTGGACCACATTCCTCTTAATTTTACTCTCCTAGTTTGTTCTGACCTTGTAAGATTAATATCAAAACAGAGGATCCACTTTCATATACCGAACAGAAGTAAGAGGTTTACAGGTAGAGGCAGCATTCTGTACCGGGACTGTATTTATTTATACAGCAGGCGTCATAGGCCTCTGCAGTTACCTCACCAAAGACGTAACAGGACTGAAAAGTACAAACCGCCCATCTCTGCAGTATAATTAGTTTTAAGAAGAGGGTATTAGTCTAGCTGGGACTTGAAGGGCCCTGCTGTGAGCCAAAGCACAATGTGACTTCTGTCTCCCGCTGTGAAACACTGTGCAATGACCTTCTAGGAAGGTTCAGGCTTAGCAGATCACAAATAATTGTCCCTCTATTTTTAGACAAACTGTAGCGGGGAAATGATGCTGCAATTATTTCTCCGGGATTCTGTCTCACTCCTTTAACAATACAATGCTGTAATGATCACGTCGTCAAGATGTTTTATTTAATTCTAATTTACTTCAAGTCCAAATGTGTCTTTGAAGATGACACTTGCAGATGTCTGTGGGGAAAACCCATTTTCTGCTTTACTCGCTATATAAACTTTGTCTTTATGGTTCAAAACATTTTGGCCCCAGGCCGGGTCGACTCCCAGCCTGGGGTCTTTCTGCATATAGTTTGCATGTTCTTCCTGTGCATGGATGGGTTCTCTCTGGGTACCTTCCGAAGTATAAAAACACGACTACTAGCTTCATAATTGGTTACTTTCAAATTTTGTTTCTATGTTGTCCTGTCATGAACCTCACTGTACATATTGCGTTTAAAAAGTGCTGATTCGTGAAATGAAAGGAAAGCAATGCATGGTTTGATTTCAAACTCTGTCAGATTGGATGAAGAGCTTCTGTGAACAGCAAATTTTCAAGTCTTGCCACAGATTATTTATTGTATTTAGGTCTGGACTTTGACTAAGCCATTCTAACAGATAAATATCCTTTAATCTAAACCAGGGGTCTGCACCATATGGCTTTGGGGCCACAAGTGGCTCTTTGGAACTTCTGCAATGGCTCTGAATAACCCTGGTTAAAAATGATAGAGAACCACTTATGTTTTTAAATATAAATATAATAACAAATGCAAGTTTTGGCAGTTTTTCAGTTTTTTAATGGGATAATTGAATTTGATTCCCACAACAGAGTGACATTAAAAGTACCAGTAATATTTTTTTCCTATAGAAGAAAATATATCCATCATCTTTTGGCAAATATTTTGTGTTTTTCCTTTTTTTTAAACCCAAACATGGAAATGAAATGGTGGTTCCTCAAAAATGACAACACATTTCCTATAGTTTATTGACAAGTTTATTGCTGTTATTTCAGCTTTTAACTTTGTTCTCTCTCTTTTCTCTTCCTAGAAGCTACACCTGGCCTGACTCTGTGTCTACCTGTGACAACTTTCTGGAGAGGGACATCGTCCAAGCTTCTGCTGGGAACAACTTAATGCTCACCCTCTACCGATGATCCACATGGCCCTGTCTTTCAGTGTTTAACCCTTTCTCTCTCCTAGACACAGCTACTGACTGAGCTTTTACTGTAACTAACTCTATGTGCTCTCTTCAGACTCTAAACTTGAAAACTGGCTCAGAGTTTATCTGTTCTTTCTTTCTAGGTGAAACGACTAAAGGAGCTACATCCATTAACATTTACTTTTCCTTCCCATAGAAAGTACTCCTGGATCAGTGCTTCTTTGTTCTCTTTGTGTCTCTGCTCTGTTCTCTCTAACCCCCAGTCGGTCGTGGCAGATGGCCGCTCACACTGAGCCTGGTTCTGCTGGAGGTTTCTTCCTGTTAAAAGGGAGTTTTTCCTCTCCACTGTCGCTACATGCATGCTCAGTATGAGGGATTGCTGCAAAGTCAACGCCAGTGACTGTCCACTGTCTCTACATGCTCATCCGGGAGGAGTGAATGCTGCAAGTCACTGACTGGATGCAATCTGCTGGGTTTCCTTTCCTTAGATAGAAAAACTTTTTATCCAAGTTGAATAAATAACAGAATCTGGCTGCACTGTTCAATGATTCGGATTAATTGTAATGCATGTACCTGACTTTTGTGAAGTGCCTTGAGACGACATGTGTTGTGAATTGACGCTATATAAATAAACTGAATTATAGTAGGTCTCCATCAGAAATTATAAGTTGCAGGTTGTATTTGCAGCTCCAAACAAGTTTTATTTTGCTAGACTAAGGACAAAAATAGCTCTTTGGATTTTAAAGGTTGTGGATCCCTGATCTGGATTCCAGCTCTGACTGAATGTTTAGAGTTGTTGTTCTGCTGGAAGGTGAACTCCACACCTTTCTAAAGTGTTCCCATCAACTCCGACCAGCCTACCTGGCCCTGTTCAAAAAAGTATGCCCACGGCATGATGCTGCCAACACCACATTTCACCTTGATGGTGCGTTCAGGCGTTGTTCTTCTGCCACACATATGAGCCAGAAAGTGAAATTTTTGTCTCAGCTGACCAGTTCACCTTCTTCCACAGGTTTGCTGTTTCCCCTACATGGCTTGTGGCTCTAAATTGGATTTTTTTGGAGTTTTGTTTTGTATTCTCTTTTGTAAGGACCAGATTTCTACATGGTTTACTAGGAGAGAATTGCTTCACTGTGTATTATAACGAAGTTGTACAACTCTAATTACCTATTAATCTGTTCTCATATGATGTTCACAATTCTTATAGTCTCAGTGACATATTTTCACCGTCATCCTCCCCAGATCAATATCACTCTTTATTTCTAAGCAGTTCTTTGAATGTGTGAATGGCTACCTGATTAGGTCAAGCAGAGCATCAGCAGAGGTCATAACAGGGCCCGTGCTGCCATGGTGACCATCTTTCTCTTGTCCTGTCCCCGGGTGAATGATCAGCACCAGAATAATGCCCACAATCACAGCGATGAAAGTCGTCCACAGGTAGTAAGTTATTGTCAGGACACCCAGACGGCCGCTCACTTTTGTGTCCATGGCTGACAGGCCAGACATAAGACTGGATGGGAAATTAGAAGCATTTTGATTAATCCTGAAATATTCTTGTATTCTAAACTACTATTTCTTTTCTATTTCAGCTTTATTTGAGCTTTTCTTTTCCAACCTTTTTTTTTTGAGATTTTGTTGAATTTAATACCTTCTTTTTACATCTAAACTGTGAAATCAAATCAGTTGTGTTGGGCTTATAATGAACAGTATACTGCAGATCTAAGTTTGTGAATGTATTTATGTTTAAATCTGCATAGCTATCCATGAATAACATAAAACTAAAGACTGAAAAAGTTGACCACAAAAAGACCTCAACATCATAGTTTACAGGCAAAGCTGACAGACAAATCTGTAAATATTGATATAATTATCAGATAGGCCTGGTCCAACAAGTTCAACAAATTCTTACCTGGAAGTGATGAGTGGCAGAATTAACATCTTCAACATCCTCATCAGTAATTCTCCAGGGAAAGAGAAGTAGATCTTTGCCTGTTAGCAGGTGAAATAAAATTAAGTTAAAAAAAGTGCTTCATTGTTGATTTTTGTTGTATTCTTTCCAATCTGTCGACCTGCTGCTCTGTAGAAGACATGTATAAAAGCCTAATGTCAAATATTAGAAAATGCATACCAGTTATAGCCAAATTCCATAGTGATAGTGAAACCTTATTATTTGTAGAATAAATGATTTGTACTATTAGAGACATTTTATCTTAAAGGAGATACAGAGACTGTGGAGGAATATGGGCTAATGTTTTCGGCTGGATATACAGAAATGTTACAGCTTACAACGCAACCCTACCCTGACAATAGGTGAAGTATGCAAGCATTTATACTAAATCACTTAAAGAGGGGTACAATGACAAACCAAACAGCATCAACAGTCAAAAGGGTTTTTTGTCTAGGTGTAAGAATTGTATATGTCATTTAACATTCATAGTATGAATACTTCTTCCCATTATCCTCCTTGTTTCCTGGTTTAATTTTGGAAGAGGATCTCCAGGCCCTGCACTTATTGATTTCCAACCCAAAATAGGGTCCCAACCCCTACTCTTAGAACCACTTTTCTTAATGAAATGATCTAGGTGAATCTTCTCCAAGTGGAGATCTATTATCTCTGATTTTTCAGAATAGGTTTTTTAAGTGTAAGTGTGTAAAACAGATTTTTTTCCTTTATTACTGCATCATTCATTCCATTTTTCTCAGAAAGTATTATTTTTTAACCTTTTAATCCAGATTAAGAGCTTTCAGAGTCACAAAAATATCCCTTAAGATTTAAGATACTACATGTATGCCGACTCCCTCTTAGATATTAACTAAATATAAAGGCTTTTTTTTTAAATTATAGTCTATATTTATAACATATGGACTTAACACCCACTATATAGTTACAATTCTGCATATTGAGTAGCTTAAATAGATGCAGTCCCTAACGAAGATTCCTATATCACACCTTGCCATTTGCACAGATTCTTACATTTTCTGACAATTATTTGTGCAGTAACTAAGCTTCTTTCAGTCCCAAGGATTTCCTTGCAGAACCACTCTGGGTGTGCGTCAATAATTCAGTTCCTGCCCAAAAGCATTAAGCTGCTAAGAACATGTTCCCTCACTGCAACCAGTAGTTTACAGCATATAACACTGTGCACTAACCAAGCAGTTTAGAATATATTTATTGTTGAATATTAGAGAAGTGATTTGATTACAAACAAACTATAATACAGAATGACTAAAACAGTGGTAGAGGTTTACCAGGTCTTTTGAGTGATTTAAGTTTAAAAAGGTTCTGGATAATCAGCTGTGGGCATATTCCATGCACAAACTCATGTAATTCAGTGTTTAAATAATAATTATAACCCTTTCAATTATGTCTGTGTGTGTTTTGAGATCTGACCTGACCTTCTTGTTGCAGGTGGTGCTACCTTGCATAGCTGACTTTCCCTAATTCCTCATTGGATGGTTGATCAACAACACTGTTTTACTAGGGTTTGTGCCCTTATTTTGCATATTTCACAGTCTCACAGTTTAAATCTGATGTCTCTATGGTTGTTTATGGTTTTTTTTCCTGTTTTCCACATCCATACCTGTGTGGAGAGGTTAAACGTCCGCAGTACAAATCCAAGAATGCATCCAGTAACGACGGCAAACACGGAGAGAGTCAGCAGTCCATTCCTCTTACTGTAGTCCTTTATATACTCCCTGACTTTCACAGACACCATACGCTTAAACAGTGCCTCCATCCTGCTCTAGGTTCGGTCCTCAGCCCCGCTGCGGGCCCCCCTGCCCCGCTTACAGTCCACAGATGTTCAAAAGCTCTCAGAGCGCCCCACAGGTCTGTATGTATCCCTGAAGGAATCTGAGTCCGAGGACAGCCTGTGAACCTGACCTGATGTGGGTCCTGTTAAACACTGAGGAGCTCATCCAGTCAGCGAGAGGAAGTGTTGACGGACTGATTCCCGGTAAAGTATTGCCTAAAAGGATTATCCCTATCTCCCACTTATAGAGTCTCCTTCACAGCCATAGAGGCAGGCTGGAGAGGTTAAAGGAAAGACATCAGCACTAATTACCACCCCCCCTCATAGCCCAGTACAGATTATTGGTGCCCACCTTCCCATTCATAAAACCAGTGCACACACGTTCAACTCTCACTTAAATTATTGTGAGAAACTCATAATTTTTTTATTTCATGAATTACATGTATTTTAATAGATTTCAGTATATGAGTACTTAAATGTAGACCTGATTTTTAAAAGAAAGAAATCATGTTTTTTGTACATCTCTGTTATTATAAAGTAACCACAGAATAAGCAAACAATTGCTTTCCTTTGTTCTCAGCTGTCCCAGTTGTCTGTCTATTTCTGTGACCTGTTTGCATGACTTCTTAATTCTGCAGTCAACCAACGTCTGCTGACGTCTCTGACGTCTCTGACTCTGTGCTGACCCAAGAAGGGATTCCAAACCTCAGCCTTTCCTGCCTTACAATGTCTGCCCACGTCACCTGTGAACAATCCAATAATACCTAATCCGTGCTTTGGTCGCTGCACACAGGATCACGAAAATGGTGCAAATTAGAAAGATGTCCTTCAATACCTTAATGTTTTTTGGAATATTCATTATGCACATGTATTTAGACATTCCACTGATCAAATAGATATTTATCCAAAATATGTCCTTTAATACCTGTCAAAGTCAGTTCAACAGCTCCAAGCAAAACCTACCAACCTTTTTTACCTGCAGAAAGGTAAAATTCCTCACACAACCTTAAATACTGTTTTTTTTGTCTGTTGATACTGTTTATCAGCCTAAAAGAATGTGATCTGTCAAATTTGAAGAACACAATTTCTTTATGGGTTCAGGGTGAATCGTACAACCAACTTCAAGTGAGGCAGATAGATTCACCTTTTATTTATTTTTTTACCCAAATTATTGTTTTGGGTTAGTTGGGATTGCTTAAAGTACTTCTATTTGATAAATCCCAGAATCATGAGACTTTGTGTCTTTTAACATTAATTTCCTGAGTATTTAAAATAATTTCCTTTAAACCATATGACTTGGCTCAGTGATTCTGCCACATGCTTATCATAATAGTTTTGGCCCATTTCTCCTGACAGAGCTAATGTGACTGAATCGGGTTTGATGGCTGCCTTTCGACCAAACATCTTTTTCTTTTATACTGAGTTTTGGGGTTTGATGATCCCATAACATTGATTTTGTTGTCTTTCAGCCACTTTATAACTAATTTGGTGGTATGTATTGGGTCACCATCCATTTGGAAGACACATATGTGTCCAAGCATCAATATTCATGGCTGACGTCTTAAAATGTTATTTCTGTTTTTTTAACATATGTTTTTTTCCACATGATATCATCTATGTTTTGAAGTGCACCAGTCCCTCCTGCAACAAAACAACAACCAACATGATGCTGCCACTCCTGAACTCAGTGGGTAGGATGGATGTAGATTTCCCCTTTGTTTTCAAAATGTAGCAAGGGCCCGACACTTTGATTTTAGTTTCATCATTCTTAACCTCTTTGACCCTGAGTCCATTTGTAAATTGTAATCTGGCTTTTTATTTTCCTATTAAAATATATGGATTCTTCCTTTGTGAGTAACATTTCAGCCCATGTTGGTACAGGACTTGTTTCACTGTGGATAATGTCTCTCTCCTCCCAGCCTCAGCCAGCATCACATGGTCTTTTAATGTTTGCGCTATGGTCATTACATTCACACCAAAACATGTTCATCTACCCAAGTCTGAACCAGACTTGTGGAGGCCTGTAATTCCCTTCGTGATATCTTTGCTGACTTCTTTGGATTTTCCCATGATGTCAAGAAAGAAAGCTGAGTGTTTCAGAAGTTGCATTAATATGCAATGAAAACGTTCCTCCCTTTAATGCAAATGTTGCAAATTAACCAGTCAGAAACCTACCAAGCCATGAAATCATCATCTGAGGATTATTTCAAGGCCTAATAATCTCAGTAAATGTTTGGAAAATTCCTTAAAAAATGATCTTGTTGATAATTGTGTGATTAAGCACATCAATAGTAAATTAGGTGGTATTATACTAAAAACACGAAAATGTAGTCTAATATAAGGTCAAACAGCAATAAAGAAAATGTATCATGTGATACAGTGTAAGCAAATTTCTGATTTCTACTTGCCTCTTGCCCAAACTTGCACATGTAGACAGTCAAAAAAAATTGTAAAGTCAAATGAGCAAAAATGGAATAGCGTCTAACAAGGCTGGACAACTGCCGATGTGTATTTTACCACTATACTCAGTGAGGAAGATGGTAGAAAAATCTCCCAAAATCATTGATATTTGATGAAAATGAGCCTTTGTTTCAGTTAAGACTGAATGAATTAAATATATTCCTTATCTGGTTCTTAAATGAGAGTTCATTGATCTGTATCAGAGTCTCTTCCTCCTCAGCAGCTGCAGTTTCTGCTCTAACAACTCAGTGTGTCTGCAGTCTGACTGAAGGAGGTTTTTGTACAGCTACAAATCACTGTGTGAACACTGGGCCACTGTGGACACTCTGACAGTAATAAACTGCTGCATCTTCAGCCTGAACTCCAGTGATGGTCAAAGTGAAGTCAGAGCTGCTTCCACATGTTTATTCTCTGTAGTGTCTTACTGAGCTAAACATGTTTCATTAAAATGACATCAGACATACTGTAGGTATCCTCCAACCAGTACCAGATAGAAAATACAGCAGACATGTCTATGATATGAAATGGGATGAATAGTTTGTCCTGACCCTTTAATTAACCAAACCAGTATTCAATTAGATTGATTACTGATGATTGATAAATGTTTTAATGTTCACCTGAAATAGTGTTTTTCTAATAATCTAGTAGGTTTTCTGTTGTTAAGGAACAGTTAAATTTGCTACACGACCATACTCTCATGAGCTGTAAAATAACATAACTGATGTGTATATTTTATACTTTGAGTTTATTTAAAACTCACATAATAGTTGATCTTTATTACTAAATACTTTCTTAGTTTCTCTAACACTCCAGTGTGAAATAAAATGTCACAGTTTTAATAGAAAGATGATGTGTAAATCAGTGTGGATCTAGATGGTTTCACACATTTGCCTTATTAAAGAAAAGCATCCACTGAATCAAAAATGAAAAGTCTTTTTGTTGTACCCAACTTTTTCCATTGCAAGAAACTTTTGTTTGGTCAAAAATTTGCCCAAATTAAGCATAAAAAGTCTCCATCTGCATCAAAGATCTGCGCTGGTGGACCAAATATCTGTCGTTCTTGAACTAAAGTCAGGTACCGCACAGAATCAGTCCAGGGGCCACATATGGCCCTCAGGCCACACTTTGGACACCACTGCTTTAAGATGTTACTAATTAAAAGTGTTGCATTGAACATTTGTAATAATGCTGACACTGTTTTCTTTTGAACTGAACAAGTTTAAGGTGATGCTGATGAGAGTCATGGTACTTGTTGGTTCTGCTGGGTCGACTGACAGATCTGGGTCCTGTCACTCAAAGCCTGGACCCAGCCCTCTGCTCAGAGTAGAGCTTCAGCTTCATGTCTGGAAATCAGGATGTTTTATATTTTATTCAGGAGGAAAAAATGTCATATTTAGACAGATTTCTAATCTTTCATTTTACTAATGTTCTCTAAAAAACTTAAAGTTAAAGATTGTTTCAATAAAAGTGCAGATTTATAATAATCACTGTCTTTGTATTTATTTTTGTGTTGCAACATTCATGTTCTTCATCTCATGTTGTTTTCAGCCTCCTTTAGTTTCTAAAAGGTTTTAGAGGTAAAAGCCTCTAGGTACAAATATGGTGCAATAAAACAGTTCAGTGTTGATAAGGGCAAAACTTCAGGAAACATTTTTATATTTATAAAAACTATTTAAACAGTTTTGTTTTTAAAATGATCTATAGTTAGAGGCTTTAAACATGTTTCTTCTTTAGATGTTCTGTGTTTTACTTGGTAACTTCTGTGATGTGTTCACTGAACCAGTTCCTACAAACTCTCTACACCTGCAGCCTTCAGTCAGACTGAAGGAGGTTTTTGTACGACTCTAAATCACTGTGTGAACACACCGCTGCCATGGTAACCCAGACAGTAATAATCTCCAGCATCTTCAGCCTGAAGACCACTGATGGTTAAAGTGTAATCAGAACCAGATCTACTGCCTCTGAATCTAGATGGAGTTCCTGAGAACAAAGTTGAAGCTCCGTATATAAGAAGTTTGGGAGGCTGTCCAGGTTTCTGAAGGTACCAGCTGAGATCAGCACCAATATTAGAACTTCCTGTGGCGCTGATGGTCACAGTTCCTCCAACATTAACTGACTTTGATCTTTCAGACTGGGTCAGATAATTGGCAGATGATGCTGAAATGAGAAATGAACAATTTTAAATCAGAATGTTTAAGAAAAACTGTAAAAATGTCAAGTTTGAGATCAAACAAAACGAAATCAAGCATATTTAAAAGTAAATCTGACCCTGAGTGAGAAAACCCAACAGAACAATGAGAGTTACTGGAGACATCATCCTGATGCAGGTCTCAGTGTCAGAGCATAAACACACTTTGGACCTTCTGTAACCGAGGTACTTAAACTGTGAGGAGCAGTGATGCATTAAGATCATGCAAATCCACACCTGCTCTGATGAAAAAGAAAGAGCCGAGATGATCCGAACCACATCTTCATCTCATCAGAACATTTAGTTCTCATTTTAAGTTCAGTTCAAATGTCTCTTTTGTTGATTCATCAGATTGTTCTAATTACAACACTTCTTTATATTTTCATGTCTCCTCAATCAGATGTGCTCTAATAAACAAAGTAAAATATCCCGCAGTGGATTTGCAATATAAATATAACAGACCATCAAGTTTTCTATACTGAAGCTTTTTGAGACATTAATAAGAGGTTTATGATGCTTTTTAATGAAAGGTTTAATTCTAAATTATAAATATGACTTGCGGTTTAAAACTTGGGAAAGACTTTTTATAGGAAATAATTTAGATCCAAGTCAAATACAATAGAAAGAGAATCTGTGAATTATGAACGTTGTAGCATTCCTGTGTGCGTGCTCTATTGTCTGGCTGCTAATAATAATAATGATAATGATAAGAAGAAGAACAAGAACAGCAATAAGAATAAAATCACCACATTTCACAGACATTTTAATCTCTACAGTCTTGAGAGGCAACACTTAATTTCAGAAAATATCTCTCATCAGAATTTGAGACTTTAATTGAAAAGAACATTTCTTTTTCAACATATTTATATTTATACATATATTACTTGGTAAGATTGTGTTGCTTTCTTCTTGTATTTGTACAGTAATCCCAAAAGTATGCATACCGCAGGCAGACTTAGATGTTAAATCTTTTTTCCGGATTAATTTAGACTCAGTCCTACCACTTGGGATTAGTTTTCTGGAGTTAATAGGGGAGGTGCAATCAGATCTAACTCACAGACGATGCTTTACATTTTTATACCTTCATATACGAAAAAATCTATTATTTTGTGTGTCTGAATTGTTATAATTTCCACGAAATTATCTAATCAGCACCACCCTCTGGTGAAATGTCTGTTCACTGAGCTACAAAATAACAGTGTTGTAATTAAAAGATGGACACTGAGATGTTTCCTTCAAGGAAGCCTGTAACTCTTGAAGTTGTTGATGTTTTATCCTAAATGATGCTTGATACATTTCCTGACTGAACAAAGCTTTTAAAGACCAAGGTTCATTGATCTGTATCAGAGTCTCTTCCTCCTCAGCAGCTGCAGTTTCTGCTTTAACAGCTCAGTGTGTCTGCAGTCTGACTGAAGGAGGTTTTTGTTCAGCTACAAATCACTGTGTGAACACACCGTTACCATTTACTTCATGGTAACTCTGACAGTAATAAACTGCTGCATCTTCAGCCTGAACTCCAGTGATGGTCAAAGTGAAGTCAGAGCTGCTTCCACTGCCACTAAACCGAGCTGGTGTTCCTGACTGAAGATTATTCACCCAATATATTAGGAGCTTCGGAGGCTGTCCTGGTTTCTGCTGATATCAGGACATAGCCTCAACAACACTCAACAATGTGTAAACAGCAGGACTTGTTGTACACTTTATAGTAGCAGTGGATCCTGGTGTAAATGTCACCAGTGGAGGCTGAGTCACAGTCACCTGAGCGCTGCATCCTGCAGACAAAAACAAATCCTCCATTAATCAGCAGAAAGAAATGAGAGAAAAGGCAGCACATCATGTTAGAAATGTTGCTGAGGGAATGAACCTGTAAAACAGCAGCAGGTCAGCAGCGTCCAGATCAGGATGGTGATGAGAGTCATGGTGCTTGTTGGTTCTGCTGGGTTGACTGACAGATCTGAGTCCTGCAGTGTTGAACTCACAGGACTATAAACCTTCTCAGTTCCCTGGAGGATCAGCTGACCATGCAAAGCCTCGTCTCTATGGAAATGATTTCTCTGCTCTCAGCACACTGAAGACAAGCAGAGACACAACATCAACACAGATAGTTTTAGGATTTAAACCACTGATGATCTGATTGAAATAGAAGAAGATAAAATAGAGACAAGATGAAGGATTTTCAGTATTTGGATTAAATCATTTTTCTCTTGAAGGTACATGTATAATTCTCCTCTTTTACTAAAATTAACAGCTGAACATCTTATAGATCACTACAAGTTGTTCTTTTTAAGACTTAGAATTAAATTATTTTGGAAAACTATAATAATAGAAAATAATAGAAGCTAAATTATTAAAGAATGTTATAATAATTCACTGGAGGAAAAGTAACTTTTGTTTCTCATTGGTGATAAAGCAAAGAAATCATCTTAAATTAAGAAGCAATTTAAAGCTGAATGAATGTTGGATGATTTGTAGATGAATTAAATTACAAATAGTAATTTTCTTGCTCTGAAAAGCAACATTTCAGCAGAAAGATGTTTGCTGACAGTGCAGGAGGTTTTTGTACGGCCTCTTAATGAGTTTGTATCACTGTGGTGGACTTTTGGTGGAGGAACCAAACTTGTCGTTGACTGTAAGTACCAGAAAGCTTTACTTTGTTATAAAATTAATTGTATTTATATTTTTTTTAACTTGAGTAATTTATTTGATGACAATTTTGTACACTTTAAGTAATTTAAATAACAGGTAAATCCCTGAGTTTATTAATGAGGTTTGCAGAAGTCAGTGTTTCTTCAGGTGGTAAATGGTTCAAATCATTGAACTAGTTAAACTTATCTGGTGTAGCAATAAAATGTAGAGTTCAACATTATATTATTATGACTTTAGATACTTTAGGTTTTAATTCTTTCTTACAACCAAACAGAATATTTACTTATATGTATTTTCAGTGTTGTCTTTATTAGGTCATTTGCACGTCTTATTTAAACATACAGTATGTTTGTGATCATTTATTAATAGTGAAGCTTTGATCTGAATTCCTGTTAAACGGAGCTGATATTTTCTGAGTGAACTCAGATCAGCTTTTTGTTCATGGTTCATTTCTTCTCCATGTCGTTTAAAGGAAGTGAAAGAAACAGATGTCAACGTTTGAACTGTTTCCACATGAGTGTTTCAGCTCTCAGTTTATTCATCAGAAAATCATCACAAGGGTTCATAATTAAGAGTCACATATTATGAGAGACATATGAAGATGTCCTCAGTGATCATGAAGAATGAAGCTTTGAAGGTGTTTTTAGCAGCTTTCATTCTCATTGCTGCATCTTTTCTCCCCCCTCTCTCCTCCAGTGGGTGTGGTGCCGCCCACCCTGACCGTTCCTCCCCCTCCAAAGAGGAGCAGCAGAGCAGTGTCACACTGGTGTGTCTGGCCAGCGGGGGCTTCCCCTCCACCTGGAAGCTGGGATGGAAGGTGGGGGGCAGCAGCAGGTCCTCAGAGGTGTCTAACAGCCTGGAGGTCCTGGGGAGGGACGGCCTCTACAGCTGGAGCAGCACCCTGAGCCTCCCTGCAGACCAGTGGAGGAAGGCGGGCTCAGTGAGCTGTGAGGCCAATCAGAGTGGACAGACTCCTGTCACTCAAAGCCTGGACCCCGCCCACTGCTCAGAGTAGAGCTTCAGCTTCATGTCTGGAAATCAGGATGTTCTTAGATGTTATTCAGGAGGAAAACTTTTCATATTTAGACAGATTTCTTTTACTATCACCTTTGTCCTGTTTGACAGCTTCAAGTTAATGTGTAAAATTCACCTTTAATAAAACTACAGATTTAAACACATCATTGTCTGTCATTTCTGTATTTCTCCATCCTGTTTCAGATTTTTATCAGATTTCAATTGAACATTGCATGAATATATAAATTTGTGGGTTTTTTTGGGAACTTAAGTTACAGTTGTACCTGAGCAGGTGTGGCTGCAGCACAGAGGGAGTTGAACCTCCTATTGAGGGAAGCGAGAGAGAGAGACACCGCTCTGCTATTTAGCTAAGCTTCTCCTCCATGGACGGAAGTCAATCACCAAGTCAAAATGAGCATCTATAAGAAACGTCATGTAAACAAATGATGGTCAAACAGTAACACTCATGCTACCTGTAGCTATTAGCTAAACATGCCAGATTAGCATAGTGTGCCGCCGGTGTTACGTCGGTCTGCGTTTCTCTTTCCCTTACTTCTGCGTAACTTCTGTTGCCTAGCAACCGTGTTAGCGTGAAGCGCAGAGCTGTGAAGCCGAACAAAAGGAGCCTGAAGGTTGATAACGCTGTCTCTACTGTAAATAACTACATGGTTTTTATTTATTGCTGATGGCTTATAATGCTGTTTTGTTTTAAAATGTTATTGTTTTATGATCTTGTTCATTATTTAGCCATTTAAAATGTTGAAAATATTTTTTGTAGATAAAATACATTGATGACAAATACCATTTGTTTAATTTATTTGTAAAGCTTTAAACAACTTAAACACTAACATATTAACTTTAGGAACAAAGTTTGAATCAATTTTTTAATTTATTTGCAGAGCATAATAATAATAATAATAACTATTATTATAATAAATAAACCAAACATTAATATTAGATTTCATCTGACTGAATTATATCTGTTTAACTTTGTCAGAGTTAGACAAACTGATAAACTCAGAGAAGGTATGCAATGAAGACACAAGTGAGTCAAAGTTATCTTTGGCTGGCCAGGGAGAGACAGTCCATTCTCTCAGAGGAGCTGCCCTGTGTCACAGCCTTTTATTAAAGAAAGGGAAGAAAAAAAACCCTCATGTTACAGCATCGTGGGTGTGGCTACACACAGTTTCACAAAAGCAAGTCCTACTGAATAAAACTGGTTCTGGTCAGATACTGATACAGCACACACGTCCACATCTGGCATTCAAGGACACGAAGATTGGCTGGGGTGCGAACAGACTGCTTCCCAAACTCCTCCGAACACGAACAAGTTCCTGCTCAGTCTGCATAGCAACCACCCAAATTACACTCTAAGACAAGATGACAATTCTGTTAATAGTTCATAAAAGTACTTCGAAAATAAATGTGAAAAGTATTCAAACCACTTCTATCAAAATTCACCAAACTAAATAAATGAAAATGTATTTTAATGGTGAATCATAAGGATAAAGAACCTTTTTAAACTAAGCAATGATAATTCATGTACAAATCTTCCAACAATTCCCTCCTGTTTATCATTCATTAGTTTAAAACAAGTCATCCATGTCTACACTTCCTTTCGTCTTCATTTAGAACTAAACTATTTCCGTGTCGTCATCAGGATCTGGATCATCTCTCTCCAACATCTGGTAATCCTGGTATTCAAACTATGCCTGCAACCATCTTGGAAATAATTGCTCTGATGCAAGGAATGATACACATGGTGAAAAGGCAAAAACAGCACTAATATTATGAGAATAGGAATCATGATTTTCAATAGCAGTTGCCACCATGGTCCAGAGGTAAGCCATGAGATCAGGCCTCCTTGTCCTGGGCGTGCATCCTGCTTCAGGGGGTGGCTGGGAGGACGGCACACCCCCGGCCCTGGCCTACAGGGATCCCGGATGGGAGGGAGGATGAAATTTCAAGCAACCAGACCTCTATCATGTCCAACGACCGTTGGAGAAGGAGGGCCCTCTCCTGGTTGTATCCGATGACCACAGTATATGCCCAAAGGAATAACGTACTTTAACACGTTCAAGTTTACATGGGGGTTTTAAAGGGTGCCACAGTCAGGACTGAGTGATGGTTTCCAAAAGCTTTACAAGACCGACTGACTTTAGCGATGTAGTAGGTGTAAAATATTGAATAAAACGTTGTTCTGCATGACTGGCTTTATTTTCACTCTTACATTTAACTTTAAATTTTCAAGTGGATCACCGATATTTTCTCCAAGTGTATTTTGGGTAAAACTCGTCACCAACTGTCCACCAACGTCATCATCGGTCACCAGGCAACAGATTGCAAACTAAGTGGAGCATTTTTACTGACTAAGCTAACATGAGTGGCACTTCATACAAGCATAAAAGTGGAGCAGCAAAGCAAAAAGAAAAGAAAAAAAGAGAGCAAGGAAAAGCCAGGGAGCCCGGTTAATTACAGGTACCCATTCTAACAATCACTTTTCACAATGTGTGAGTTAGTTGTAGGGACTCAGCAGTTTCTGGCTGCTCCAGGGTAGAGCTAGACCTGGTGCCTGACCAGCAGCCCCCCTCCTCACCCGCGCTGGACACTGAAAATGAAAGCAGCTGCAGGTCTGCTCCCTCTACAGGTGAAAACTCTCATCTGCAATATTATCCAAATGATCGGGCCAATTTTGCTGAAAACATCCAGGACGCCAACATTAAAAGATATACCCTTAAATATATCCTTAAGATGGGCCCATGCAGACCCAAAGGTCCGTTTCCCACTGATAAAGACAGCGGTGTTTTTCGGAAGGTTATTACACCACTACCACAAAAGTTGGGATGAAACTTCCCCGCAGCTGGATGTGGAATTCCCCCAAATTAGACTGCTGTTACTGTGAGCCTTGCTGGCTTCTTGCCAACCGAAATGCCGCGTATTACAACAATTCATGGGTAAACGGAAAAAGAGACTGGAAACATCTTTCTGCCAAAGTTGAGAGGCTTGAATCCACGCAAATACATCTTGGTGCATGCATAGTCTATGAGCAGTGGAAACTCAACAGCACAATAGACGCTGAAATGGAGAGGAATGTGCGTAATGCAGCCTTGTTTTGGAGACAAGTCCTGGAGCGCATTGTAAATGTCACTGTTACGCTGGCTTCATGCAACCTGGCATTCAGGGGCCACAGGGAAGTTGAATATGAGTGGTGCGTATTCAGGTGTACAGGCAAGAATAACAGAGAGGGAGCCCCTTGCCGGTTATGTTCATTGCGCTGCTCATAACCTCAACCTTGCTCTCAGCGACTGTGTTAAAAATGTCCGTGGAGTGAAGCAGTTCTATGACACTATAGAGAACCTGTACAACGTTTTTGGGCACAGTATCAAACGATGGGGGCTCCTCAGTGAATTAATGACGCCAGAGAGCAGAACTGTCACAATAAAACGCCTCTGTCCCACTCGCTGGTCATCTCGACATGATGCGCTTTTTGCGTTAAGGCACAGATATGGAGACATTATAAAAGCCCTTGTCAAAATATCCCTGACCAGTAACAAACAAGAGGAGCATAGTGAAGCAATTGCGCTCAAGAATACCATAAGCAAATTTTCGTTCATATTTTTGGTCAACATGGAAACCAAGATTCTTGAGTGTATAAACGCTGCCTCACAGTTACTGTAAGCTAAGGACGCAGATATTCTGAAAGCATCTCTTCTGCAAAATGCCATAAGCGTTTTGATGGAGTTTAGGAAGCAATTTGCTGAAGCTAAGTCTGCGACTCTTGCTCTAGTCAGAAAATGGGGAAGTCAAACACAGTTTGAAGCAAACAAGGCCAGAAAAGTTAAGCGTCACTTTGATTAACTTTCTGAAGACAGCCGCCTCACTGACGCAGAGAGCAACTTTTGGGTGCACGTTTTTAATGCCTGTCTTGATATTATCATCTAGCAACTGTCCCAATGATTCACCAGGTTAAACAGAACTGTGAAAATGTTTGAGGCAATTCACCCCAACACACTGCTGCAAGCAGGAGAGGAGGAGTTACACCAAGCTGCCCGGCGGCTTAGTGAGCACTACAGTCGGGACATCGGCCCCAGCTTCCCTGGCCAGCTGCTTTGTTTTAGAACCTTTTTTTGGGACCAGATAACAAAGCAAAAATCTGTTGCGGTAAAAATGGTCTGTGTCAACCACCAAGCAGTAACTTCTACATTCAGTGAGGTTTGCACCGCCCTCTTTTTATTTTTGACTCTTCCCGTCACCATTGCAACCTCCGAGCGATCATTCTCCAAGTTAAAACTATTCAAAAACCACTTGAGGAGCACAGTGGGACAAGAGACTGAGTGGACTTGCCATGCTGTCCGTTATGTTTTAGTCTTGTTCATGTTTTGTCAAGTTTGGTTTTTGGTTCTGGTCATGCTTTAGTTTTTGTTTGTATTCAAGAGTTTCTGTTCTTGCTCCAGCCACGTTCTGTTCTGTTAATCATCTTTATCCGGTTCACCTGCACCTTGTCAATCTGTCTTGCTCGACCTGGTTTTCACTCCACATATACACACCTGTTCTGTTAGTCATTGCAGAATCATTGTGTCTCCATTCATGTCTTGTTTTGTGGACCATGCCATGCCTGTCAAGCCAGCCTGCTTCTGTTTTGTTCCTGCCTCTTATGAGAGTGAGTTTTTGTTGATAAAATTTTCATTTACCGTCACGCTGCCTCCTCGTCTGCATTCTGGGGTTCCACAGATCTTAACAATCAGAGGCATTAACAAATAACCCAAACCTATAATCTATGGTTTCCTGTTGATCTATGTTTAAACTCGTCAGGGACATCTGTTCCCCATATACTAACATGTTGTTTGACTTGAACTAGTTCTCTCTTAAATCTATTTATAGTTGAAAATTCTTGGCTGATAATAAAAGTAGGGTCAGTTACATACACAGACGGCTCTGGAGGGCACCTACTGAGACAGAACCCCTTCCTCCTACACAATGAGGAAACCGAGAACCTGCTAATAGTTCGACATAGTTAGAGACAGGAGCAGTGACACACATAACAATCAGAGACATTTTTTTTTAACAATGAATTTCACATAGTGATACCATATATTTGTTTCATATACATGTGCTGTTTCTTGATAAAAGATGTCATGGAATCCTTCTTCGTTCCACTTTTAAATTTTTTTGCTGGGGCTTTGTTTATCAAACAAAATGAATAATGCTAAGGTACAAAAACCAGCTACGATTAATTGCTTCAATAACATTTTTAAACCCCCTTTTTTTTATTCAGGTGTTATCAGTCAATCATTGACCGTTGGTTTCTTCACTGACTTTGAGACGAAGCACCTCTAAACGCTTACCCCCCTCTTTGTAGCCAGACTTTGTCACCCCCTAGCGAGAAAGTATTGACTGACCCACCTTAATGTATCCAAGTAGCAGAGGGAGTTGTGAGAACCACCAGTCTCCTTCCTTCGCATCTGAGGTTTGTGGGGTGTCAAAAACATTTAGTAGATTTTTGCACATAGTTTTTAATGTTTTTCTCATATAATCTGCCAACGTTTTGGTTGTGGGTCTTTTAATTCCTTCTCCAAATCAGGAATGTAATAGGGTCTGCCATGTATTATTTCAAAAGATGTTAAACCTCATTGAGCTGATGGAGTTATTCTCATACTAAGTTTTACTATATCCAAGCATTCAACCCAGTTTCTTTTTGTTTCTTCCATTGTTTTTCTTAATTTATTTTTCATTGTGCCATTAGTCCTTTCTACAAGTCCTGCACTCTGAGGATGATAACTGCAATGGGTTTTTAGATCAATGTTAAAACGTTAAAACGTTAAAAAGTTGGTATTATATTTTTGCACAACGCTTTTTCTACTGTTATTGGCCAGATGATTTGCAGGGAAAGATTTCTACTCACTTTGAAAAAGCATCTATCATCACTAAGCAATATTGATATTTATACTCCCTCCTGTTGAGACATGGCTTTGTCCATGGTTCACATTGGTAATTTCTTCACATTTACACTCAGCTAATTTAGCTGGTAACATTACAGCATCTAATAATTTCAATAATAACTTTGCATTTTTCCATTGCTGCCAATTATACATTTTATTTCTTTCTATACATAATATGGGAGTCCAGGATGTTAATAAGACCTGTATGGTGTCATGATAGACAGTGTTAAATATAATGAAATTGGATCCTACAAACGTTTCTGTTTTGCTATGATAAAGCTGCTCTCTTGTAATCATCTGGTTCCATAACAATTTTTGTGGTATTCATCAGTAAGATTATAACGCCTCTGAATGTTCCATTCTAATCTAGCTTTATTTAGTTGTATCTATTATTATTGTTATTCTTTTTTATTATATTTTAGTTTGTTTATTTATTTTATTCAGTAAGTCCTTATTATATTTAAGATTGAGGTCACTATTTTTGGTAGTTGCTATTATTTTAATAATGCTTGGTTTAGTTCTAATAAAAAACTCACTCCTCATTGATGAACACAAAAAATGAAGGGCGAATTATGTCTTATAATCTTAGTTTGTCTTACCCAGTTTTATAAACACACCTGTACAGTTTCAGTCAGCTATAGTTCTTCCCTTTTAATTACACTTTGTATTTATTTGAAGTAACTGAAGTTTGTTTCAATTATCATGTTTTCTCCATTTCAGTCCAGTCCAGTAATTCTGTTAAGGTGTTTTTCATCTTGTGTTAAATTTGAGTCTAATTTGATCATTCTGAACCTGACTGGAAAAAGTCCAAACATCTGTTAAAATCTTTTTGTTTTACCATAAAGAACTGACCTAAAATTATTATGGTACTGTTGAGGATCAGACATGCTCTTGTGTTTTTATTATTATCGTGCTTATCCCTAATTTTTTACATAACATGAAACGAGACATTTATTTTACAAAAACAGACAGACAAAATGGACAGACTTGGGCCACATAAAAGTTTGATTTCCTTTTGGTTAAAGGGGTTGTGAAAAAATTGAAGACAGGTCTATGACTTTTCTTATGTGTATCAGTATTTTCAATACAGGTAGAACCGTTGCTATCTTTATATGACTTTGGAAAAGATTCTGGAAACCTTATTGAGACAGAAGTTTGGCAATGATCATCAGAACATCAGAGCTTTATTAGCGCTTTTAAGGTCCCTCAAAGACGCTCTACAATGAAATCAGTCATTCCCATTCACACACATTAACACACTACTTACTTATTTACTTCTCTGTCAGAGCAATTTCATTTGCAAAACTTTGAACATAATTTTTACTTCTATTATTCTTAAAATGCACATTGTTTCCTCATAACCCTGTTTTGTTTCCACTAGGTCTGTTTTTGAAACCTTCAATTCTGTTTTTATTCTCCCAAGAATCAATAAGGTGGTCTTAGTGGGTCCACCTTAAGGGGGGTTTTTCTGTTGGGGTGTCATGTTATCATTGTCAGGTCAGTGAGGTTCATAAGTCAGTCACAACCTTGGTCATTTGGTCTGTGCACATAAGGGGTTTCATAGATCCAGCCTATGATTAGTCAACAAAAACCCCCCCTATAGGGGAAAAAAAATTGATTGTTAATAAATGAGCTGCATTCCTGGGAACACTGCTCCCGCTGTCTTCCTCCTGGATGAGCATCACCTGTTTAAAACTTTCATCATTGTATTACTCAGTTTGCTTCACATATTCACTAAAATCTTTATATTATACCAGTAGGTGAAGTTGTTAGTATCTAATGTAGACTGACATATACTGTTGCATTTTGGGGGATCTCAGATTAAAAAAACTAGTTAGAGCTTCAATCCAGGTTAAAATTTTTTGTCTGCAGACTTTAGCCAAATTTTTCTTTTTGTATACATAAAGATTCAAAATATTTTAAAAGGCAGATTGTGGCAGAATGACAGAATAACAAAACTGCTTATTGATTGACAAAATAACATTCAAGCACACAATCACCATATCAAAGGCTCTACTTCTAAAGAATCACATAACCTTCTGGGCGCCGGTTTTGGCCCGTGGACCTTGAGTTTGACACATGCAGGGTAGAGTTACAATCTTCATCAGACCTCTCAGCGGAGACAGGCTTCTGCTGTGTGCAGAAGTTTTATCTTTGTTTTCAGGCAGCTGCATTTCCTGTGTCAAGGTCGTTTCACAGAGCTGGAATTTAACTTCTCTCAAAGAGGAAATAAAAATCAAGATCTTGACTACAAGATCTATTTATTCTCAGATTACTTCTCAGCACTGTTCTGCCTACTGGGATGGATGGCAGTCTGTCCCCCCTTTTTGTTTTCAGTTTTCAGTGAAGCTGAAAGTTCTGCCCTGTGCTTTTCAACAGGCCTCAGTATTATGGCTATGTTAGTCAAAGGCTGCTCTTGCTGTTTTTTAATTTATCTTTTTTTTTATCTGTTTACCAACTGTGTGCACGCAGGAACTGAGAGATCCCCTTTGAAATTATAATCTTTCTGCCATTTAGCAAGGCTTCCGAACGCAGCTTCCCATCTTTGGAGAAGGTGTATATACTTATTTTATATTTTAATGAATAGTTCCTAATCAACAACTTTTAACTATTATTATTATTATCTTACTTTAACTAATTATTATTATTATCTTATTTATTTTCCAATTTAACAACTTATTATTATTATTTCATTTATTTTCAGAACATAAAATTTGTATGTGCATCCACCAGCAAACAAAATTTCTCACCAGACCCTCAATTCCTCCCGGAAAACAGGCTTCTAGATGAAAAATCTAGTTTTCATCCGGTTTTCCGCTTGGGGTTCTAATCCCGGAGGTAAAAGAGGTTTTAGACAGTTACTGGTAAAATGCCTAAAAATACAAATCAGAATTCCTTACAGCACTGGTTCAGTGGAGAGCAACTTTATGTTCACACCGCGAAGGTTTCGGGTTGTCTTACTGAGAGGGCTGTATGGTTCTGCAGACACACTCACACATGCACCAGCACACAGTCACTTATGGGCCTCAATCACCTAGACTAGGTTTTCCGTATTTGTGCACCACTTCTTTTTAGAGTAAGAATTTTTCTATGGAGCCGACTGCTTTTGAATCTCTAGACCCCTATCCTTTTTACTCTTTTACCGCGGACGCCAGGCCTCTCTGCCTGTGTTTACCTAGGTTTAACTTTTTACCTTGTGCGTTCAATCACATCTTCTGTTCGGGATCACTTTTGGGCAAAAAAATCCCGGGGGTCGCACAGCCCCGGAGCGGTTTTTCCCACACAGAAAATTCCCCTGTGGAGGATTTTTGTTTTGGGGTGCTGCATGCAGCCTTTAACCCCCAGGGCAAGGCCCCCCGGGGCTCCTCGAACGGCCCGACAACCCGTGATCCGGCTCGAACGGACCAAAGAAATGTCAGGTTGGGCACACTGGGCAAAAATTAGAGGGAAGGGATGCAATGAACACACAAAACGAAATCAAAAATTTTTCTTTGGGCGGCCAGGGAGAGGGAAAAGGGGGATTCCCCAGAGGGGATGCCTTTTGTCCAAAAGGGCCCTTTTTTTAAAGAAAGGGAAAAAAAAAAACCCCTCAAAGTTTTTCAGCCCGTGGGTTTGGGCTACACCCCGTTTCCAAAATTTCAAGGGCCCACTGAATAAAAAAGGTTCTGGTTTTAATTTTATGATACAAAACCCCACCGGGCCACATTTTGGCATTCCAAAGGGGCACGAAAAATTTTGGGTTTTCCCCAAAATCCCCCGCACCGAAAAAGTTCCCGCTCATTTTTCATAGCCAAACCCCCAAAATTTTCATCTAAGGCAAAAGGGAAAATTTTGTTAAAAGTGCATAAAAAATACTTTTGGAAATTTAAAAGTGAAAAGTATTTTAACCCACTTTTCTATCAAAAAATTTACCAAACTAAAAAAAATGAAAAAAAGTAATTTTTTTGGGGAAAAACATAAGGGGTAAAAAAAAACCCTTTTTAAAAATAAGGGAAAGATTAAAAATTTATGTACCAAAAATTTCCCCTAAAAAAAAATTCCAAACCTTTTTGGGGAAACCCCAAGGGGAGGGGGTTTGAAAAAAAAAATTTTTTGCCGGTAGGGGAAAACTGGGTTTTTCTCGGGGTTTGCGACCTCCCAAAACCCCGGGGCCCCTGACAGCGGGGGCCCGGCCCAGCGGGGTGCGGGGCACGGACGAAAAAAACATCGGGGCATTTGTCAATAAGCGAAAATCTTATAAACTTTCAGATTTCTTTGGGTTTACCCCAAAATACATTTTGTCTAAAAAATTGTAAAAATTTTAGTTTTTTTCACAGAATGCGCAAAAATTTAAATTTTTTTTCACAAAATTTTTTTCTCTCCTCCGCCTTTGGGTAAAGTTCCCTTTTTACCAATTCACTTCGACCCCAAAAGAATTTAGGGGTAGGGGGGGGGGGCCCCGGGGTTCCTGGGCCCCCCCTTCAAAAAACTGGGATAAGAAAAGGGCGGGATTTTTTTGGAAAATTGGAGATTTACACATTCGTTTTCCCCAACCCGGAAGTTCTTCCCCCCTACAAATTGGGGTTTGTTTTTTCCTTCCCCAAAAAGATGGCAATCCCGAATTTGGGGGCCAAACAATCAAAATTTAATGACATCCATTGGAAATCCGTTTAAATCTGGTTGGGTTTTTGGGTTTATTTTCCCCGGGGACCAACCCCCAAAAAACTGGGGAAAATTTGGGGAAAGGGAAATTTTTTAAATTTTAGAAACCTGAAAAGTGAAAAGTAGTCCAAAAACCCGAAATTTTTAGAAAAACGAAATTCCCTTTTAAAAAAAATTAAATTCCCCCGTTTTCAAAACCCTAAAATTCCCCCGGTTTCAAAAATTTTGTAAAAATTTATTTTCAAAAACCCAAAGCATTAAAATTTTAAAAATTTCATAAATACGATTTTAAGGGCTGGAAAAAAATTTCAAATTCTTTTCTGATGGGGCACAAATTTCTTTCCCCTTTTGGGCCTTTCTCCTCCATTTCGGGGGTTTTGCCCACCAATTTAGCGGGCCAAAAATTGGGATTTTCCCAAACCCAAACCCTTTAAAGCTCCCCTTTTAAAAAATCTTCTCCCTGGGAAACCCCCCGTTCTGCCGTTTTAAAATTTGACCCCCCTCCACCCCTCCCCCCATTTGGTCCTTTCCCCTCCCCCCACCCCGGAAAAGGATCCTAGGGGGGAAGGACCAAACTCCCAAAAAACTAACCCTAAAAATGTTTATTTTAAGCGCATGTTTTATTTTCAGCATTCATGTTTCCACTTTGGGGGCCGGGGCGGCCAAAATAAAAAAAAAAACCAAAATTAATAAATCTTTTCTAATTGCCTCCCCTATCTTCTCTTTTGATCCTTTTCCCGGGTTTAAAAAATGAGGGTAAATTTAGTGTGGGTCCAAAAGGGGTTTTACACAAATTTTTTTTATTAAAAAAAAAAGGGTCCAAAACAATCCAAAAAAAGGAAAAAAAATCTTTATTCTTAGGGACAAGAAAGGGGTTTGGGCCCTCCTTTTTTGAAAAATGATTTTCTATTTTTTAATGGAAATTTTATTAAAATTTTAAATTAAAAAAAGGAAAAATTTTCAAAAACCCAAAACCCGCTTTAGAAAAAACCCGGTTAATTTAAAGCACAAAAAACTTTTTTTTTGTTTCCCAAACCCTTTTTTTCCCTCGCCAAAAAAAATTTTTCATCATAATTTTCCCAAATTTAAATAAAAAAGTCTCCATCGGGAATTTAAAAAAACCTTTCCTGGTGGGCCAAATACTGTCGTTTCTTTAAAAAGGCCTTTAGGTAAACCCCACAGAATAGTCCAGGGGGCCAAAAAATATGGGGCCCTCAGGGCCAAAATTTGGACCCCACTGCTTTAAGATTTTTAAAATTAAAAAAGTTTTGCATTGAACATTTTAATAATGCTGACATGTTTTTATTTTAAGAAAAATTTTAAAGGTGATGCTGAGAGAGTCTGGTACTTGTTGGTTTTTCTGGGTGATACAGATCTGGGTCTGTCACTCAAAGGGGCCCACCCCTCTGCTCAAGTAGAGCTTCAGCTCATGGTGGAAATCAGGATGTTTTATGTTTTTATTCGGCGAAAAAATGTAAAATTTGACAATTTTAATTTTTTCATTTTCTAATTTTTTCCAAAAAAAAATTTGAAGTTAAAGATTTTTTCAATAAAAGGCGTTTTAAATAATCACTGCTTTTGTTTTTATTTTTTGTGTTGCAAATTCATGTTCTTCATCTAATGTTTTTTTCACCTCCCTTTATTTTTCAAAAAGGGGTTTAGAGGTAAAAGCCTCTAGATAAAAACAGGGTCAATAAAACGTTCAGTGTTGATAGGGCAAACTTCAGGAAACTTTTTATATTTATAAAAACTATTTAAACATTTTGTTTTTAAAATGATCTATATTAGAGGTTTAAACATGTTTTTCTTTAATGTTTGTTTTTTTATTGGAAACTTCTGTGTGTGTTCACTAAACCAGTTCCTACAAACTCTCTACCCCTGCCCTTCTCAACGAAGGAGGTTTTTTTGTACGACTCTAAATCACTGTGTGAACACACCGCTGCCTGGTCCCCCCGACGTAATAATTCCCATCTTCCCTAAAGACCACTGATTTTTTAAAGGTAATCAGAAACCAACCCATCCCTAACTGGGGAGTTCCCTGAGAACAAAGTTGAAGCTCCGTATATAAAAGTTTGGGGGCTTCCGGGTTTCTGAAGGCCGCTGAGATCACACCAATATTGAACTTCCTGTGGCGCTGTGGTCCAGTTCCTCCAACATTAACGACTTTTATCTTTCAGACTGGGTCAGATAATTGGGAATGATGCTGAAAAGAGAAATGAACAAATTTTTAAAACAGAATGTTTTTATAAAAACATTAAATGTCAAGTTTGGTTCAAACAAAACCAAACAAAAAAGATTTAAAATCAGTCTGATCCTGATGAGAAACCCAACAAACAAAAGAGAGTTACTGGGGGACATATCCTGATGCGGTCTCAGTGCGAGCATAACAACTTTGGGCCTTCTGTAACCCAGGGACTTAAAATTTAGGAGCAGTGATGCATTAAGACGCAAAACCACACCCGCCTGATGAAACAGAAGACCGAGATGATCCGAACCCATCTTTATCTCCTCTGAACATTTAGTTCTCATTTTAAGTCATTTCAAATGTCTCTTTTGTTTTATTCTCAATTTTTTAATTACAACACTTCTTTATATTTTCATGTTCCTCAATCAGAGGCTCTAATAAACAAAATAAAATATCCCCATGGGCTTGCAATAATAAAAAACGACCTCAAGTTTTTTATACTGAAGCTTTTTTTAGACTTAAAGAGGTTATGATGCTTTTTTAATGAAAAGGTTTAATTTTAAAATTAAAATGACTTGCGGTTTAAAACTTTTGGGGAAAAACATTTTTATAGGGGAAAAATTTAGATCCAGTCAAAAACAATAGAAAAGAGAATCTGTGAAATTATGAAGTTGTGGCATTCCCGTGTGCTGCTCTATTTTGGCTGCTAATAAAAAAAGATAATGATAAGAAGAAGAACAAGAACAGAATAAAAATAAAATCACCACATTCACAGACATTTTAATCTCTACAGTCTTGAGAGGCAACTTAATTTCAGAAAATATCTCTCATCAGAATTAGAGACTTTAAATGAAAAGAACATTTCTTTTTCAGCATATTTTTTATATTTATACATAATACTTGGTAAGATTGTGTTGCTTTCTTCTTGTATTTGTACAGTAATCCCAAAAGTATGCATACCGCAGGCAGACTTAGATGTTAAATCTTTTTTCCGGATTAATCTAGACTCAGTCCTACCACTTGGGATTAGTTTTTTTGGAGTTAATAGGGAGGTGCAATCAGATCTAACTCACAGACGATGCTTTACATTTTTATACCTTCATATACAAAAAAACTCTATTATTTTGTGTGTCTGAATTGTTATAATTTCCACGAAATTATCTAATCAGCACCACCCTCTGGGTAATGTCTGTTCACTGAGCTACAAAAATAACAGTGTTGTAATTAAAAGATGGACACTGAGATGTTTCCTTCAAGGAAGCCTGTAACTCTTGAAGTTGTTGATGTTTTATCCTAAATGATGCTTGATACATTTCCTGACTGAACAAAGCTGTTAAAGACTGAGGTTCATTGATCTGTATCAGAGTCTCTTCCTCCTCAGCAGCTGCAGTTTCTGCTCTGACAGCTCAGTGTGTCTGCAGTCTGACTGAAGGAGGTTTTTGTACAGCTACAAATCACTGTGTGAACACGTAGCCACTGTGGACACTCAGACAGTAATAAACTGCTGCATCTTCAGCCTGAACTCCAGTGATGGTCAAAGTGAAGTCAGAGCTGCTTCCACTGCCACTAAACCGAGCTGGTGTTCCTGACTCAAGTTTTTTCACATATTTAATCAAGAGCTTTGGAGGCTGTCCTGGTTTCTGCTGATACCAGAACATAGCCTCATCACCATCAGACCATCTGTAAACAGCAGGACTTGTTGTACACTTTATAGTGGCAGTGGATCCTGGTGTAAATGTCACCAGTGGAGGCTGAGTCACAGTCACCTGAGTGCTGCATCCTGCAGACAAAAACAAATCCTCCATTAATCAGCAGAAAGAAATGAGAGAAAAGGCAGCACATCATGTTAGAAATGTTGCTGAGGGAATGAACCTGTAAAACAGCAGCAGGTCAGCAGAGTCCAGATCAGGATGGTGATGAGAGTCATGGTGCTTGTTGGTTCTGCTGGGTTGACTGACAGATCTGAGTCCTGCAGTGTTGAACTCACAGGACTATAAACCTTCTCAGTTCCCTGGAGGATCAGCTGACCATGCAAAGCCTCGTCTCTATGGAAATGATTTCTCTGCTCTCAGCACACTGAAGACAAGCAGAGACACAACATCAACACAGATAGTTTTAGGATTTAAACCACTGATGATCTTATTGAAATAGAAGAAGATAAAATAGAGACGACATTTATCATTTTAAGTAAACGGAATATATTTTTTCTAAACCTAATGGGTCAGAAGACATTATTCTCCATGATGAGAAATTCTTTTAAACAGCAAACAAGAATCTCAGAACATTTAATCTAAAATATAAATAAACATGTCAGCTCAGAATTGTTCTGTTGCAAAGATCCAACAACAGTTTCTGATTAAAAAGTAATCGAGACAAAAGTTTAAATAAATATTAAAGATCTGAGTTGAAACTTTTATTTTAAAAAGTTATCTTCAAGTAAATATAATGTAGAAGTTAAGTTTTATTCTCTGTAGTGTCTTACTGAGCTAAATATGTTTCATTAAAATGACATCAGACATACTGTAGGTATCCTCCAACCAGTACCGGATAGAAAATACAGCAGACATGTCTATGATATGAAATGGGATGAACAGTTTGTCCTGACCCTTTAATTAACCAAACCAGTATTCAATTAGATTGATTACTGATGATTGATAAATGTTTTAATGTTCACCTCAAATAGTGTTTTTCTAATAATCTAGTAGGTTTTCTGTTGTTAAGGAACAGTTAAATTTGCTACACGACCATACTCTCATGAGCTGTAAAATAACATAACTGATGTGTATATTTTATACTTTGAGTTTATTTAAAACTCACTTAATAGTTGATCTTTATTACTAAATACTTTGTTAGTTTCTCCCTCTAACACTACAGTGTGAACTTCACTGCCGAGGGTCCATGTTACAGTCTGCAGCAGAAACTCACAGTTGCTGCTCAGTAAACAGTCTGTGGTGGGACTAACAGAGGTTTTTGTACGACTCTGTACCACTGTGTGTTCAGGCCCACGTATGCACCCATACAGTAATAATCTCCTGCATCTTCAGCCTGAACTCCACTGATTGTCAGGGTGAACTGAGGCTCTGATCCACTGCTACTGAAATGACTCGGAGCAGATTCACGGCTGCTGATTTTATAAAACAGCAGCTTGGGAGGCTGTCCAGGTTTCTGCAGGTACCAACTCAGATCATCATCAACTCCTCTACTGGCTGTACAGCTCAGAGAGACCGTCTCGCCCAAAGCAGCAGACTTCACGGCAGGAGACTGAGTCACAGAGCCATCTGATCCTACATGATGGGAAAAGTACAAATGTGTGAAGATTTAATGTTTGACTGTATTTGAGCTGAGAACAAATAAAAACAGAAACTCATGGTTCTTCACCTTGAAGTTGGAGCAGCAGCGTGATCAACAGTGGACCCAGTAACATCATAGCTTAGAATAATTTCCCCGTCAGACTGAAGAGATGTTTCTCTGAGTTCACTTTAAACTGATCTAGGATCAGTGATGCACAGCAATCATTCAAAGCAGCAAACACTTTCAAACAGACACCTGGGTTTGTGTGAGGAGGGAAATTGTGAGTCAGATGCAAAATGAAAGAATCTGACCACCAGTTGGGTGAAATAAAATGTCAGAGTTTTAATAGAAAGATGATGTGTAAATCAGTGTGGATCCATATGGTTTCACACATTTGCCTTATTAATGAAAGGCATCCACTCAATCAAAAATGAAAAGTCTTTATTCTTAGCAACGAGAAGAGGATTTGGGCACTCTTTCTTTGAAAATGATTGCTGTATTAAACAAAGTTTGATAAATTAATTAAAAACAGATTTTGGTGCATCAAAGCCTGCTTTAGAGTAAAAGTCACTGGATAGATGTGGGTCTATTTACTATGAAATTAGAGAAATGCAAAAAGCCTGGTTATCAAAAGACAAATACTTTTTGTTGTACCCAACTTTTTCCATTGCAAGAAAATTTTGTCATTGCCAACCTGTCATTGCAAAAAAACAGATCTCAGTGAAATATATTAAAGTTGAAGATGCTTTTACCAGATCTCTCTTCTACAGTCTCCCCACTAGCTTTTTAATTTTAGTTAAACATTTTTTTAATTCTGCTGGTTTGCATCTCTGTGCAGGATTAGACTCTTCCAGAAGAAGGTAAGTCAAGCAGTGATGCATTAAAATCATGCAAACAGATTTTTTTTAGCATCTGTCCATGTGAAACCGAGAGAGCTATAGATAGGAAAGAAAAAAAACTCCCTGTTGGCCGAATCAGTTCATCTGGAAACATTTAATTTTACTTCTCCAGCAGTTGAAAAGCTGTTTTCAAAAACGGCGCTTCACTGCCCCCTGCTGGCAGTTCACGTTAAACATTTGCATCCTAAAATCTGATTTTATAAATGAGAGCTCCTTCATACGTTTACATTTAGCACGTTAGGACGAATCTGTCTAAATGTTTTATATGCAGAGTTTGTAAACTTTTTGACAAACCAGTTAGAATGTTTTCTAAAATGCTGCACAAAATAAATCATCCTCTAGTTTGCTTAAGCATTTATTTAACTGATACATGTTCAAGAGAGCAACTTTTTACATTTTTACTGTATTTAGTAAAGTTGAAAGAAAAATAGCTTTAAAAAACAACAACTGAAGAATTAAAATAGCTCCAGTTGTCAGAGTATCAGCATATATTTGGTTACTCTTTCGGATGAATTTGATATATGACATAAATGGGTCAATGAGAACTAAAAAATTAGCTGTTGCAGGTCTCACTGAATCAGACAGCTGGTTTCTGTGTCAGCTCCTGCTGGTTCATAGCTGCATGTCAGGAATAACCTAGAAACAAATTATGAAGACTCAAAGGAGATGAAAAGTGTAAGACTTTTATTGGAGATTGGGGTAAAAAAAAAGTATTTTAAAGTAAGCTAAATGTTAATGCTTAGGCTGAGGAGATCTTTCTTTCCAAAGAAAATCCATCTGGGAATAAAATCTAAATATAGTGGAAAGGATCCTACAGTTTAATAAAAAAAAAAAGATCTCTTCTTTTTTGCCATTTTTCTCACAGGTAAATGTTTCAGATCATCATACAAATTTTGACATCAGACTAACGTTAAGTTCAAGTCCACCTGGCCGTATGTAAAAATGTAATTGCCCCTAAAGCTAATAGGGGGTTGTGCCGCTCTTGGTGACAACAACTGCTATCAAGCCTGCCCCGATAACTGCCAATAAGTCTTTTACAACATTGTGGAGGAATTTGGCCCACTCTTCTTTGTAGTATTGTTTTATTTTAAGTCCAGACGTTGACTAGGCCCCTCTAAAAGCCTTTTTGTTATTTTTTTTTCACATCAATGGATGAATGACCTCTCAAAGGTGACTTTGCATTCATTGGTTGTAAAACACTGACCTCTGCTGACAGACCACAATCAACACTTATGTTTTGTATTGACAATATCCAAATATGTCAGGAAACTTATTGCACAAAATCTTAACCCTACACATTTATTTTGTTAAAAAGAGTCAAGTGGTTCGGTTTAATTTATTAGTTATAAGGGCTGAATGCTTTTAAAGCAGAATCAGTTTGTAAACTTTAAAACAATGGCGATTCTTGTTGGCTACAACATTTATTTAGCCCATCCAAGTGCAAAGAAAATGCTTAAATTTCACTATGTTTAAATTATTCAGGAAACAAAAATTAGCAAATTGAGCTAGCAACAAACTCAGGTTTGTTTAAAGACAAATAGCCAAACAAGTTGAAAGACCATAGAGGTCATAAGGTTCCACAATCAACAAATCAACTGTTTATGGGTGAGTAGGAGTACCCATCACGAGATTAATGTTTCTAAATAGGGCAAAGTTTAGCAGGGATTTCAACATCTGCACTCAATCATATCATAAACAGATTCATTATTTTGGAGAAATGCTTGGCTTTTTCAGCACGGCTACATGGATGACACCGATAAGGCATTGGGTAACGCTCTATAAGAAACTGTCATTCAGTTTTCAGTCTAAAAGAAAAAGGACAATCTTGGAAAACTGTTGTCACACAACACTGGTTATCATCCAGATTTAAAAGTAACTTAAAACTGTTTTACATAAGAAGAAAAGCCTATATTAGTCATGTGTAAACATGTCCAAGATCAGTTCATCTTGGTTGATAGACAGATGAATGTTGACACAAATATACCACAGATGACAAGCACCATGCAAGCTGTAAACTTACAGCCTATTTTACTCTTCCACCCCTAAATAAAATCCAATGCAAGCAGCCTCTATCAGAGATCACCTAATTAGTAATTCCACCTGTGCGTAATTCAACCTCAGTTTAACTCCAGCTGTTCTGTAATGGTTTTAGAGGTTTGTTAAGGAACATTAATGAACTAACCATATCAAGAAGACCAAGGAACACACCAGACAGGTTAGGGAGAAAGTTGTGGAGAGGTTCAAAAAATATGGGTTAGGTTAAGAAACAATTTCTAAAGCTTTAAACATCTAATGGACATGGGTATATCCATCATCGTATGGCACAACTGGAAACCTACCAACACATGGCCGTTCACCTAAACTGACAGGCCTGGCAAGAATATTAAGAACTAGAGAGGCACTAAAAAGGCCACAGTAACTCTGGAGGAGCTGCAGAGATCCACAGCTTAGGACACAAAATCTGTCAAAAAGTGAGGGCACTTCAAAAATCTTTTCTCTATGGAAGAGTGGTAAAAAAAAGTTTGGATTACTCAAACAAAGCCAAAGCAGTTACTCTCTGCAAGTTGCCACAAGTTGCCACGGCAAACATATGGAAGATTGTCCTCTGGTGAGATAAGAGCGAACCTGAACATTCAGGCCTACATGTGGTGCTATTCTTCTAAAGAGACAGGAAAGCCTGATAGACTTGATACTGGGAAAAAAAGCTGATTAAATGTTCACCATCCAGCAAGACAAAGAGCCAAAACATACAGTTACAATGGAATGGTTTAGATCAAATAATCATGTCTCACAGTGGCATAGATCCTTATTTAATTGAGAATTTTTAGCAACACCTGAAACCTGCTGTTTACACACTTTCTTCATCCAATTTGATGAAGCTCGAGCATTTTAGTAAAAGAAAATGGGCAAAGTCTTCAGTCTCTAAATGGGACAAACGCATTGATACCCACCCCAAAACACCTGCAGCCATTAATGCAGCAAAAGGTGGCTTTTCAATTTTTTTTTTTATAAAAACTTTTGAAAACCATTAATAATTTTCCTTCCTCTTCCAAAACTTTGCACTACATTGTGTTGGTCTTTGACATAACATCCCAGTAAAATACATTGATGTATGTAACAAGTGCAGATGTGAACAAATTCGAGGAGTATATATACTGGCCTCCCACTGTATATAAGACAATGAAAGATTCCAGTCTGTATGTCTTAGTACAGCCAGGCTTCATATTTACAGAGGGTTTGTGTTGCTGCCCTATACTTAGGAGAACTAATAAAAATAACCAAGACACAGGTCCTCTTGTAAAACTGTAAAATGTGTGATCCTATTTTTTGTGCTATTAGATGAAAGTGTTACATAAGATATTAATTAAGCCTTTTTCTTGAAAATGTCAAATCAAATAACAGACTATCTTTTCACAAGAAAATGGACCAAACATAAAAAAATGCGCCTTTATCAAAATTGAATATATAAAGAAGATGGAAGTAAAAAAAAGTTTTATGGAAGAAAACCTCATATTCACAGTGCATGGCATTGTACCGAAAACAGTAAGAGTGAGTCATCTCCAGCAGAGATTAGATAACATCTTTGTTTCACAATAAGGTACTTGCATGCGCTTCCTTGGAAAAACTACGACTGGTAGGTGGAATAACTTGTCATAAACCATCCAGGTTTTCTTGGCATTTTGTTCTTGGCAGCTGTTGAATGAAAAGAAAAAAATGTATTTCATTTTAAAATTCAGGATAATGATCAAACCATTATCAAAGCCACATCCCAGATGAACTCCTGTTACCATAAAACTGGTTAAAGACAAAAACACTGATTTAAAAGAAGGGCCTAAAAGTAGTGGTAGACATATCTAGAGATGTAACGCTAACTCCACTTTATCACTGAGCAGAATTGAAGTCAGCAATTTATTTCAGCTTTATTTCCTGCTCTTTTTTCTCCAAAACTCAAGAAAGTTAAGCAGTTACATTACAAACACTGATAAGGTTAAAGGCAGAAGAAAAAACATAACTTATCAGATGCAAGTTGTAATCTGTCTAATCACCGTATTACACCTCAGCGCCTTGCAAAAGTATTCATACCTCTTGAATCTTTTCACATTATGTCTCAACCACAAACTTCAGTGTATTTTATTTGTTTTTACAACTTAGTACCTTAGTATGAAATGGAAGGAAAATGATATATTTTGAAATATGTTACAAATACAAATTACAACTGAAGTCTGAAAAGTGTGGCATGCATTTGTATTTAGTCCCCATGAGTCAGTACGTCATTGACCCCCCTTTTGCTATAAATCTTCCAAGGTATGTCTTTACCGGTTTTGCACCTCTAAAGGCTGCACTTTTTGACTATTTTAATTGGCAAAATAGGTCAAACACAGTGAATTCACAATTAGAATCAGCTTTGGACTTTGACTGGGACATTTCAATACATAAATATTATTTGATCCAACCCAATCCTTGTAGCTCTGGATGTATGTTGTGTTTATTGCTGGAAGGTGATCCTCTGCCTCAGTCTCAGTATTTACAAAGATTCTCCTCAAAGAGAGCTTGTAACTAAAAATTCTTGCCAAGCATTCCTAGCTCAAGAGTGATTCACTTCGCTGCTGAGAGCAACTCTAACTTGCAACTAAGAGCAGCTTCTTCTAGATGTTTGCTGTGTGCCCTACATGACTTGTGGCAAACTGCAAACTGACACCTTTCTTTATGACTAGATTTATTGAGTGTATGACTAATAGCTCTCCTGTTAATGGATAACCTGAGCTATAGTGTAGCTGTTCCAGATTTACTATTGGACTAATGGCTGATTTTGGATTTAATTCTCTCCATACCTGGCCTATCAGTTTAGACTAAAACCATATCCACAACTTTATCCCTGACCTATCTGGTGTGTTACTTAGTCTTCATGATGCTTTCTGTTACCTAACAAAGTTCTCGAACAAACCTCTGAGTCCTTCACAGATGGTTCAGCTCAGCTCATAGGAAAATTAAAAAAAGAAATTAGACTCACTGCTGTCAACAGCCAATTAATCTTTACCTATTTGTTAGCAATTTAGATCAAATTATATCTGGTGAAAATCAAAATAATTCAGCCACACTGAGCAAACTAAACTAAACCAAACCAAATCAAAACCAAACTAAAAGGAAAATCCGAGCCAAAGCCAATTTAGTACATAGAGTCACTACGTAATAATTAGGTGACTTTTGCTTTACTTCGGCAACTGTTTTCACAGAATTTTATTTATGTGTTATTAAAGGGGGTATTCATAAATGTATACCACACATTTCCAATTTTTATTTGTAAATACATTTTAAATGCATGTATATTTTTTCTTCTATTTCACATTTATGCACTACTTTGTGTAGGTCTATCACATAAAATCCAAATAGAATATAAATGTGAGGTTGTACCGTGAGAGAATGTTAAACTATATATGTTACAGGGAGGTTATTACATCAATTTCAGTAGGCCAACATTTCTTCTGTGCCCCATATCTATACACATCACATACATTTTTGTTCACTAGAATATACATATATTTTTAAATGCCAGGAATCCCTATTTGTTTTTTGTTTCTCAAAAATAGTTTCTCAAACTGTTTCTTTAGAGAAGTTGTGAAGTGGAAAATAATTTAGACCAAGTTTAATCTGTCTAAATATTACAGTTTTTATGTTATGACCAGACAAAGTATTTCAGAATTTGAACTGCAGATGATCGCATAGATTAATTTACACCATAACTTACACCAACACCAGCAAAATACACCATATCCAATGCAACCAGCCCATCATGGAGTGTGGTAATATTTTCTTAGAGGGCTGCACACTCCCTATCGACTCGCAAAGAAGCAATAAATAAATCTTTGAGGTCAAGTGACATAACCTTTTTTATTTCCTAAACGTTTGTGCCGCTCCCTGAGAGAATGGTGCTCCAGGCAGTGAGCCATATCGCTCGTATCAATAACCACCTTTGCCCATGAATGTTGCGTTTAGTGAAATGTGTTATTCATGAATTCCCCCGATGTGTGGTTTGTTTTGTTTTTTGTTTGTTTTTATGTTAATGTTGTTCTGTGAAAAATAAAGTTTTTCGTTAGCCAGAAAGTTTATCTCTAATCTGCGTTAGACTGCCCGATAAAATAATTCATTCCATTTGTATGATGGGGCCAACAGTGTCCCGCAGTATTTATTATCTGCCTTCAGAGATGCGGAAACAAAAGTCGTTTGATTTCATCGGCAACGTTCCTCAGTGGTGCGTTCTGATTGGTCAGCGGGCTGATTCAAACCCCTCCCACTCTTCGTCCCCTGCAGGTCTCTGTGGAGCTGGAGGGCGGTTGCCGTTATTCTGCCACTTTTCGGGCAAGTTACCAAGCAAAGGTTAGTAAAGAAAACCCGTCTCTTGTAATACGTTTCTATCGAGTTTCGACCCGTGTAACATTTGTTTTGTTTGCTGTTTTCTCGCTGGACACAGGCTCGAGAAAAGGCGAAAATGACTCATATGAAGGAGCGCTTCGTGACGCTGCTCCACGAGAAAAACTTTGTGACGGACCAGTTAGCAGTCCTGGAACAAAAAACGGGAGTGAAAAGAGAATATATCGTTTTGGGTATGTTTACAGCTCAAAAGAACTGAATTCTTAGCTCTACAAACGCACCTTAACACACCTCAGATGTAAATGAGTTTGCTTTTCGAACAGGACTGCCCAGCGTTATCTAATTCAGCTGATAATTCTCCACTCCAGCTGCAAGAGGCGGCTGCCACTGCAGAATAGCTTGCTTGATTGTCCCTCTCAGGCTTTTGTACCAAAGTTCAACCAGTTCAAACTTTCATGCTTTAAAATGCTGCTTCTAAACCCTTTCTGTCTAAGTGCTACTTTTGAACGAACTGCTCATAATATCCCAAATGCACCAGCAGCTGGCCACATGGGTATTTTTATCCGTCCTGAAATATCAACTGCAGGGCAGAGATGGAAGGGGATATCCTGGGATGACATTCAGCGACAAGCTCCTCCACCCATTCGCTTTTTGGGAGTTGTGTTTTGACAGAGCTCAATTGAATCAATATGCACAGCAGAAGTCAATAATAAGCCAGCCAGACTCCACGGTCAAGTTCTGCAGTTGCAGGAAACATGTCAGGCAGGGTGACCTACATTCAGACCCGCCACTTTCATTCAAATGTTATCAAATCAGCTGGGTGATCCCACAACTTCATTCAAATGACCAAGTTTAAGCTTGCAGCTGATCTGAGTTGTGTTGGTTGCATGTGCAGTGTCGTCTTTAACCAGCTGCACTATTCCAGACAAAAGCATGTTCCCAAACAGCTTGGTGTGTTTTTAATTGTATAAACTCGAGCAGTACACATTTCAGGATAGTGCAACTACCTACACATGTACAAGAAATTCACTATTGTTTCCTAAATAACTCGCCTGTTTGCAATGCCTTGTTTCTAAAAGCACCAATGGGCACATAACGTGTTCGTATCATTGTTAAAAGCTTACATTTCTGTAATTTTGCCCTTACCACATTGCATGCTTGCGGCCACAAAGAAACAGGAAATGAGCAAGAGAGGCAGAGTGCCCGCCAACTGAGCCACTTAGCTGGTAATCAGAGCTGGTTTTTGTTCTGAACCAACACTTTGATGCAGTTTTACATCAAACATGTCTAAACTAAGCTTTTCAGTTACCAAAAATGCTAACTAAAATGAGTCCCTGAACATCTAATTGTGCCTAATTTAAAGCACCTCAGTGGGACCCCCCGCTGGGCATTAAAAGGCTCCATAATGATCTGACACCACTTCAGTTAGCTTTGTTATATTTCTAAAGGACTTTCTTTTGATAACTTGACCTGTACCTGTTTTCGTACAGAAACGGGTTGCTCCATCTCCATAAATGTAAGGCTTTGTTTAGAGTGGTCTTAGTTTTAATGACAAGCTTTTTAGCTTATCACCCAGACAGGAAGCTGCAGTAACCAATAATTTTATCTGGCAATGCTTTTTCATTGTGAACAGTCTTTTTTTTCGGGTCGAGAAACACTGGGAGAAATCTTGTAGTTTCTCATGATTTACTTGTAAACATAAGGGACAAAAATTCAATTGACTCCAAAGTTGGATTTGAGAATGTCTTGAGCTGCAGGTAGCGGTGTGGTGGGTTGTAGATGTTGATACATTGTTAGACTCAAATCAGCCTTACTGTGGATTTTTGTCTAGCATTAAGTAGCAGGAGGTTGGAAGAGCAACATCCCAGTTTCATGATGGTGACAGAGGTACAGATTGGGGTTAAATGTCCAGGGCCCTGCCTTTTGCTAGCAATTTTTAACTACAGAGTCTAAGGATTTGGCTTGGATGTTACAAAGATAGAAACTGAGACCAAGGTCTGCTTTCTTAGATATCGGTGAGTTCTCATTGATATCAGCAGTATCAAAATGGGACACTTAAGGCAGGGGAAAATGGAGAGAAATGAACCCAGATTAAGCCTGGTGACGATAACTTCCTTTAGATGGGGTACTCTGAGGAAAAACTGCGTTTCCAGTAAGTATTTCTCTGTAAAAGCTTTTAGATCACCAATTACTGCTACCAGATGCGAAACGGCCATGACAGACGTGATATCAATATTTAAACATTGTACTTTGGCCAACCTTCGCTACAAATTTAAAATGATTCCAACTTTACTGATGATGGTTTCGAACGTTTAAGAAACAATTATAAGAAGAGTGTTGCTTAGTGGTCATAACACAAACAATTATCCTAGAGGATTTTTAAAAATGTATTCGACAAACGTCAGATTTATATTGTGACTCTGATCAACTGGAAAATAGCCCTGGTGAACCTTTTGATACATTATTTTATATTACTGATTATGCTAAAGTTAAGCATCTAACTGTAGACCGTTATGTAAGTCAGGTGCTTTACTACTGTTCAGTCTTTACTTGGCTCCCGTGTCCTTTTCATTCTAACCTTATGGTCATAATATTCCAGTGATGGAAAATTTGTTGTTGATAATGCTCTAAATTCAATGTTTTTGTGGCACATCCCTCACCTAACTGGTTCACAAAACAAATACTCACCTTTGTAATCATTGGCTTCTCAGCTCATCACTAACCGGTGTTTAGCAGAAGGTAGAGCAAGAGAGCAGCAGAAATGCCTCATTTATTTCTCTGTTAAGCTGTAAGATCTCTGGTAACATTTTGGACCTCTTACTGCGATTACCACAAGATTAGAAAGCCGAGAAACATTAGTTCATGCCAGCCAGTTTGGCACCTTGAGGTATGGAGATAAATATGCTGACAGACTCTACTGTGCCTGCAGCCAAATGATTGGCGGTTGGTAGGTTTTTCCTGCTCACTTTCAACTGTCACTTAGGCCCGTTTTTTTTTTTGGCTTGCTGCGAATTTGTAATGATGTTTGGCATACCCTGGGTTTAAGATCTGAATCTAAATATATGATTTGATGACCAATCAAAAAATTGTTTCTGCTGACTGGAGTGTTTGTAGAAAGTCCCAACTTTCTACTCTTTGTTTTGGATTTCGTCTCTATTACCAACAGTCGTTCCTCCTGGCATTTGTATTGATATTTGTTTATGGACTGCAACAAACAAATGAGATGGAAAGAGCAGCCAATGGCATCAGAGGCTTTAATGCCTAGGATGAAGCTTTTGAGCCATTGAATTAGTTTTATGAGGGCATTTTGCATAGATTTGTGACATTATTCCAACATGTTCAGTTGTTTTAAAAGGTTACAGGTTTGTAGTTGAGAGTTCAGGCAGTTAAAGGTGTAGAAGCACACCATTTACTTGGAGTATCAAAAGAAAACATTGTTTTGAATCATAACTATTTAAAAACATTCTGTTGGAGGAATCAGTCAGTTATGACAAACAGAGGTATTTTGGAGCTTCCATTTCTGCCATATATCAATAGATTTTAGCTAAAGGTGTACATTTAGATACCAGGCTTAGGTTTGTATATGTTACTGAATTTATGAGATTATCAGAAGATGTTTAATTTGACATGAGGCGTACCTGGTTGTGGAAACGGTCCAGAAGAAAACACTGCAGTTGGTGTTTACTGCTGAAAACGTTTCATTTGAATTACAGTTGGCGATATAAACTGAACTTGTCAAACAGACTGCCTTGAAATTCTGGTATGTAATGTTTACATTTGGTGTGTAGGGTCAGATATTGGTGTTCAGCACTGCTTCCAGTCCTGTTATGTGCTGGCCTTCCAGCCTATGATTTGACCCAGTAACATGCTTTAACGCCAGTATTTGTGTTGTAACTGGATATCCTCTCCATATGTTTCCTGCCCCACCCTCTGCCCTCATCTTTCTTTCTCTGCAGGAGTTCTTGGTTTCATCGCGCTCTACCTTCTGTTTGGATATGGAGCCTCGCTGCTCTGCAACCTGATCGGATTCATCTACCCAGCCTATTTCTCGTATGTATGACGTCAGATCTTAGGTTAATATAAGAACAGTCCACCAAAAGCTTTTACATTTTCTAAGATTTTTCTTCGCTCGATATATAATGCCTCTTCAAAATGTTTTTGGTTGTAAAATTAAACTTTCCTGTTATGTCGTCTCACTAATCGGAGGTCTGTTGCTGACAAATCCACATAGAATGGAGCCATTATATAATTGCTTGTATAGTAGGGTAAGCTTGTCCTGTTATTGAGCTCGTCCTCTTTCACCCAACATAAATCTTAAATATGGACAGCATAGCTGGGCTGTTTTATGTGGCTACATACACAAATTACAGTTAAGGTAATATGAAATTAAAAGGCTAGGAAACAAGAGTTGGTGTCATTTAATCCTAAAGGAAGAAGGAAGTTACGAACATTTTAAAAAATGCAAATAGTGATGCAAATGTGTCAGAATTTATGATACAATTGTGCCAGCCTATGCTAACAGCTGCAAAGCGGTACATTTTGTTCAATGTAATGTGTCTTTAGCAACACATGGTCAGTAAAGTTGATTGTCTCAATCATAATGCTGCCCAAAATTCATAATCAAATAGGCCTTTACTGTTTACTGCACACGTCAGCATCGTGTTTACAGGATAAAGAAGCAAAGACATTCTTCTTTTTGTTTTTGCAAGTCAAATACATCATAATGTAATTTAAAGAACCTGTAAGCAGTTTTCTACCTGCCTACGTACTTCAGATCTGGTGTACTGCAGGATTTTCATTCGAGAGCCCAAAAATTGTCGCCGATCAGTCAGCCAGTGCTAATTTAGCCCAAGAGTCGTTCTGACCGCAGCTGGGTAGCACTTTCTGATAAAGTCTTCCTCTCTCAGAAATATCTCATGCCATGAAATCTTGTTACATTCCCAATCATGACAGATGAGTAATAAACCACCTGGGTTTAGAATGGAAAGTAGAGGGGAGTACTACACACCCCAGGGTTAGAACCATCACTTTCTAATCTCTTAATTTTCCTGGATTAAACGATGTCCTTCTGTTTCTTCAGCATCAAGGCCATCGAGAGCAATGCCAAGGAGGACGACACCCAGTGGCTGACCTACTGGGTTGTTTATGGACTTTTCAGCATTGTTGAGGCCTTCTCTGACATCTTCCTCTTCTGGTTCCCCTTTTACTATGCTGGAAAGGTAAGTTAATTAAAATGTTTTGTGGGCTGTGCTCTCAGGTTACAAACTTCATTCTGTTAGAAAGTCTGGAACATGAAGTATTTTTGAGTCATTGTTGGGAAAATGTCTAATTCTGGGATCAAAGCGGACAGTAAAACATGTGATTTAGGGAAAAAACAAATGCTTAAAGTTGGTGGGCAAATGTTTCAACAGCATTCGTATCGGGTCAGGATCAAGGTGGTCCGATGACTTCCTGGGTTATGTTCTGTTTTTACAGCAGAAGCTAATGTTTTGTTTTTAGCACCTGAGCATATTGAAAGGCTTATTCTGCAGAACACTTAATTTTCACAGATTAAAAGTCATACCTTCAGGCACTGGAATGTTTTTAGGCCGATAATCCCATTTTGTGAAGGAAACTGGAACGTTTAACATGTCACGGTTTAGATGTTACGTTTGGTCCCAGGGCGTGTTGGATTTCCTGGTAATCCTTTAAATCTGGTGCTGAATAGTGATGCTAGGCATACATATTCTTGTTAGTTTAGTGGCATGACTCTCAATGAAGCATATCTTGCTTTGTTGTTCTGGTTGATTAACACAAGACAACAGTGAAGACGTTTTTTAAGTGCCTTACAATTAATCTAATCATTTTGATTTGGTTATATAAATGATATCTTGTTTTCTATATCTTTTTGCTATTTTAATGGCCATTGGTGCTAATGTGGGATTAAATTTAAGCTAACTAAACAGAGTTGATGTTCAGGTACGTCCATCTCAGAGAGAGAACTAAATATACACTTACGTCAGTCTTACTGAATATCATATTTACTCCTGTTGATGTTCAGTGAAAAGCAGCCCTAAATACTGCCCTCTAGTGAAGAATTTGTGTAAAAGCATGTTTAGGAACCAAAAAATGTAAAACATTGTTGGTGTTTTGAGGATATTTATTCTGTAAATGTTGTGAAATAAACAGCTATGTTTTTACTAAATGAGGAAACACTTCAACATGTCCCTAGATTTCTTTGTATAGATGCAGGAGCTACCCACACCTGCATTCGATGAACTAGGTTTGTGTGAAATACATTTGGGTTTCTCAAACAACAAAGCAAGAACATTATAATTAGTTTTGCTTCCACTAGTGACTCAATATGCAAGTAAACAAGCTTGTTGGAGAAAGTTTTAAGATCAGTGCATGCATTAGCCAATGGTAAATTTGGTCAAATATTTCCAGTATATCCAGAGTTCTATCTGTATTCATTTGTTTTCAAATTTAGACAGGAGTGTCTTACCTTGTTGCATCCTTTTTTTTTTTTATACCATACCACAAAAAACACTGTTCTGAAAGGAAAATGTTTTGCTATTTCTGTTCTGTTGTTGGTCTCCAGTTTTTACCAGTTGTCCTTTTTTTTTTTTGGTTTTAAACTTTTCCTGGTTTCATGATTTTTTTGACCTAAAGCTTTTCCCCAAATGCTTCAACAAAGTGGAAGAATTCCAACATGTCCTACCTTTGATTAAAATCCAATTAGTTGAGTTTTTACCTTTTTATCATTTTGGTTTGACTTTATTAAAATGACCTTCAGTTTATAAACTTAATTCAACAAAAAATAGGATTAGGGAGAATGTTCTATCCTTTACTGTGGGTTGCAAAGCAGCACGAAGATGCAGCACACATGTTAGCGGACTGCTGCCCCGTTTCTTCTCAAATGCAAAACCTTAAAGATTTCTACAGTTTGTTTTTAATAAATTAAAACATTGCCTTTTCTAGATGTCACCTGCCCCTTTGTTGGCCTGTAGTAACATAAGAGTACAACAGGATCCGTAGTTCTGAATACCCTTGATCATGTCAGATTGTTGTTTTGTTTTTTCCAGCAAGTTGTCGAAAATCTGATTTCTTCAGCTCGGTGTAACACACCCAACTAAAGCACGGACGAAGATCTCCAGTTGCCATTTATCTGAGATCTGTTCTGCTTTCTCCAGTGTGTGTTCCTGATTTGGTGTATGGCTCCGGTGACGTGGAACGGCTCGGACATCTTGTACACGCGGGTGATACGGCCTTTTTTCCTGAAACACCAGGCCACCATGGACACAGTCGTCGGTGATCTAACTGCCAAGGCCAAGAACCTTACGGAGACTGTGGCAAAGGAGGGTGAGTGGTATGCACAGTACACCGTCTGAGTAAATTAGAATATCATAAAAGTTAATTTATTTTAGTAATTCATGTTATCTAGATTCATTACACAGAGTAATATATTTTAAATGTTTTTTTTTTCTGTTAAGATGAGGATGACGCCCATATTTCAATTTCTCAGAAAATTTGAATTTTAAGACCAAAAGATTTTTGACAGCTGTGTAGCAGACAGTCATTGACACCCTCCATAAGGAAGGTAAGCTACAAACGGTCATTGCTGAAGAAGCTGCTTGTTCAGACTACTGTATCCAAGCATAATAGAAAGTTGAGTGGAAGGAAAAGGTATTTACAAAACAGTGTGCTGGTGAGATACTCACATTTACAGTAAAAAGGGGGCAGAAACTGCAGCAATAACCACAGCTTAAGAAGACTGTGAAGAAAAGCCCAATCAGGAGTTTTTTGGGAGATTCACAAGTTCTGAACTTTGTCAGCTTATCTGGATTAAGGAGAAGAGAGACGGGACTGTTCCTCAGTGGTCCAAGGTCCTCTTTTCAGAAAAAAATAAAAATGTGCATTTCATTTGGAAACCAAGGTACCAGTGTCTGGAGGAAGAGTGGAGAGGCTCAAAATCCAAGTTGCTTGAGGTCCAGTCTGAACTTTCCACAGTCAGTAATGATTTGGGGAGCCGTGTCATCTGCTGGTGTTGGTCCACTGTGCTGTATGAAGTCCAACGGCAGTGCAGCCATCTTGAGGGAAACTGTAGAGCGCTTCATCGCCCTGCTGCCAAGTTTTATGATGCTGATTTTATTTTCCTGCAGAACGTGGCACCTGGTCACACAGCCAAAAGGACCCATACCTGGTTTAATGACCATGGTATCACTGTGCTTGAGTGGCCAGCAAACTTGCCTGACCTAAACCCCAAAGAGAATCGACGGAGTATCAGCAAGAGGAAGATGAGCCAACCACGTGGACGAGCTGAATGCCGCTATTAAACCAAGCTGGGCTTCCTCAACAGCTCAGCAGAGCCACAGGCTGATCACCTCTATGCCACTCTGCATTAATGAAGTAGCTCATTCAGAAGGGACCCGGACCAAACATTGCATATATTGTACAGTGCATGGACACACTTTTCAGCATGCTGACATTTGTATTTCAAACATCTTTTTTATTGGACTTGTGTAAAATACTAAGTTTCTGAGAAAAGTGCATTTTGGGTTTTATTAGCTGTAAGCCATTATCATGAAAATGAAGAAATATAAACTGTTGCAATAAATCACTCTGTGTGGTGACAATATATGTTACACTTTTTATCTTGAATAACTAAAATAAAATAACAGTTTGAATAAAATGTAAATGTATTTTGTTACATGTTTGTGTTTCAAGCTATTCCATGTGACACAGGGGACTGCAATCTGTTGTGGTTTTCTTTCTTTCTTTGTTTTGTTACAGCTGTTCACCAAGCTCTCAGCCATGACAAGGATCAGTGAGAAGCGCAGAAAGGCATTGGGTGTGTGTGTGTGAGAGAGAAATGGTGTTTGTTTGTGTGAGCGTGTGTCTGTCGTGTCACCTTTTTTCGACCGCCTCGTTGAAGATGGATGACTCTGATCGACCTGCACTTCATGGAGACTGATGCTTCTCTCCTGTGAAAACGAATAAAAGATTGCGCATTGACCTCAGTTTACTGCCATCGGTACGTTGAAGACAGTCTATGAAACTGTGACCTTTTTTGTGATCTTGCTCTGTTATGAAGACGGCTGCAAAGAAGCAGTTATTGAAAAAAGATGTTAGTTATTTACTTGCAGGTAGCTGTGACGTAATCAGTTTTGTGGCAGAAGATTAATAGCTTACACTACATTTAAACGTAGAATTCAAATAAATGAATCTGAACTTATATAATCATAGTCATGATGAACTGGTAGATATGTTCAGAGGTAAATCTAAGACAACTCAGGAACTTTTAAAGCTCTTCACTGCTTGTTCAAATAAAAGCTCATTGCCCTAGAATATATTTATAAACTGCTTTCTGTTGCATTGATAATCATTTCATCTGTCTCCTTGCTCTCTTGCATGTACCAGACCGAACTTAGTCTGAGATACTGGGAACATTCCCAATCTTTGACATTAACTGGAAAACTTCTGCCTTTTTAAATTGTCTTAATTTATTTTCTCACAATGACTTAAAAGAATAAAACTGGAACACAGATGAGTTAAAACTGTGTCTGACTGTGTCTTTCACGCTTGGTCCATCTTCCATGTCTATACCACACTAATTTGGACCTAATAAAATCCCATTTCACAAAGTTCATGCTCCGCAGCTTTCCTTTAATGGTTTTTTTAAAGCGATGGGGTGAGGGGTAGAGCCGCTGCTCCTCCACATCGTGAGGAGCCAGTTGAGGTGGCTCAGGGATCCATACCGGATGCCTCCTGGACGCCTTCCTCAGTAGGTGTTTCAGGCACGTCCCACCGGGAGGAGGCCCAGGGGACGGCGCAGGACACCCTGGAGGGACTATGTCTCTCGGCTGGCCTGGGAATGCCTTGGGCTCCCCCCGGAGGAGGTGTTTGGGGAGAGGGGCTTCTGAGTGTCTCTGCTGAGTCTGCTACCCCTGCGACCCGGTCTCGGATGAAGCAGAAGACTCGACGAGTACAAGTTTTTTAAAGCAGCAGTAAGAGTTGGGTATTCCATCTTTCATTTTGCTCATATAGCTGTGGGAAAACTAGTCCTCCAGGATCTGGATCCACTTGATCTTTTGATCCGTCACCTTTTTAACTACATTTACTATGATTCAAGCTGCCTAGCTGCCCATGCATTAAATTCTGTTTTGCTCTGCATTCACGCTTGAAGGGCCTTAAAAGGAAGGCCATTTGTGTTTGTGCGCTGGATGTAATATGTGAAGAAATGGTGGACGGAGCCGGCGTGCAGGTCAGCACTAGAGGGAGAGGAGGGCATCTGGAAATTGTTGCTGTGAACATATCCGCTTTGTGTTTGTTGCGTATGCTTTCAGCCTCTGACAGCCAAGGCCTCACTGCTCTGTGGCTTGGTCCAAAACCTGAAAATGAATGTTGGCACTGAATTCTCCAAGGATGGTGGTAATGCCGTGTAAAATTCCAACAGTGTCTTGTGACATATGGAATTTGATTGAAATATTTTCCAGTTTCATCAAAATTAAATGGTGTATGGAAAAAATGTGTATTTCCAGAAATAAAGCTGTCCAGTCATTAATCTACAGGGGTTGGACAATGAAACTGAAACACCTGTCATTGTAGTGTGGGAGGTTTCATGGCTAAATTGGACCAGCCTGGTAGCCAGTCTTCATTGATTGCACATTGCACCAGTAAGAGCAGAGTGTGAAGGTTCAATTAGCAGGGTAAGAGCACAGTTTTGCTCAAAATATTAAAATGCACACAACATTATGGGTGACATACCAGAGTTCAAAAGAGGACAAATTGTTGGTGCACGTCTTGCTGGCGCATCTGTGACCAAGACAGCAAGTCTTTGTGAGGTATCAAGAGCCATGGTATCCAGGGTAATGTCAGCATACCACCAAGATGGATGAACCACATCCAACAGGATTAACTGTGGACGCAAGAGGAAGCTGTCTGAAAGGGATGTTCGGGTGCTAACCTGGATTGTATCCAAAAAACATAAAACCATGGCTGCCCAAATCACGGCAGAATTAAATGTGCAGCTCAACTCTCCTGTTTCCACCAGAACTGTCCGTCAGGAGCTCCACAGGGTCAATATTCACGGCCGGGCTGCTATAGCCAAACCTCTGGTCACTCATGCCAATGCCAAACGTCGGTTTCAATGGTGCAAGGAGCGCAAATCTTGGGCTGCGGACAATGTGAAACATGTATTGTTCTCCGATGAGTCCACCTTTACTGTTTTCCCCACATCCAGGAGAGTTACGGTGTGGAGAAGCCCCAAAGAAGCGTACCACCCAGACTGTTGCATGCCCAGAGTGAAGCATGGGGGTGGATCAGTGATGGTTTGGGCTGCCATATCATGTCATTCCCTTGGCCCAATACTTGTGCTAGATGGGCGCGTCACTGCCAAGAACTACCGAACCATTCTTGAGGACCATGTGCATCCAATGGTTCAAACATTGTATCCTGAAGGCGGTGCCGTGTATCAGGATGACAATGCACCAATACACACAGCAAGACTGGTGAAAGATTGGTTTGATGAACATGAAAGTGAAGTTGAACATCTCCCATGGCCTGCACAGTCACCAGATCTAAATATTATTCAGCCACTTTGGGGTGTTTTGGAGGAGCGAGTCAGGAAACGTTTTCCTCCACCAGTATCACGTAGTGACCTGGCCACTATCCTGCAAGAAGAATGGCTTAAAATCCCTCTGACCACTGTGCAGGACTTGTATATGTCATTCCCAAGACGAATTGACGCTGTATTGGCCGCAAAAGGAGGCCCTACACCATACTAATAAATTATTGTGGTCTAAAACCAGGTGTTTCAGTTTCATTGACCCCTGTATCTGCTGATGCATTCATCCTTTTAACCATCCATTTGTGTGTCCACACATCAATCCTTCTATCCATCAGTCTGGACATCCATTATTCATTTGTAAATCCATCTCAGTCCATCATCGATGGATTTGTCCATCTATTAATCTGTTTGGCAGTTTCAGCTGGATGTGTAAATATATACAGACTCACAATCTGACTACAGTTTTACCAGTGATTCTAAAGGCTGGATGCTGCTCTGACATGGAGGTCCATTGGATGATTTGGTTAGATTTACAATCTCAGGTTTAACGTGTGTATATATAAGTATATACAGTATGGATAAAAAAAAAGTGTATACAATCATGAAGCTTGATCAGTTATAACAAAATCAAAAAAGTTAAATATTTCACATCTGTGACACAGATTCACATTTTATTTATAAAATGTTCTACAGATTATATTTATAATCTGTAGAAAGTAAAATGGATTTCTGTAAATATCTTCTTTCTAGATCGGGTTCATGTTATGCATCAGTGTATGTATTAGTCGGAGTTAGGAAAGGCAAATTTATTGGCCAGATTTGGCCTTTTTATGTTTTGTGAAATAACAAAAACAGTAGGATGGTCCTGATCAAATGTACTCTCTGTTATACAGTTGTTGGGCCTGACAGAAACAATGTATTTTACAGTCTGTGCCTATAAAATGGTCCCAATTGTATAAGTGGATAACTTATTTAAAATTAGACAAAACAAACCCTTACAGTAAATGGACATTACCTGGTGCCTTCAAGAAACAGGACAGTGTAATGATCTCCTTCTTTGGTAAATATGATTTTTTTCCATAACAGAAATCCAGAAAAAAAACTTACACAGGACCTGAGGGATGCACCGTCCTTCAGTTGATCATCTGCAGTATATCAAGTTTCCAGTTACTCAGGGAGGAAAAGGAGCTGTTTAGATTTAATGGGAAAATAAATACATGACAATTCTGGAAGAAAACACTTGAGACTGGGGTGGAGGTTCACTTCCCAGTAGGACAACAACACACATACAGCACAGCCGCAGCTACAATGGAATTGTTTAAATCGACGCATATTCAGGTGTTACCGTGGTCCAATCTGTGCCATGACTCTTTGTTCACAGACGCCCTCCATCCAAGAAAAGAAAAATATCCATCTGTTGATCACCATCCAGCCATAAGTCCATTCATCCCTTTACCATTCATTTGTCCTCCATCCTTCCATCTGCCCAACTATTCCCTTATTCATCCATTCTTCCAGCCATCCATTCATCTGGCCACCCATCTATGGGTTTCCCTGTCTATCCATCAATTTGTCCATCTATCACCCAGTCATCCATCAGTGTGTCCTTCCTTCCTCTTGTTTTAGCAGGTTCCATTTTTAAAACCAGACTACTGTAAGAATATCTGCAATAACAGCATTGTAAACATTTTATTTATACTGAAAAACTGGCTGAACAAGACCGAGAACCATAGAAATCTGACATGTAACAATGGCTAAGAACCCAACATCAAGACAGAAGTGTGTACTTATGCTCCTGTTTATTAACTTGTATTTTATTCATTGGTCCAAACCCTTAGGATAATTTCCCTAATGATAAATCATGAAACCTTTGCTGATCACCGAATTTTGTACACAGAAGAAGATTTCTCAATTATAAGAACTGACAAAAAACGTCAAGCTTTTGCTTTTGGAAAGCTTTTTTGTTAAAAATAAAATAAATCTGCCCTATGTCTTATATGTCTTGCACAATTATTATTAAATACCTGTAAAACCAATGAGATTTCTTCTTTATGTAGGCTTTAGGTATCTGCAAGGCTGTGAAGCATAAAATCCGAAAAGTCGTCTAACTTCGCTGAAGACCCTAAAATGAGTCAAATACGTTTTGTTCAACGAAAGACATATTTTCAAGTGGGAAAAGGGACAAAGACCGTACACCACATGTTGTTTCCCTAGTCACCGACAGAGGGAGACAAACCCAATGCTGTGTGGATGCAGAGCTGGTGAGTCATACAGGGAGGTTGTTGTATACAGACAGCAGACCCCAGAACTGGGCCTGGGATGAAAGGTTCATGGACTTAGCACAAGGGAGGCGATTAGAAACTTTTAATTACGATGTTAGATGCCAGGAGAGCGAATCTGGAAATGTCAAGGCAAATGACTTGTGTTTTGCAGATGTTTGGGTGTCGTTACTAAACTGATAGCTCACTTCCTGGTACATCTTGCTTGGATCTGTCATCACATCTTTAATTCTTCTTTCCACTGCGTGTTTTCTCGCTTTATTAACATGCTTAATGTGCTTCATTCATGAAGTCCTGAGCTGAAAGGTTGCTATCCATGGTGCTGATCTGCTTTAATGGGATTTGTGGTAATATATTTAATCAGAATCAGAATCAGAATCAGCTTTATTGCCAAGTTTGTACATACAAACAAGGAATTTGACTCCGGTACACTTTGCTCTTTGGTTTTGTTTTTGCACTACAGAATATACATATTTACAATGTACAATATACACATATATAAATAAAAAGGTGCATTTGCAACATCTGTATGCTGTTGTTTTGTATTTTATTGAATGTTCAACAGAGAAACAGCCTGGGGGAAGAAACTGTCTCTGTGGCGGCTGGTTTTAGTGAACAGTGCTCTGTAGCGTCGGCCTGAAGGCAGAACTCTAAACAGTTTATGTGCAGGGTGTGTGGGGTCTGCAGAGATTTTAGCAGCTCTAATTAAACAACTGTCGTTTGTGTTCTCAGTTCTCATCGCATTTTGATACAATAAACTGCACCTTCTCTGTTACCATTTGGTCTAAAAGGTTTCAGCTACATTTCTGATGATCTTGTACTAATGAAACTTTATCAGGTCTAGTAGGGTTTGAGGATAGCTGAATGCAGATAATACATTGGGTGAGTTTGATGTGAGCATCCATGTTCCATTAATAGGAACATAGACGATCCATTTAAAATACAATGCACACCACACGGTTGTCCAACAGAATTTCCTCTCTCTCTTTTTCAGTATAGTTTACAGTTGTATTGAAAATAACATTGGTCTAACATCACTAATAAGATCAGTCACTGTTTTAGGAAGACATTACATTTTTACATGGCAAATAATGGACTAACAGATGGCCCTTATTCAATGGTGAAGGCAAAAAATGTTATGGCATAATGTTACAGTATATTCCTCTTACAATCTGAGTAAAATGGGCTCAGAAGAACGTTGCACTTTGATTGAAAACATAATTGGAAAGATGTGATTTGCTTTCAAACAGTAACCAAAACCAGAGAGATAATTGAAACAATAATCATTCCGCTGGACTGAAGAATAACCAAAATCATAAAGACCCAGCTAATGATCAGCTCTGGGATCAAATAATATCTACAGTTAACTGTAAGAATTAGAAAACACCAGCGTAAAGCCAGGCCATCAGCAAATAGTCCCCAAAACATCATTTTGTCTGAAATCTAAATGTGCTGAATGGGTTACAATTTGTTAAAGAACAAATTGACATGACTAAAGACAAATTATGCAACATTTTATGGACTGATGGCAAGATTGTACTATGTGAATAAAAAGTTTTTCAGATGCTCCCCAAACACTGAATTTTAGAATATAATACATTACAGACTGTGGAGGCCAAGACATAAACCTATCGGGATGTTATGCTTAATGGTATCATAAATGTAAACATAACACCAAACACAAAAATACTTCATGTCATGTAGCTTTAATTCAAAGAGGAAATGCTCTTGAAATAGGTGTTTTATGAAGATAATGACCCCAAACACACCACTAAGAGAGCAGCATAATGGTTCCAAATCAACATCATTGTAAAACCTGTTCAGTTTGTACAAGAAATATTTCAGTTCATAAAAAGAAATGCATACACAGCTATAGTTTGAACAGCCTTATATTCCCATTTCCTTACTTATAGTTGAGTAACAAAAATGTGATCAAATTTCCCTCATCTTGGCTTAAGTAAGTTTTTATAATTGCTGACCAGCTTTTAGCTTGACTCCGCTGGTATTTTAACGATTTATCTTTGGTGATGAGCTCCAATTCTTGGACGTCGGAAGGCCTCCTTGCCATCTCCCTAATCTTTAGCTCCCCCAAAATGTTCTCAATCAGATTTAAGTCAGGTCTCCATCTAGGTTCTCCAAAATGTTAAGTCAGAAGAAAAACCTAAATCTGCGGACGGATATGAATAACTTCTCGGCTTGATTGTTTTTTTTTTTTTTGGTTTTGTTTTTTTGCCCACAGACAAGAGAGAGGGTATAGCACCTCCCTCGCCCTATCTGCGAGAAAGAGAGAGAGAGAGAGATGAGCAGAGAGACTGAGATTGCGTGTGCGTGTTTCTCCGTGTGTGTGAATGTGTTGGTGGTGCTGGGATTCGGACGACATGAGCTCTGCATGAATCGTGTAAAAATGCTTTAAGATTTTTGTGGTTGACCCCTCCGAACCGAGGACGAGCCTGAAGCTGAGCCGTGTATATAAATATCCATCACGACCAGGTATGAAGCTGTTCTTCACCGCCTCTTTACGCGCAGATTAGATGTTGGTATTTCTGCTTTCTGCCTGGCTGCTGAATGTTTGCGTGCACAAGGATTCCCACTGTTCTCCTTCAATTTATTCAAACCATCGGTGTTGTTTTAGATTAATACATATCGGGTCCTATTATGAGTCCCGATTCTGTTCGAAAATCTCGATCGTGTTCATTCTATAGCCGCTGCTGCCTATATGCCCGCACAGCCATATTGGCGCTGAGCAGTCAGGAGGGTGAGAGGGCATAAAAGGAGACACGGTCAGGTTTATTTTATTGCTTTGAGAAGTAAAGTGTGGTGGAGAAGAGAGGTGGGTCGGGGCTGCTGCAACTTCCAAATGATGCACCGCTGCGAGATGGCGATCCTCTGGTATTTATGAATGAACCAAGCAGAGTGGGGTGGTCTGTAATGGCGTTGCGCACCAATCTGCGGACCGACGGCAAGCCCTCTTCTGTCACCCTTTCCTCACTACAGCCTAGGCGAAAGATGAACGACGACATGCATATATGACGCTGACGTGACGCATAAACTCGTCCTTTTCTGTGGCAAATGTCACGGTTAATCCTCCATCTGGATCTGGGCTTTTAAGTGTCTCCTCCTCCACATCCGATGCGCTGTTTGTTTTCAGTGCCGTGACTGCAGAGGAGAGCCGTCATATAACGTGCAAAATATAATTGTGAAACATTTAGGAATTCTCTATGTGTGCATATGTGACTCAACTTACTGTAAGCGATGCCCGTCATGTGAATGCATACGTGCATGCAGGTGTGTGTGTGTGTGTGTGTGTGCTGCAAGGGTTTGAAAGAGGGGAGGAGACTTATGGCAGTAAATCCCGAGAGTAAAGCTTTGCAGAGTGTGCTGGAGAGCATAGTGCAGAGATAAAGACTCTATTAAACGTGCATGTGTTGGAGGATAAGTGATGGGACACTGTTTCATGCCCTGTCTGGGTGTGTGTGTGTGTGTGTGTGTTCCTGTCTTGGCATCACAGTGAGAACCATTTTCCCGATTTCACCATCAAATTGAGACTCCCACTGACTTCCATTGAAAATCAATGGAAGTCAATGGGAGTCAACACATGGTCCTCACTACATATAGAAAACAAGTGTGTGTGTGTGTGTGGGGGGGGTGGGGGGGGGTGTTCCTGTCTCGGCATCACAGTGAGAACCATTTTACCGATTTCACCATCAAATTGAGACTCCCATTGACTTCCATTGAAAATCAATGGAAGTCAATGGGAGTCAACACATGGTCCTCACTACATATAGAAAACAAGTGTGTGTGTGTGGGTGGGGGGGGTGTGTGGGGTGTGTGTCTGTGTGTGTGTGTGTGTGTGGAATAGTCATGGTACAGTTGTGTAACAACATACACCTCTCTGCTGATGAAGCAGGATGAAGAAATGACTCAATACATGGTAACAGCCAGGAGCAAGGTGAGGAAATGATGCTCCTTAAGAAGGGATTGATTCAGAACATAAAGGTGATGAGAACAGTGGCTGATATTAGATGGTGATGATTTTATTTTATGATGATGGATCTTTTCCAGAAATAGTAGCTTGACGTAAGGTGACAACCTATGAGACACACGATCAAGTATTTTACTCCTTGAGCTTCTCTGCATTTTGCTAAAACCGAAAAAACTAGTATTTGTTGTAATTTATTTGTAGTTAATGTGATCTGCCAACACAAAGTAGTGCAAAAATGATCAAGTGGTAGGAAAATGTATACATGACTTTAAAATAATTTTACAAATGAAAATCTGAAAAGGATGCTGTGCCTTTGAATCCACTTTAATCTGATACCCCAGAATGAAATCCATCAGAAGTCACCTAATCAGTGTGTAATTTAACCTCAGTTTAAGTAAATACAGCTGTTCTATAAAGTACTCAGTGTTCTGTTTGGAGAAAATTTGTGAACAAACAGCATAATGACGACCAAAGAATGTAGCAGACAGGACAGGGATGACGTTGTGGAGAAGTTTATAGCAGAGTTAGGTTCCCAAGGTTTGGAAATCTCATTGACCGCTGTACAATCCATCATCCAAAAATGGAAAGAGTATGACATAACCACCAAGCTACCACGACATGGCTGCCCTCCTAAACTGACAGGTCGCGAAAGAAGAGCATTAATAACAGAAGCTAGGTTGCTCTGCAGCTTCTTAGATCCACAGCCCAGGTGGGGGAATCTGTTGACAGAGTCACGCTGCAATAGAAATAGTTTGGCACGACTACAGATGTACAAAGACATGGGATCCACAGCTCAGGTGGGACAATGTCATCATGACAACTGTTTGTTGAGCACATTACAGAGCTGTCCTTTATGGAAGTCTCACACAAAGAAAGCCATTGCTGAAAGAGACACATAGGAAGTATCTATGAGAAGGTATTTCATAAAATCTAAATTAAATGCATTGAAGTTTGTGGTTGTACTTTGACATAAAGGGGCACTGCAAAAATAAAAACTAAAACATGGCTTGTCAAAAACCATTTCCTGGATTTTTGATGAACAAACATGTTTGTAATGAATGGAGGTTAAAAAAAAGACTCAACAAAAATATCCACAATAGATTTTATTTTTATGAGTGGACTGATATTCATTGTGTCAAATGACCCAAAAAGGTCTAAGTAAAATTGTGAAAATCACTGTACATTTAATGAGCTACTCCCAACAAAAAAGGTACCATTCCTTTTTTTTAAAAATATATAAAAATAATGATTTTGTTTTTTTAATTTTTCTTTAAAATGTTTCAAACATGAAACATGAGCCTTTTAAATACTACCAGCATTGCATTTTATCTGTAATTACCAGACCCAAGGAAGTGTGAGTCTAGATGCTTAATTATTCTGGATGCTCTCCTTTATAAATATGTAATAATAGTAGTAGTACTAATAATTTAAAATAATCATTTAAAAAATATAAACCCCCCTTGCCTGGTTTGAATGTGGGAGTTCATCCTCCCTCTGGTCACCAGTCCAGGCTGGACCATGTTGTCAGTGGTTATGAGGTACGATGGCTGAGCAATCTGGTCACGTTTACCATGGATACATCTTAAGAATATGCTAAATGTCTCCTTTACAGTGGAAAAGATCAATGCTAAAGTTTTTCAGTTAAACAGATGGTATCAGTTTATTTCTTGGTCTTATTCATAAGAAATCACAGTCACTAATGGCTCCTCTGTGATTACAACATGACCAGGCTTTATCTGACTTGCTGATCCGATACTTCCCATTCATGACATACATGTCCATATTTAAATGTATTCATAAAGAAATAGTTCTTCTTTGTATTTGGACTGGATGCAGTCAGATTGCCTGGTTCTGACCTTAATTAACCTTACAGACAGAAATCGACTGGTATTATTTTATCCACTGATCCTTGTTTAACAGATCAATAGGATCAATCCAGACCGACATCCCCAGGTTTTTATCTGCCACTCCAGGGCTTCTTCCAAAGCACCCACCTCCAGTGCTGTTTGTGTCAGGGCCTGCAGAGGATGTAGTCATAGGCTTGTATGGAAAAATAAAATAAAATAAAAAACAAAAAAGCTTCAGTAAATAAAGCACCACCGTTCTTAGGATGCATATCTTTGCTGTCACTTAGCATTGCCTCTGTGTGTGTCCCAGACAACAGGCTGAGGGATTAGCAGAGTCATATGGAGAGAGCAGAAGGAGCAGCCCAGGGATCCCGAGGTATCTCTAATACTCCGAACTAATACACACTCTGACACAAACTACCGCTGCACAGAGCCAGCATGATTAAGGTTACGCTCTTTGATCAGACGTTTCAAACCTTACCTAATACATTTAGACTGAAAACCCACTGCAGCTGTTTACTTCCGGTTTTATTTAGAATAATGCAATAATTCACAATAAATAATGCAATTCACATGTGTTCTATGATATTTTATCAGTTTTCACATCAAAGTTGATATTTACAACCATCTCATTCACACCAAGGGAAGAATTGTCATAGAAATTTGAAACATGAACTTTATGTGATGTTATAGATTGCAACTTGTGGGATCTTCAATAATCACTCAGTTAAAACTGATATTGTCAGTAGTAATATAACTTTTACTGATTGTTACTGTGTCATACAGTTTTAGTCCCAGGTGGTCTATACCCCAAAGACTGTTGGCAGTTTAATTCCTGGGAATTGGGTCAACTCCAAGCAGTGTAGAAGCACAGAGTAGGTTAAGCTCAGTAATTAGCTCCTAAGCAAACAGTGCCTTAGTGTCTTGGATTGTGAAGCAGATATGCTCCATGTAAATGTCATACTTTACAGTGGATTGACACAGATGAGAAGCACACTCATAATTTCCATCTGACATCAGTTGAGTCAATAATGCAATGGAGTTCTGTTATGTAATTCAGTGAGTAACAAAATGTTTTGTGTCTTTAAGCTTGTAGTCATCTTACCTAAACTTGCAGAATCACCCAAGGGAAAAGGCTGTTCTGTGAGTGCTGTGGTTTAATGGTCGATTTAGATGACATTTAACACAGGCTTATTTAAAACTGTTAAATGTGCTTTGAAAGGGTTCATATGCAGAAGCCCTTATTGGCTGCACTTTGCTTGTTACTGGCTGAATACAGTGAGACCGGCACATCACATGTACTGAAAGGTTCTGAAGGCAGTGGTGGTTTTTGATATAGGCAATTTGGCACACCACCCATGGTGCCATTTTGCTGGGGGCTGGCATGAGCTCTTGGATATAAAAATGTATCTAGTAGTTGACACCCTTCAATGAGTTTTCAGTTTATCTGCATGTCCAGTCAATGGGAATAGGAATTCCCCTTGAAGTGTGCAAAGTGCAAGCACTGTGAGAAAACATGGCCGTACACTGTTGCTGGTTAATGGTGCTGAGGTTGGCATCTGATCAAAGTTGCCTAATAGCAGCTAAACTAAAGTAGAATTTCAATATTCTAAAAAGCAATTAAAAAATACCTGCTGGTGTTGTCAAAATATGATGTGTTTAAAAGAAAAATTAATCGCTTTTCTACCTTTGGTAGCAAACAGATCGTCACCCTTCAGATCCAGGGCCAGGAGAGTTTGGGCCCCTGGGCTAGAGCCAATTTTAGTGCCCTGTACACAGACTAATTAAATTAGACTGGTTGCTAGCTACACAACAACTTCTAGAGTTTTAGTCCTGGTCTGCATTGAAATAGTTTTTAAGACACTAGTTTTTGCACATATTCTTTCTAGAAAGGACAAAAACTAAACATTTCTAGAAATGTCTTCATTGAAAATCCCAGTCATTAAAATCAATGGCAATCAAAATCATACAAAAGCAAAACTATTTGATAATGTTACAGCTTCAGTAAAATACAACAAAAACAATGAAGGAAGGGTGGAGTATCCCTTGAGCCACCTCACATTAACAGTGTATTCTACGTTATTATAAACATAACCCTTTTTGCCTGTATTCATCCAGTGCTAAAGGCTCAGTTTATATGTATTTAAAGGCTTTGAAGCTCTTTCAGTGGGCAACTTTGTAAACTAATGACTTTCCATATTTTGCTGAGAGACATGGCTGGCCTCTTTAGCTCTATATGTATGTAAAAAAACATGTTTCTTTTCTTTGCATCCTTACAAACAGACTACAGATGGAGAGAAAAATATCTGTCATTGTAGGAAACATAAGACCGACTCCGATCAATCAGGTGCGAAAGCCGTGAGGCATCACTGAGTCTAAAATGAAAATTTATGAACTGAATCTCCACAGGCTGCTCAAACCTTATCAAAAAAGCCCTGAGTCGTTAAATTACCATGCTAAAAGTGCTGATTACTTCCTGGGATCAAATGCATGCATGCACATTTTAAAAAACAAAACCTGAGCCAATGTGCACAGAGAACTGGGAATTTGCTGCTTCACTGCACAGATGCACACACACACCAACATGTTTTGCAGCTTTTGGATATTGTGCCAAGCATTTTCTTCTCTGCACACACACACACACCACCAGAAGAGGACCTAATATTTCAGCTGATAATCTGTTGATCCTGTAAAACACTCATCAGCAAATAGTCATGTATCCAGAGCATTCCAGTATGAGCACCCTGATTAAAACCCTTTCGCTGACAGACACCATGGGACCGCTTTGTGGGTGTCTATTTAATCACGCTCTTGATCTGTTGAATGGCATTGTGTTTGATGTTGGTTAATCCGCCTCTTTAATGCTGCGGTGAAAGTGGCTCTCCTGAGGCAAATTATGTGCATATTTTTACTAAAGGTGACATTTCTTTGCGCTCTCTGTAATATAAATCAGAGAAGCCTGCACTGCATCTGCAGTGGGGAGAAGACCTGTTTGGTCTGTGCCAATGTTATCTACTAATGGAGTCTGGCTGCACTGCCTCAGATGCATTTTAAAGCCTACCATTAATTCATCAGGGAACTGCGGTCCTCACATTTCAAATATAACAGGAAGAGAGGAGGTAAAATGTGGCGAGATGGCTCTTGTTGGGGTGGAGTGCCATCAATTTCAAAGGCTCCATATCAAGGACAAACGGCAAAAGAGTGGAAGTACAGTATGTGTGTCAATGCGAGGGCGCACCTGTGTGTGCAGTAATAGTTGCTGACGGAGGAAGAGAGGCGGCTAATTTTAGCACAGGTGACAGAAGAGGGTAGGGAAGTGGAGGATGGTTTTGATGAGCTGAAGCTGAAATCTATGGCTCAAAATAAAACAGAGAGGCAGGATGACAGACTGCCAGTGCCCAGAGAAGCTCGGTCCATCGATTAGAACCATGGGGGCCTTAGTTTATTGATTAAACAGCATGGAGACCAGGGGAGGGAGAGTAAAGGATGGAAAAAGCAAAATGATGCTCAGGAAGCAGGAGAAAGATAAACAGAGGGATAGATGCAAAGGGACATGTGAACATTTGAATTCTACTATTCATGCATAAGGTAATTCAATGTGCTTTACTGGTAAGTAAAGGAACAGATGTAAAGACTGTTATAAAAGCAAGACTTGCATAAAAAAACTATAAAACTTTTAAAATGTAAATTTATTAATGAAATCACTGTTTCTTAAAAAGTTTTTGTTTCCTTGCAGATTTCTTCTGTTTGCTTTTTTCATGACTTTGTAATTTTTCAGATCATCAAATAAATTTTAACATCAAACAAAAACAAATCATATTGCCCTTTTAAACAAGGAATCTAATAATAGTTTGTGCCACCCTAAAACTTCCATCAAGCACTTATAATAACCTGCAATGAGTCTTTTACGTTACTATAGAAGAATTGTGGCCCAGTCTAGTTTACAGAATTGTTTTAATTCAGGGGTGGGTGGACAGTTTGGGTGGGTGGATCATGAACAAATCTCTATCAGTTTTACAACAAGACCACTGCAGAACCGTCTTTCTTTGCTTGTTTTTCCGGGCTATTTAATGTGGACTTCCAGGAATGCTTTGGATCATTGTCCTGCTGTAAACACCCAAGTGTGCTTCAGCTTAAGATCAAAAACGGATGGCCAGACATTTTCTTTAACATTTTCTGCTACAGAGCAGAATTATCAAGCTACCATCATCATGGTTGACTATTGCGATGCTTTTTTGCTGAAATACTTTGCCAGTTTCATACCAGATGTAACAGGAGGCACACATTCCAAAATGTTCCACTTTTGTCTCATTAGTCTACAGATATTTTCCCAAACGTTTTGGGGATCATTGAGATATTTATTTTTGGCATTCGTGAGACATGACTTTGTGTTCTTCCTAGTCAGCAGTGATTTTGGTCTTGTTCCATGTTTTCTCTGCTTGTGGATAATGACTCTCGCTGTTTTTCAGTGGTTTGTAACCCTTTCCAGAATGATTGATGTCAATGACTTTGTTTCTCACCTGTTCTTGCAAAATCTTTAGATCAGAGCATGATGTGTTGCTTTTTGAGATCTTTCTGCCAACTACATATTGTCAGACAGGTTGCATTTAAGCAGATTTGTGATTCTACAGATCTGGCAGTAATCAGATCTGGATTTGGCTAATAAAATTAAACTCAGTCTTTGTTATTTATTACATTTAATTCAGGATTTAACAAGAAGGCAATTACTTTTTCACATAGGACCTGATTACTTTTGATGCTGTTTTCCTGTCATAAATTAAATTATTGTTTATAAATTGAAAGATGAAAATGTGACAAAAACAGAAGACATAAAAACAAAATGTATACAATGATATTTGGTGTGTATGAGAAAGCTGCAGTAAACAGTAATGTTTATAATTAGCCCCAATTCCATCCATGCAGTGACACAGACATATTGAGTATTTTTTCTGCAGAATATGTAAGAGATGTTTTAGTACTACATAATGTGAACTAGGGATTTGAATCTTGAGGAACTCCACATGCCGTCTTTAACCTAAATGTATAATTTCCAAATGACACAAAGTAGTCCTGGTCTGCCAGATAAGATCTGAAGCAATCTAATACAGAACCAGACAATCCCACCTACTTTACCAGTCTACCAATCAGAATGCTGTGATCAAGTTATGCAGTTTCGAAAGGTATACCATTAGTTTTCAAGTAAAAATCTTGATAATAGTGGAATTTATATTAAGTATGCAGTCTTTTACTACTGCTGTTAAAACATGACCAAGTAACTTTAATTTATTTTCTTACACAAACTTGTGTATACTTGTTAGGAGTAAATCTAACCACGCTTTTCATTTGTGTTGATGACACTTAACCAAACATAATTCAGTTTTACAATAAAATAAATTTCACTTGTTATAAATGCAGTTCAAGCTGTCTTGTTGTAATAAAGAATGTGACTTTAACCAGTAATGGACTCGCTGTAGCTTTTATAATTTAAGTCACAGGCTAAGATGTAAACTGGTTTATGGTCTTTTCCTGACAGACAGGACACAACATGGACTTGTTGCTTGTCCATTACAGAGACACACAGAACAAACAACAATGCATGCACACACTTACACATTTTTCTGGATGGTGCTAGGAAGTACCCAGAAAGAACACTAGGAGAACACCTCAACTCCACACTGAAAGGCCCCAGACAGACTTGAACCTTCTTGCTCTGAGGCAACAGTGCTACAACTGCACGACCATGCAGTCCACACACAAAGTGTTACCATTTAAAAAACAAATAACAGAAAGATTCTTACCTAAATGCTTAAATCTAACACTTGTTCCAGTTTCAACCAGCTATTTATGAGAGAATACAGGTGATTAAGATGATCAAAGAACCACTGTTATTCCTGGGGAGGTTTTTATAAACTGATTCTAAAGCAACAAAAACTTTTCTGGCTCCAAAACCGGATTGAAGTTCCCTGCAAGAACAGCGATGTCATTGAGCTGTACCTACTCAGTCATTTGAATTATCATAAAAATAAAAATACTTTGAGAAACTATAAAGAGCCCAATGTTATGTAACAGGTCCAAACTATAGCAATGAGGCACATGCCAAGTATACAAACACCTCGGATCTGAACTTGTTCACCACTTCAGTTACTTTCACCATGGCTGTGCAAAAAGCCTTCACCAGGACTTTAGATTGAAATAATCTAAAAATAATAATAATGAAATAATTTATCCCATAGATGGTTTCTGGGATTCCCCAAGATATGACGCTGATGTGTTATGATCTAAAACCATTTGTTTGAATGTCTGTCGTACATGTCAGCAGATTTCGTATTTGAAAGATCTTATAATATCAATTCAGAAAGTTTTCTTAGCAAATAATGGTTACACATCGCTTTAAATAGAGATTATTCTGTAAAACTCTGCCTTTTTATTACTTTTTAATGACCATGTGGATGGGAGTGCAGCTATGCTGCAGGGAGATAGTTTAATCAACAAAGGCAATTTTTACTTTGGTGTTTCTCTGAAGTTTAAAGAATTGGTATTTAATTAGACTGATAAACTGATCTCGCCTAGTGGAAATAGGCACAGGACTTTGATACATAATGTAATTTAAAGTAGCTGTTAATTTTGCGAAACATTTTCAGTCATATTCATTTGTCATCAAGCTCAAACCTGTCTTTGCGTGTGTGTGTGTGTGTGTGTGTGTGTATGTGTGTGTGTGTGTATTTTCCTGTTTGACATGAAGCAGAGCTCGCTGAGCAGATCTAACAGCTTGGAGCACGATACTTCAGTCTGACTGAAGGCCTCATTGAAGCCAACAGGGAACACACAGATGATCATCGTTCCTGGCAGTGTTACCTGTTTATTCAGATTTGCGTCAGAGTAATGTTGCAAACAACTAAACTGTATCAGGCAGCAGACACTTCCATTACCACAGCCATTACAACAATCTGCCAAGATTTAAAAGAGAAACGCTTTGATCCACTGAAAGCTCTGAAAGGTTAAGGATTAGTCAGAACTGATTTTGGCAAAGGTTGCATCTAAACAGATTTTATCATAAACTTAGGAAAACAAGGAGCCAGTTAATAACATGCACCTTTTTTATTTCTGACCAGCAACTACCAGTTTCTATGCTGCAGGCATATGAGTGGAAGCTCTCCTGTAAATTAAACTGTGCTTGTGTTTCCAGTGTAGTTGTTACACCAGCCATATCCAAAGAGAGAGGGAGACTGTTTAAAGCTCAAGAGGCACTCGCAGATTTTCCATTTATTTTGAACTCCTTTACTTGTTTCATTTAGAATCCAGCAATGCAATTACAGATGCCCTGCACATCAATTGTTGGTTCCTGTGGTGCAAGCATGACAGAAATCCACTTATTTTATATTATATTGATGCCAATTTGCAGTTTTATTGCAGCAGAGCAGCATAATCACATCTGAGGGAGTTTCTTATTATGAGACCTTAAATCAAGCGTTGAACTGCAGAGGAATAATGGTGGCACAGAAACTGCACATTCAGGGGGAGCCACACAACAAATACAAGAACTCACAAAGATAGAAACAGATTGCGTGTGAGGAGATTGAGGAGATCATCTCGACTGATGATACATTTTGCAACAATCAAAACAATCATTAGTTACAAGAAGACCTAAATCCAGCACTGACAAATATAACACCAGCAGTTCGTTCGTGGCTGAAATTTCAACTTTAAACCACCCCACTTTATGAAAATTGGTGGTTGGTTGGTTGGTTATTTGTTCAGTTGGTTGGTTGCTTGATTGGATCCATTCTTCTTTGTTTAGTTGTTTGGTTGGTTTGTTGCCTGCTTGCCTCATATTGGCTGGGGGGGTGGGTTGGTTGGTTGATGAGAGCTGGGTGGAGGTTCCCCTTCCTACATTACACTTGATGAGGATGAGGAATCTTCTGTGGGATTGTTTACTGCTGCACATTCACATATCTTTCTGTCTTCTGCAAATAACTGGATCACCGTTTGTATTAGGGAGGCCTACATACAAACATACAAAAAATGAACGAAAGATTAAAAAAACATAAAGGAAATGTCCGACTAGGTATTGAAGGTAGTGTTAAAATATGAAAAATAAATTTACACAGTTATGTAAAACAGTGTCTGATTTTCTAAACTTTTATTTGGATAGGCTATTGCGGGAATACTTACTTTATCTGTTTGTTTAATATATGTCCATGGTGAATATCTGGTGTGTGCTTTATTGGTTGCTTGGATCTAAATAAAATGGAAATACAAGTTTTAGATCACATTTGGTCACCGATCTATTGATTAATTTCAGTAGACAGTACAGTATATAATGTGCTAAACCTATTCAAAAGCTAAATGAGAAACTCCCATTTTGTTACTAAAAGGTTTTGAGTTCCGTTTCATAGTAACTTTTCAAAACTACGGTTTTATGGTTGAAGTTAAAAATCTATAAAACTGTTAAGAACATTTTATATTAGTTTTTTGGAAATGGCTGTGTCAGGCAAAGTTCTGTCTTTTTGTTCTTCCGTATGTTTTAACTTAAGTTCTGTCCCGAAATGGACAGTTCATTTCCTCTCCTATTAAAACTATGATTTTCTCAGTTTTTCCTTCTTACCCTTTTCCCCTCTCAATGCTCCCATCTTTGATATTTCAGGTACAATACTGTCTTAAGCCTGCAGAGGCAGAATGCCGGAGCAGAGCAATGACTACCGTGTGGTGGTGTTCGGAGCAGGAGGGGTGGGGAAGAGCTCCCTGGTCCTGCGCTTCGTTAAGGGCACGTTCAGGGACACCTATATCCCCACGGTGGAGGACACCTACCGGCAGGTGATCAGCTGTGATAAAAGTGTGTGCACCCTGCAGATCACAGACACCACAGGTAGCCACCAGTTCCCAGCCATGCAGCGCCTCTCCATCTCCAAGGGCCATGCCTTCATCTTGGTCTATTCCATCACAAGCAAACAGTCTCTGGAGGAGCTGAAACCCATTTATCAACAGGTGTGTGTCTATATGTTAAATGGCCCTGTGCTCTGATTGTATTTTTAAATAACAACAAAGTGTGCCTTTAAATATGAAGTTAATATAAGATTGATGTATTCGGTTAATAATCACATTCAAAAGTCAAATAAGGGTATAGATTCATTGGGTCTTTTTAACTTATGTAGTTTAGCATACAGTACTTTTCCAGAAATATTCATACTACAATAACTTTTTCACTTCCTGTTACAAGAAAAACTGCAATGTGTTGTACTGTTATTTTATTTTACCAGTGCATTCTGATGAACTTGAAAGAAAAATTTTCATTTTTAACGTGACATGGGTTGTGTAGGCTGCATGGTGGTAGCAGTGTTGCCTTGCAGCAAGAAGGTCCTGGGTTCGACTCTGTGCTGGGCGGTCTTCGTGTATGGAGTTGGCATGGGCATACAGGCACTCATATCTCATATCATTCTCAGCCTATAGCTGTGGCTTAGAAATGTGCTCCAAGCCCAACCTGAGGCCTCCAGATCGAATGTGTTATTAGACACTCCAGATGTTTTCAGTTTTCTATTACAAATACAAACCTGAAAGCATAACATCTTTTTGTATTAAACCTATTTTACATTGATACCCCTAAGTATTGTAATCAGTACCTTGAAAATCAAAACAGGAACTTCTATGCACCTTTTTTTCTTTACCTCTGCAGATTCTGGCCATAAAAGGCAATGTGGAGTCCATCCCCATCATGCTTGTGGGAAACAAGAGTGATGAAACCCATCGTGAGGTTGAGACCAAGGACGGAGAGGACCAGGCCAACCGCTGGAAGTGCGCCTTCATGGAGACGTCAGCCAAGACCAACCACAATGTCACAGAGCTCTTCCAGGAGCTCCTTAATCTGGACAAGAAGAGGAACATGAGCCTCAACATCGACGGCAAGCGCTCTGGGAAGCAGTCCCGCGCAGAGAGACTGAAGGGCAAATGTAGCGTGATGTAGATCCAGGAGAGGAGAGGAGAGGAGAGGAGAGGAGAGGAGAGGAGAGGAGAGGAGAGATAAAGAAGAAGGACAAGACAAAGAAGAGACTCTTTGTATCAAATCAAAGCAAAAATGTTGCGATGGCAATAGGAATCCTACTGTCCACATCCTCCGTTTGTTTGAGTTGGGAATTCAACAACACAGCACATCCGGAAGAGGCAGATACTCAGAGGTGTTTGGCTGAGTGGGTGGAGGTGAGAAGGTGGCACAAAATCAAATAAATGTTCAGTAGACAAGTAAAGATGGAAACACCGAGGCTACGGAGATTTGCATGAACTACGTGCAGCAAAATCTCAGAATGATCACATTATGGCACCATAATCAGAACAGAATAAAGTTCCCTGATTAGTTGAAATCATTTATTATCTCATTTTGCCTCTAAATCTGTGCTTCTCTGCTCACACCTAGACTCTTCCTCGGCCTCCCATCACCTCCATCCTCTGCATTTCCACTATTCCAGCAACTTTAGAAAAAAAAACAATTGTTTATTTTATTTAAGATCAGTTATGCTACCAAATGTGGGAATCACACATCTGAGACTGCCAGCATGAGCAGCACTCAGCAGAACATACAACCCAGGCACATCCCAGAGCCACAGCAGTGGACTTTGATGTATATAACCATGGGGGTGTGTAAATATCTTCCATCTAGCCTAAACATGTTCAGCCTCAACTCAGAGTCAGTCCAGTCACAGAAACGAAGCAACTCAAGTCTGAAACATTAATGATTCATCTCATTGTACCTCCTCAGAGATGGAAAAAAAGATTCATTTATCAACTGGTCTTGTAAAAAACGTATCAACAAAACCTCCAAAAATCATCATCTGAAATGAGGATGTGTCTTGTTGTACACTGAAATACGCAACAATCCTTTTAAAACTTTCAGAAAGTGTAGAATAACAGAGGAGGAGGAAGAGGAACTCGCGTAAGGACAGAGGAAAAACAAGGCTGCCTTGTATACCAGGATGGTACACTTGGATAGTCATTGCCAAGCTGGAAAGAAGAATGGAAACATGGAAAGTGGTCAAGAATATCAGCTTGCTTTGGCACTTTTCATGTGAAAATTTCTCTTTATGCCTTTTTTCTTGTCTGTTTGTTTTATAATGATCTTTAAGAACCATGCCAAGTGGGAAAGAAATCCTTAAATTCAAAGCACACCTAAGGAGGGAAAAAATAGGATGACATAAAAAAAACATGCTCCATGAAGATTATTCAGTGAACTGCAAATCTTGTTTCTCCTTTGCTGGTTTGATTACAAATACAGAGCAGACAAATTTGAACTTCTGGTACAGATGTGTTAAGACGCTTTAAAGTATAACCAGGATTTAGGTCTGGGGACAAACAGGGACTTGGAAGAAAGCTAAGTGTCCCTGTTCAAACATTCCTGTGTTGATTTTGGCCAAATGTTTTCAATTATTATCCTACTAACAGACCAGAGATTTTTTTCCAGCATCATTTCCTAAACTGCGACTGAAGAAACTCTTGGGCAAAGGTAATTTTGTAAAAACACTTGTCTTTCTAAGCATGGAACTTTTTCCCTACTTGTTTAATGCACTCCAACTAAAGGTTTTTCAGCATGAGACTGCAATAAAAGATGGATTTATTTTGATGGTTTCATGGTATTAGCTAAAGGAAAATCCTTTTCTATCATGTCATATTTCTACCCCAGGGAAGATCTCATAGACAATGGTGGTTTTTGATAGGGAGCATATGGGCTGTGGCCCAGGGTAGCAATGGAAGGGGGCGCACAAGCACTGTATAAAAAAATTACATTATTTTTCCGTCATGAATAAGTTTTTTATTATTTATTTGTATGTATATGCAGTCAATGGGAAGTTGGGAGCCCACATGTTGAGTAGGCGCACCCTGCTTGGTGCTTAGAAAAGGCAGATTAGGCTATATTTGCTGGCAGTAACACTGAGCCCATGTTAGGTGAGGTACAAATTATCTTGTGACTTCTTCTCTTCATTTAGCTGGAGTGTCTGACCTCTACCTTCGCTAAGCCCAATTGGGAAATCTGGCAAAATTACATTTTCACAACTTTCACTGTAGCGGAGGTTTGGGATGGGAGAAGTAGAGGCTCGCCCAGTGCACCATTCATGCTAAACAATTGCCAAAAAATAAAGACAAGATTTTAAAAATTTATTTATTCAGAATTACTAATACAGTGAAATATGGATTTATTTTATACATCTTTTACCAGGGATTTGTCTGCTACTGTATCTTCATCCATTTGTCCACAAGCAGGAAGCAGAAGACAGGAAACACACGCATGTAAGAATCACGCATGCAGTTGTCAATAAGAGCAAATTGCTCTGATAGTCACTGTTTACTAACTACATGAAGGCAAATTGGGCTCACTCAGCTTAAATGCCCTCACATTGCACTTTATATCACAATTACACTCACACATATTTAATTTGCCATGTTTTTCCACCTAAAAGATCTATTGTAAGTCCAAAGTGCATACATATATTAAGAGAGTTATACACACATACACCCTTTTCATGCAGGAGTTTCTTAAAGTTGTACACAGGACAGCCAAAAGCACAATACCTTTTGCCAACATATCTTTCTGTGCATTTTTCATGTTTTTGTTTTGTTTTAATATCTTTTGTTATCTTACTGTAATGTAAAGGTTAATCTCAGTCTCATTGTTCTAGTTGTCCAGTACATTAGCACAATGAAGTTCTGGCTCTGCTGAGCAACAGGGTATCGGTTGGCTGTGTTTGCAGAGCGTAATCTGAGCTGGGTGATTCAGAGTATCTGTTCACTTTCTCTCCATTTTCTCAGGTTAGGCTTTTAACATCAGTTAGTGTCAATGATAATCTGCTTGTGTACTTTTTAAACCCAAAGACACAGATGACAACCCATTATAACTGTGTTCCCCCCTCATTGGGGAAGAACAAAAAATAAAAAGAAGCAAAAAGCACAGCAACTGTTCCTCGTCCCTCTCCACCTCTGTGTTTTTGTGCAGCAGGATCAACGACTGGGCATTTTAGGGGGACATTTTACTTGAAGACCTGCTTATTAATCAGCACATTTAAAAGCATCGAGTGAAATGACCAGTCAGCATACCCAAACGTGCTTCAAAGGCGTAGTTATTGCAAATACGCATTGTCCTTGTGGACTGAAAAGCGCTTCAAGTAAGATGTTGCCCATGTAATAAAAAAGCTGTAACACTATCATTCTGGAAAGAAACTCTTTGTAAGCAGGAAGTGCTGGTACTCTAGTTGCAATGTACTGTAACTTTCTGTTTAATAACATTGCTCATGTCATCTTGCTAATGATGCATCAGCTCTTCAGATTTTTCGGTTAGATGCAAAAATGTGAAAATGTAACTAATGGTTCCACTTCATGGCTGTTACTACTTATTATTTTTTTCTGAATGTATTTGTTGTTATTGTTGTGTTGTACTTTGCACTAATGTGAGGTCCTCTGAAACTCCAAAATTACCTTGTAAACGTACCCTTTAAATGTTAAAGGCCAGGGATGCTTAGCTTAATTTTCATTTGTAACATTTTCTGAGACCAGATAGATGGGGTGCAGCTGACAGGACATGTGCAATGATTTTCAGGCCTACCTCTGGGAACCGATCTAATCTAATAGAGGCACATACTGCATAAAAATCAGCTTGACACGCCTGGTTGCTTTACGCAAATGCCAGGTTGCGTGCGCATGTTTGTGTAATCTGCTGTTCTGCTGACGTTAACAGGAGACTGCCATTGTACACGTCCCTGCATGGAATATGATACACCGGAGAGCAGGTGGTGGGGTTAACAATGAGGCAGCATGTGAGAACTGGATGGATGGCAGAACAGGGGAGCGAGGGAGACAACCAGGCTATTAATAAACATGGTGTGAAAATCTGAAATTCAACTGTGCTCGCCAGGGTCTGTGTAGGGTTCAGTTGAGCTTCTACATGTGAAAAGAAATGGCGTTCACGTGGAGCATATGTGGACTGAGCGAGTTAAATACTTGAAAGAATCAGTCCCCATCCAATCATGGCTTGTCTCATCTCATTTATCTGCTAATGTGTCTCTGCATAACAGTGAGATCATCCATGGATGTGCACTTAGTCACCTTTTTGCAATTGAACACTTCGGCCTGCATGAGTTGGTTGTTTGCACACCTGAGTGTTGTATTTTCTGTTCGGGCTAATGACATGCTAGGCATTTTTTGTTTACTGCTGGAGAATGCCCACAGGTTCTCCATGGGGCATCTGGTGCAACACAACATTACTCACAGAGACACACAACAGCCATACTGGAGGTATAGTCCTGGTTCAAAATATTGTCTCTGCTGAATATGAAGGATGCCATCTTAGCAACATTAATAAATGCAAAATAAACCAGTTTTGTATAATTATTATATTTTATACCACTGTTCTGACATCTGACATCCAAAGTGGACTTATTAGAACAAGACATTTCAATTACTTTTAGTAAGTTTATTTACTTAAGCATAAATATTAAAACCTAATAAAGAAGACAAAAACAACTTGGATAGTAAGGGATAGGTATTAGTCAGTAACATATAATATTTAAAAATGAGGTTCTTTAAGTATTAGTTTTTTTAAGTATTAGTTTATTTAGGTTTGTTTGTATGACATAAGATGTGGTTGAAGAATAAAAATGGAAAACCCACCCACAGTAAGGCATGGTGGAGGTTTATCATGCTGTGGGTTTTTTTATCTGACATTTAGGCAATTGAATGCATAAAATAAATTTAAAAAAATATTGGGAAAAATTATTAATTGTCAGATTTTTTGTTTAGCTAAAATTTAGAATCGAAATCAAATTAGAGGAAACAGTATTACATAAGTATGGTTTACATGACATCCATTCAAAAGGTTCGTGGAGAGGGAGCGAGAAGTCTCTGACGATGTTCAGTGCCCTCTTCTTGTAGTGGCTTTGAAACAAATCCAAGCCATAGGGTAGGGACAGCCTAATGGTCTTTTCAGCTCCTCTCACTGTCTTCTGCAGGCCCCTCTTCTCTGCCATATTGCAGCTGGAGAACCATGCTTAGATGTGACCCAGAGTCAGAAAATTAGGCTTTAAGTGAAGCTTGTCAGTCGTTGACAAGATAATGAATCCAAACTCAAAATGCTTGAAAGGAAAATGATGTAGTTATTCTCAAAAAATATTATGAAACAGGTTTCACATAATTGTATTTTGTTATTTGAAAGCAAAAAAGATGAGTTAATCTTACTTTATGATGTTATGTTTAGTAGAATAAATCAATTCAAGCCAACAAAAACCTTGTGTTAACTAAAAATGAAATGTTAACATTTTTTAGCTTTTTTGAGTAAGCAATCAGAGCAAATATCCCACTATAGCAAAAATAAAATCGGCAATGTTTAAATTGCTTAAATGGTCTTTGAAAAAGTGTCAAAAACCAGTAGGCAGAGCCAAGAAATAGCACAATATTTACATCTTTTCATTGTTACCGCTTTCATTTAAGTTCAATTTTGTTTAAAACATATGAAAGATACAAAACTGGTTACAAAAGATTATGTCTGAACTTGTGACTAATATTAAAAATAGATTCAAAACAGCAACGCTTGCAAAAACACACACTTACACACTGTAAAACCTATTTTTTTCACTTCACATTTTTCGTCTCCTTGCCAAGCATCCACTGTTGTCTATGACAAAATTGACCCTGTTCAAATCAGATTGTAGATAGCTGTAAATAATGCTCAAAGGATATAACATTTCTAATAAGGAAGAGGAGAGTGAAGGGATTTTGGGGTGAACTTTCTTTTTACTGTTCAATCAGACATGGACTTTACTAGGCAATTAACTACTTACATATCTTTAAAAAGTGAAAACTACAGAGACCTAAAATGTTCAAAATCAATGAGTAAATTACATATTTTACAGTAGTTCATAGTTAAAAGTATTAGTTTTGATCAAATTACAGATTAAACACTGAGAAACCTTGTCAAGTCTTAATTATAGTTTTTAATTACATTAGTTTATTACATTAAACTCTCAACATTATTTGTGTTATTAGATATTTCATTGATAAAAGTAACGATTTGGGGCTCTATAGACATTGTCATTGGTGGCAAACAGATACTGTAGTAACCGTTGGTTGGCCACATGTTTCTGGGTACTTTCTGCTCATGAAACATTTCACAATGCACAGCCTAACATACTTTGTTCACATGTGGTCTCCCAAAGCAGCATGGAAATGATTGATTAAGATACATTACAAAATACGTTACAAACGATTTGGTTTATTGAGCCTCTCTCTCCCAAGAAAAGCCAGTTTACAATCCTGTTCAGCTGAGTTTCAGATGAAAAAACAGAGCTGCAGGACACAGATTTAAAAAAGAAGCACGCCCACCGACTCCTGCTGACCTCTCCATGATCTTGTATGATCACCTGCGATCCTCATGGGCTGTTTTGAGCAGGGCTTGGGGCGTGAAGTTGTGGCACATTGACTTTGCGGATCATGTAGTTTGGTAGTATCCTGTCGCTCTGGCTCTTCATTCCTGCATGGTCCCTTTTGGTGTTCCAGCCAGCATGAGAACAAGGACACAAACTGTGAAAAACATCTTTGTGATTTTAGCAAAGAAACAATTATGGGTTTAATTTTGGCAAATAGTTCATTTCTTTTTAGCACTTTTTGCTTTTGTAACGGTTTTTTTCTCTCTTTGGAACTCTTTTTAATTCAGCCAATTTTAATGTGTAGATATTTATTCTAGCAATAGTCTTCCTATTAAGATATACTGTGTTGATGCATCCTCTGAATAATGGAAACTAGCATATAGAAATAAATATATAAATATATATATATATATATGTAGATGACAATAATCAATTCTGCAAAATGATTTTCATAATAAAATTTGAACTGAACAGTGTATATTGTTGTTATTTTTACATTTAATGTTTTGCAGTTTATACCTTCATGTATTTTATTGGGATTTTTTGTGATAGACCCACACATAGAACAGTAAAATATTTTTCACAAGTTTTCCTAATTTTATACAAATCAATATCTGAAACATGCAGCATACGTATGCATACGGCCCCCTGTACTCCAATAGCTAAAGATAAAATCTAGTGCAACCAGCTGTGTTCAGATGTCACCTAATCAGTAAATGGAGCCCAGTTGTCTCAAGTGTCAGTATGAATGTTCAGTGAACACATCACAGGTTCATCAGAGAATGTTAGTGAACAAATAGCCTCATGAAGGCCAAGGACCACAGCGGACAGGTCAGGGATAAAGCTGAAGAGGTTGAAGGTAGAGTTAGGATATAAAGCAATATCCCGACATCTCACAGAGAAATGTCTTTACATTATCTAAAACAGTATGGCACATTCATCAACCTACCAAGACAAGGGGAACAAACAGTCAAAGAAGCTGCCAAGAGGTCTATGGTAACTCTGGAGGAGCTGCAGAGATCTGTTGCTCAGGTGGGAAAATCTGTTGACAGTACGTTTATTAGCTATGCACTCTATAAATCTGGCTTTTACAGAAAAAGTGCCTGAAAGAATCCCATTGTTGAAAGAAATTCATGACAAGCTCAATTTCCAGTTTGCTACAACCGAGCAGGGGACATAGCAAATATGTGGAAGAAGGTTCCCTGACCAGATCAGATCAAAACCGCACCTTTTTATCCAACAAAGGCCTAGTTCTCTGAAGGCTGGGGAGTTAAGCGACTGCTCAGCACTTCGCAGCTTACTTTGCTACTTTGCTTGCTTTCTGCTTTTTTTCAGCATTTTTTCATTCTTTGAATTTCTACATTTTCATCTTTTTGATTTTTACTTATCATTTTTTTGATGTATTTTTTATTAAAATTTTGATTTTGCATTTAAATTTAGATTCTGATTTGCATTTTAAATTTGCATTTTAACCCTTGTTTTTTTTATGCAGTGCCTGCATTCATTTCAGCAAAACTAGAAGATTTTCATATTTTTCTTCCTTCTTCTTTCCTTTCATTTCCTGTAAATCCTTTTTGATTGCCTTGTGTATGAATGGTGCTATATAAATAAACCCTCACTACACTATGTATGGTGGAAAACTAACACTGCACCTCATTTCCTCTGTGAAGCATAGTAATGATGTCTGCATCATGCTGTGAGGTGGTTATTCTTCACCTGGGGCAGGCAAGCCTGTCAGACTTAATGAAACAATTGATGCTAAACACAGGGCAATCCTGGAGGTAAACCTGTCAGAAGCTGCAAAACACTTGAGAATAGCTTTAAGGTTCACCTTCCAGCACAACTACGACCTTAAATATACAGCAAGAGTTACAATGGAATGGTATGAATGAAAGCATATTTATGTGTAAGAATGGCTTAGTCAAAGTTCAGACCGAGTCAAATTGAGAAAATATGGCAAGATTTTAAATTTGAGATTCATAGATGCTATCTATCTAGTCTGACTAAGCTTGAAGTATTTTACGAAAAGAATCAGGTTTGAATTTCAGTCTACATAGCAGGTAGAGACACGCCCCTAAATACTTGCAACTGTAATTGCTGCCCCCAGAGTCAATACAACTATTGACTGGGGACTGGGTATAAATGCACTTATCACTTTTCTGATTTTCATTATAAAATTATAAATATAATTTCACATGTTCATACTACATTTAACATTTTTCTTGTGCTTCACTTTTCAATGATATTTTGTGGTGTTCTACCACATAAAATCATGGAACATGACAAACTGTGGAAAACTAGAAGCGGTATGAATAATTTTGCAAGGCTTGTATGAACATATCTCACATAACCTCTGTTAGCCCGACTGTAGACTCTCTGGCACACTGTCAGAAAATCCCACAGAGGTGCCTGCCCCTCGGTCTCCTGTACCTCATTTACTCACACTTCTTAACTCTCTGACATCTGCCGGGGGGATGCAATCCCCAGCACAGTCGCCATGGAGACAGTGTGACGTTGACAATGGATGTGGCCTCAGCCTGGAGTGACTCTGATGGAGACAGAGATGCCTTTTGACAGCCAGAGGTCTTTCGGCCTATACTGCTGCTGCTGCGGGAGTGTCCAGCAAAGACTTTACATCCGCAGGCAAAAACCGCAACCCCCCTCCCCTTCTGCTGGATCTTAATTAGTTAGCCATCTTGTCCACACATGCTGCTGTTGTTGCATACAAAGTAAGACACACGTTTATCCAATTAGGTAAATGATACGCCAGCAGAAATATCGGGGTCGATGCCACTTTTGACATGGTGGCTAATGGGCTTCCTCCACTGATTTTTTTGTAACACTGAACGTCGCTCAAAACAAGGGTGGGGGAAAGGAAAGAGAAATTAATGGAAAGGAAAACAGAAAGAGACTATCTGATATTTGAGTTAAAACTAAGTGTAAATGGCTGCTTTTGTTCAGCCAGAAAAGGCTTCCACAACGAGAGTATGCTCATTAGGTGTTTGAAACACTGTTTTATGGCTAAATACACCTAAATAACTGCCTGCCAGCACAGGCTCTATAAAAATCTTTGTGTAAAAACAGTATCCTACACATTTTAACCTTTATCCCTTCTTGGCTCAGAGAAGGGTCTGTTTTCAGCCAATACTCTTGCAGCAGATGCAGCGTCTTTATCTCTGTGGAGGAGTGGACTACTGTTAGGTGAGAACAGAGGCTGCATGTGTGTGTGTGTGTGTGTGTGTGTGTGTGTGTGTGCAAAGCCAATAAGCATGAAGAGGCTGACTCCTCCCCCGAGTCGTGGGAGCGAGAGAGGTGGGTAAATGGCGCCATCTCGTGGCTTAGGATTGCACTGAACTCCAGAGGAATACTGTTGTTTTTACAGTTTAAGTAAACCAGTTCTCCGTATCACTGTTTCTGATCCTTATGCTTCATGTGGGAATTAAAATCAAAGACAAAACTCTTTGAGCGTTCTTGCACAGAGAACATGACCAATTTGGTACCAAGAAAAGATTGTTCCGAAATATGTTTCGATCTGAGCACAATTCAGCAGGGAAAGTTTTAAGTGAAACATTTGGTGGAGAAAGCATGTAGAAAGTAGCAGTTTACAAAACAGGGTTCCTACGCTGTGTGGAAAAGTCTGTACGTGTATGAAATTCCTCTTCAGTGTTTTCCAGGTCTGGATAGGTATGGAACAATAAAGGAGAGTTTATATAGCATAATATTTATACTTCTGGATTTAATTTTCTGTCCCATGGTTAAAAAGATCCATCCATCCATCCAATCATCCACCCACGTCTTCTTCCTTCCTTCCTTCCTCCTTTCCTTCCTTTCTTCCTTCATGCCACCCTTAAAGTCGTATCTAAAACCTTTCCACCTTCCCACCGTTCAAACATCTGTAGTACGGTGCATGTCTGGATCCACACCTAGGGTGCGAACTGGAAACCTTTGACCTTAAACACGTATTGGAAACCTGAAATAAGGTTAAAAAAATGTATGACAGCTTGAGTGGAGACGATATTACTGTATCTGTAGCAGGTATTTATGGAGAAACATAAATAACTATTGGTAACTGTGGGACATTCTTTCACGTTTTCCTGTGTATTTCCTGGTAGGAATATAATTGGGAAATTACAAAATAAACCCCGTTTTGGAGGGATTAGCTCTGTGTGCGTGTTGGATGATGTTTTAGCAACACCTGGGTTAAAGCTGCTTATCCAAGGGGAAGAGAAAGAGAGAGAGAGAGAGAGTGAGGGGTGTCGGGGGGAGGTAGAGGAGTGGACAGACACTGTAACGGTGTGGGAGGCGTTTGGCTCGGTGGAGACGAAGAGCGAGCGAGCGGATCTGGCCCTTTAAATCACCAATCCAGCGCATCCAGAGGTGAGTTTTGAGATATTCGGCTATTTTCCTCCCTTCCTGTCTTATAATAATACTGACGCCTTTGTGAGCTCCTGCGACCCCCCGGATTCTCGTCACCGAGGTTCGGCTGCAGCAGGAGAGGGGGCTCCATCGGTGTCACGAATCCGGATTTCCCCCAACCCTTTTTCGCCGGCAGAGAGGGTGGGGAGGACCGGGGACAGGGTCAGTGGAAGATTTCTTACAGCTTGGAGGCTTTGGACCCTCTGAGGAGGCACAAGCAACAGAAGCTGGATCTTATTTGTCGAAGTAGGCCCACGTATTTGCATAATAGCGGAACATATTTGGCGTGCGCTCCGGTCTTGTGTGGTCGCTGGATGGGTTTCTAGTGGTCTGCTGGAGCATGTCACCACCCCACTGCCACGGCTGGTGATCTGGGGGCGGGGGGCTCCTTGCAGAGTTTGAAGCGATCTTGTCTGGTCTTCACATGAGGGGGGGGGGGGGTAATCTTTGGCTTTGATGTGTGCACAAGGGCTGGGTGCCTGTGCGTATGTGCGTGTGCATGCTCGGCGTGCGTGTGAGTGTATTTGGTGCGTGGATAGCCACGGGAGAGAGGACACGCTGTTCTAGCCATCAAAATGCCCGCATTGTGTTTTCACACGGCAGAGCAGCGAGGAGGGCCTTCAAGCAGAGGACATGTAGGCCCGATCAGCGCCAAGCAGCTGCTGGGATCAATATAGATTGATGCGGGGGGTTTTGCGCGTCCCGAGAGTCTCTGTGGGCTCTGCTGGTTGGCTGCTCAGCGGGGCCTGTCCAGATCTGGCGATGCTGTATTTTCTGCTCGGATTTTTGGTTGTTGTGTTGATGTGCATGTACTTCTCTTCTGTTGGAGCAGTATTGATATAACTAAGTGGTGACCTTTGTTTATTTCAGCTCTCAGAAAGTTTTATAAATCAACAGGCTGGATTTGTAAAAAGAGAAAAAAGAAATTATTTTATTGTGCCTTTATCTGTGTTGATAAGTCTCCATTGAGAAAGAGACTCTCATATTCATTAGAAATGGTTAAGCCAACATATAACTGTATTGTTATACAGTCTGCAATGCAATGCATTAAACACACTGACTTAAAACATTAAAAAAGCAGGAGACTATGACTGTATGTACCAAAAGAACACTACATGTTATAAAAGTCCATGCAGAGGTTGTAGTTGCTCTTTTTAAATAACATATAAAAGCTAGGAAAAGTGTAAGTGAAGCAGTTATTAATTTGTAAATAAAAATACATTCACTGAGCTCTTTATTAGATACAACTGTACAGCGACTTAGGTACTCACATGGCAGCAACTCAGTGCATTCATTCATCTAGACGTGGTAAAGATGACTAGTTCAAGTAGGGCTACAGCAGCAGAAGACCACACCAGGTGCCACTCCTGTCAGCTAAGAACAGGAACATTAAGCTACAGTTTGCCAATGATTCACAATATTTGGTCAAATAACCGAGATAATTCTGGAGAATTCTTGACTGGTCAGATGAGTTTCGATTTCAGCTGTAACCTTCAAATCAGGTCAGAATTTGATTTAAATGATATAAAGGAATGGATCCATCCTACTCCATCTCTATGATTCCCAATGGCAGTGGTGGTCGGATGGTGGGAGTTATATTTCCTTTGCACACCTTGGGCCCCTTAGTACCAGCCAAGGATTGTTTAAACACCACAGTGTACCTGAGTATTGTCGCTGACCAGCTCCATCCCTTTAAGGCCACAGTGTTCCCATCTTCTGATGGCTACTTCCAGCAGAAAAATCAGCTAAATTACAAGGCACAAATAATCTCTAACCAGTTCCTTGAACATAACAATGAGTTTACTCTACTTCAATAGGCTCCACAGAAGATGTAGACGCAATAAAGTTGTTTTAGATGTGAAGAGCTGCTTCATGGATGTAATTACTACAATTTGCTGAATCTATGCCACAAAGAATGAAGGCATTTCTTAAGTCAAAAAGTTGTACTAACTGGTTTTAGCAAAGTGTACCTAATTAAGTGGCCAGTGAGTGTATACCTGTGCAATGCTTTGTATGTGGACAATGAAGCCCAGTTAAATGGGGAGTATAAAGTGTGAAGAGGTTTGCATCTTGTGATGACTTTTATTGCTTCATGATAAACATCCAACATCTATACAAAACTAATATGATCGTTTATTCAGATATTGTCACTGTAGACAATATAAGGCAAAAATGTGGCTGTAACTAATCAATGTTACCATTAAGTAAAAACATGATTTATTTATATTAAATAAACTCCAGTTTTAACCTTAGCTCTTTTAAAGATGTTCAATACAAGGTTAAAAGAAAGGTTTTAGTCCATTAAAATGCAGAGATACTTTTAACAAGTCTTAAATTCAGCTGGGATACCCTGTGTTGACACAAAAGCAGGAAGGACTGCAGGGATTTCCTTAGTGCTTGAAAACAACATTTTCTCAGCTTTTATTGCCAGGTTTATGAAAAACAAATGTGATTATATAATGTCAAATTCTACCTGTACATCACCAAACATTAGCATAACCGTCTTTGCATGGAAATGAACAACTGATGGAGATGGCGACATCCATTCCTAACATTCTGACCCATGGTTTCAACATAAATTGTGAAAAGTGTTGCCCTTAATGTAGAGCCTTAAAGGATGCCTCTTCTGATATTGAAGAAACAGCAGGACCACTGAGCGTGAACACGTTGCTTACAACTAGAAAGATTTTTGTAAGAAGCAGTCAGTGGCTCAGTCTGAAAGGCTTATATCAAAAAGCATCATTACATTTCCTTCAAATTTTTGTTAAGAAGAGCTTTACAAATGTACTCACACTCCACAGACTTTTTCTATATTTTGTCATGTTATAACGTGAAATTTAAGGGCACACAGGGGGAATCTATTCAGTAATTACGTGACATCTGAAGGCAGTTAATTGGACTCAGTTTTATTGAGGGATATCAGCGTGAAGAGGGCTTAACGCAAATGGCAGCCATAATTTTCAGTTTTTTCTTTGTAAAACAACATTTAAAACCATCTATCTTTTCCCTTTTCCCTGCTTGACAACACAATTAGTACTTTGTGTTAAGTGTATCACATAACATCCAAATGAAATACCATTCCGTTTGTGGTTGCAATGTGACAAGATGTGAAAAAGTTTAAAGGGGAATGAACCCTCCTTGAAACCTTGCCTTAACAAAGTACAAGTTCTGTAAATTAATGTGGACATTATCCTTGTCCTGATGTATCAAGAAATACACTTAGAAAAAGCTGTTTACTTTAAGGCTAGTATCAGTCCACTTCAGTAACTCAGATCATGAGAAACCAAGTCAAAGCTGTTTTGTCTCTTTCTGTCCAAAATAAAAGGAATATTCCATTCCCAAATCTTTGAGAAGCTTTTTAAAGTCAAATAAATGCTACATTAAGCCAAAAATAAATTGTATATTCACAATACAAAGAGCCTATGGAAAAAGTAGTCTCTATTTTCTATTAATTAATGTTTTTCTTTCTGTCTCTTACACTTGCACACTCTCTCACATACACAGAAGTCGTAATTACAGACATGATTCCCTGATCTACTCCACAGTTGTAGTAATTAAAGCAGGACTCTCCCTCTGAGAGCACGGGGCGACAGACAGAGTGGCGCACTGTGCAGGGTGGAAGCACTCTGATAGTGCTGTAGGTGAAGCACGAGGTGTGGTTTTGATCATATGTGCTGATGTTATGGTTAAGGATCTCAAAGGCGGGCGAATAAAAGAAAAAAGAAAGACAGAAAGTTTGTGAAGGGATTATGGAAACAACAGCATAAAAGCACGAAAGGAAATCTCTTTAAAAAGAGGAACATTTTATCTACTGTTCACTTACATGTGTTTTATAAGAGGAACTGATAATGTGAGGGCAGGTTTTTGAGGATTATTCTTCCAGTGCACTTTTATCTGTACTATGATTGTTCATTCTGTTTTATCTTGACTAGAGGTTGACTCCACATTTACGTCTCTCACTACAGAACATTTACAGAGCCCTTCAAAAGTTCCCATACTCCTTGACAATCTCACATTTTGCCACATTACAACCACAAATGTTAATGCACTGTATTGGGATTTATAGATATATGTGATAGACCAACATAAAGTAGTGGATAATTGTAAAGTAGAAGGAATGGGTTTTTTTATACATAAAAATCAGAAAAGTGTGGCGTGCATTTTTAGTCAGCCTTTTTAAAACAAATTTTTACTGCTAAACAGCTGCAAGTCTTTTTGAGGTAAAACAGCTCAATCTCAGTCAGGTTAGATGAAGAGCATCTGTGACAACAAATGTTCAAGTCAGTGACAAAAATTCTCAACATCATTTAGGGCTGAACTGTGACTGGGCTATTCTAATACATAAATATAGTTATTTGTAGTTCTGCTGTATGTTTAAAGTTGCTGTCCTGCTGGAAGGTGAACTCTGCACCCCTCTCAAGATTTTTGTATCATCTCTGTGGACCTGTATTTAGCTTGGTCCATCTTAAGATAAGATAAGATAAGATAAGATAAGATAAGATAAGATAAGATAAGATAAGATAAGATAAGATAAGATAAGATAAGATAGACTTTATTGATCTCAAAATGGAGAAATTAACTTGTTACAGCAGCTCATAGAAAAACACAAATAGGGTGCAGATAGTTATGACAAAATGTGCGATAAAAGAACAAGGTAAATGTGCAACAACAATAGAATAAAATAAAATAATGTACAGTAAATAGTGCAGATGATTGTGCTTAAGTGACAATGATTGCAGCTATGTACAAATACAGAAGTTGTTGCATAAGTTATTATATTGTAAGGTATTATAAGAATTGAACAGTCTGACAGCAGTGGGGATGAAGGACCTGCGGTAGCCCTCCTTCCTGCACTGAGGGTGTCTCAGTCGGCTGCTCAGCTCCTCTACAGTCCGGTGCAGTGGGTGAGAGTCCATGATGGATGTAAGCTTGGCTAACATCCTCCTCTCACCCATCTTCCCATTAACATGACCACCTTCCTTTATGAAGAAAAGCAACCCCCAAACCATGCTTGTGTCGCCACTATGTTTTAGTTGTGGGGATGATATGATGATGATGATGTTCTCGGTGATGTAGAGTGTTAGTTTTCTGCCACACACGTTTTGCCAAGCTTCTTTCACCAGTAAATCTGCTTCCCTTTGTCTCTTTCAGTTGGGAAAATGATTTGAAAAGAAATTCTTCTTGTTATGGGTCAGATTTTTAACGCCCCTATTTGTTACTGTAAATTGATTTACAGTAGAGATAAATTACAGAATTTACTCCACAATCCATTGAGATTTGCTATAGCTTAAAGTCAGGGTGTATTCACACCAGGAAAGTCCTTTGGTCCGCTTGTTTGGTCAGGAGCAAAAGCGGACTTTATTTTTTTTGTTTGGTGCTGTTTGCTTCACATTTTACTTTTTGCAAGTGAACTATTACTTGTAAACAAAGCCACGCGGTGACGATCATTGCTCCCATTGGACAGAAATGACGGGGGCGGGACAGAGTACAGACACGGAAATTTAGGAAAACAGCTGTAGACGTGCTGCGTGCAGCACCTCTGTTCTGCATATTTGTGCTGTTATTACAGCTGCAATATTATTGTGAGGGTGAAGAGCAGCTCATTCAACTCAGATTTTGCGACGTTCTATTTATAAGTTTGGAACAGCATTGGAAGTCCGTCGGAAGCGGAATCGGAAGCGGACCGAGACCACCTCAAAAAGTGGGTCTCGGTCCGGTTGTTTGGTCCGGACCAGGGTTCGCTTGAGTGTATTCACACCTGCACAAAAACTGCAAAACAACTTCTCATGACTTTCTTAAAGCAATGGAGGCATTGCCTCTACCCAGCTAATAGTTAATAGTTGTCCCTTTCCCACCCTAGCTGTGGATCTCTGCAGCTCCTCTAGAGGTACCATTTTATTTGGATGGTGTTTCATCACCTCACCCTGCTTTAAAGTTCTCCACAACTTTATCCCTGATCTATCTGGTGGGTTCCTTGGTCTTCATGATGCTGTTTGTGCATAGATGTTCTTTAACAAACTTCTGAACCCTTCAAAGCTGTATTTATATTGATGTTAAATTACAATCTATTGACAGTTTAGGACTATTTATTAATTAGTTGATTTCTAATGGCGACTAGTTGCACTAGATTTTCTTCTGGGGTGTCAGAGTAAAGAAGGCTGTATATAAATGTATGCCACACCTTTAGGATATTTGTAATAAAAATTAAAAACATGTATCATTTTCCTTCCAGTTTATGCACTATTTTGTGTTGTTCTATCACACAACATCACAATAAATAACTGAAGTCTGTTGTTGTGATATAATAAAATGTGGAAAACTTAGGTGGTGTCAATATTTTTCCATACTGAATATAAAAGATTTATTGATTGTTATTGATTACAGTTGTACCAACTGTTTTTATAACTTGCTTTTCTTTTATACAGAGAGAAGCCAATGTAAGCTCAGCTCCCATCCAGCTCTGTCCTCATTACCTGCCTACTGTTTTCCTGCCGCGCCTGCTTTGCATCAGGTCGTCCCCTTGTCCTGTCACGTTAGTGTTCAGAGAGAGACCTGTCTGCACACCACCAGTCAGGTAAGGCTCTATTTGTAGAGGCCAATGTTCATGATCCATGTTCTTGGGAAGACCGAGTCAGCAAAACAACTTAGATCACTTTTTTTTTTTTTTTTTTTTGTGTACTCCTAGAGGTAGGAAAACGGTTAAATTAGGATAAAGCCATTCCAATTTCAAACACATACCTCTGCTGGGTTCATTACTAATATAACTGTAGGCATATTTCCCTTTTAACCCATGGGATCCCTTAGTGTTTATTTTGTACGTTCTGTATGTTATTTCCACATGTTTTCCGGTCATTATCTGTGTTGCACTACCATGTTGCACCATTACGTGGTGCTGTGGCTCCATAACCAATGTAATTCATTGCAGAGTATAAACAATGAAAAAAACAGCAAGGAAAAATATTGTATTTATAGATTGTTCCCTATTCTATTAACTAAATGTTGTGTAGTTCCTTCCATCTTTGTGTCATCCCTTTTATCCTTGTTTCTTTCTTCTGGCCATTTTTCCATCCTTTCTTCCTTCCCTCCTTCTTTTTATATTTAAAAACTGTTGTGAATTTGGAAAATTGAGTCCTAGAAAAGTTCAGATTTACACAAACCCTATGATTGTGATATTAATTTTGAGCTTTAAATCATGTAACTGAACCATTCTTTGTCAAGCGTGGAATGATAAAACAAAATAAAACTTTAATACTAAACAATAATGAGGTGCAATAATCTGAATTTATTTGGCATATCATCTTAACCCTCACTGGATCAAAGTATACAAACAGTGTCAAAAATATACATACGGGCCGCAAACATTTAAATGTCCCTTAGCAAGTTCCACCTCAACCAAAAAACTTTTTGGAGCCAAAAAACAAGCCTCTGGCATCAATCTGGTTGGGTGAATTAGTTGGTTTCCCGGCATGGACCCTTTTTTTAGGCAAAAGACGAATTTTCAATATGGTGGAGATGTGGACCATTCCAGAAGCTTAATGTTAGACATTATCCACCCTAAAACCAGTTTTGTGTTTTGAATGGATAATGAGGAATAGACACTAACTCCAAGGTCGAAAACGTCTCCTAGAAATGACAGCTAGATGGGTAAAAATTGGAAACACTACTGGCTCATCTTCAAGTCTTGTTTCTCAGTTCCAGATGTTTGATGATCTGACTTTAGACGTGGGCATGTTTAGGGTAGTTCTTGCTTCATTTTCATTTCCTGACTTGAAAAGTTCAACACATGTCTACCTTACTTTAATGGCGTGTTCTCTTGTCTTTCCCATTTTGAAGACTGGCTAAAAAATAGGCCTATATGTCAAATAACATTACCCCGTGGAAGCAGAAAGTGAAGGATAACCACACTGATCATATTATGAAAGTAAAGCAATTTAAAAATGCTTGTGTTTCATACATGTATGATACAACTTACTTGTGGAACAATTATTTCTTAACATGCCTCTTTCCCTGTTACTGTTCTCAAATTAAAAGTTAGATTTATTTCATGTTCTGTGTGAGATTTATGATTCAGCAACAGTGGATTAATGTTTTTCTTTTTTTGTTGTTGTTTTACACATTTTTACCAGATGTAAACAATTTGGGGATTCAATTATTTGTGGATCACAATATTTACAAAGAATTCAGAAAACTTGAGAACTTTATGAATGTGAAACTTTAAACTTGAAACATGCTGCTGTCATCCAATTTGAAACAAGCTAATTTTAACGGATAGCGTACAACTTGTTTAAGAGCCACTTGCTCCGAGACAAATAAGTTACAGCAGGACAACAGTTTCCTTTTAAAGGTTTCTATCTCTCTTTCTTCTTCCTGCAGTTTTCTCCTGTGTTGGTGTCTTCTGATGGATGAATATGTCCACTACTAACAATATCGCCCAGGCCAGGAAACTGGTGGAGCAGCTGAGGATTGAGGCAGGGTTTGAACGCATTAAGGTAAAACTAATTGTTCATCTGGTTTGTTTTTAGATTATATAATGCACCATGATTTAGTAAATACAGCAGTTCTTTAAATGTTGGTCTTCCTCCATCTCAACTGTCATACCTCCATCCTGTTCAAAATGCTACTGCAGGACTGATCACTCGTACCAGAAAGCATGAAGACATTACTCTAGTCCAAGACTTTGCACAGGCTCCCTGTTTAATTTACTGTTCAATTCACTCTGTGAACTGGATTTTTATTTAAGGCACTAAATGGGCAAATCCCATAATCTATTTCTTAACTTTAAAATTACTGGTAACTCAGAAAAAAAGCTTTTTCTTGATCTAGTCAGAAACTAAAAGGAGAAAGAGGGTTTTCAGTTGCTAACCCATGTCCGTGGAGTCTATACTCCTTCCATCCCTCTCTTTAAGTCTGAGATTAAATCTCACCTTTTTAAGTTAGAATTTTCTGCCTAATAATTAGCTTTTTATGGTCTCTTTTTATGCGGCTTGGCTTTGTTACATTTGTTGTTGTCTCTCTCTTATTTGTTCAGAGTTTTGATACCTTTGGTGATAATCAATATTGTAAATAGTCATGAAAATAAACAGACCCAATAAGTGAGAAAGTGTATCTAAAAGTTTTGACAGGTAGTGTAGGTAAATATTAACTTGATTTATTAATGATTCAAAACAAAATAACAAAACAAATAGAAAAATGATCACATGTTCTAACGATGATAAAATTAGTTTGACTGATTTTACAGAAAGGTCTGCCTTATACATTTAATTTCATTTATGCTTTGTGTTTTTTCTTTACCTCAAACATGTCTGATTTCTGTCTTTCTCCTCTATTTTCTCTGAACCCCTCTTCGCCTTCCTCCTCTCCTTCCCCATTCCTTTTGTCGTCCCAGGTGTCTAAAGCAGCGGCAGACCTGATGAGTTACTGTGAGCAGCACGCTCGTAGCGACCCTCTGCTGGTTGGCGTGCCCACCTCTGAAAACCCTTTCAAAGACAAGAAACCTTGCATCATCCTATAGCTTCACACGTGCATTTTTGCCCTCGCACACACAAACACACACACATTTATATACACGCACACACACACAGACACACACACACACACATACACATACACATACACATACATACACACAACAGATGCACCCATTCACATAGGCCCATACAAAAAGTTCACATCTACAATCAAAATCAGTCCCTACACTTCCTGAGACATCAATAAACCCTAACTGAATTTTTAGGGCTACATACACAGTCACTCCAAATTTAACCAGTGCCACAACCCAGAACCAACACTAGGGGGCAGGTATCTTGCCCTCATAGTTGCTGAGGTCAGTTAAACATAAAGTATGGTCCAAGGTGCTTTGGTATTATTCCCATATGCTGGTGAATTAACAACCGCTTAACTTGAAAAGGGATATTTGACATTAACAATCAGTAGGAAGCCTGTTTCTTTTCAGTCGTTGGTCATGAATTGAGGTGTCGGGTAAATGATGGGCAGCTGCTGCACAGGCAGGCAGTGGGAAGATGCATGTGGGCAACACAAATAAGTGGTAGGCGCAGGGCCGACCGTGCCAAACACGACCCATTGTCGTATTAAAAATGCTTATTCTTCTGTGGTAACTTAAAAAAAAGACAATTCGAGAGCTTTGTCCTTAGCTAGAGTCTTTGCTTTGGTCAGACCACAGCATGTTCCGTCTCGAATCCGTATCAACAGACCTCTTCTCCGCCTGCAGCCTCTCTGCAGCTGCCTTCAGCCTTTATTGGCCAAGCCTCCAGCTATGCCAAGCTGTACAAAAACCTGTCTCTAGATGCTGATTTGCTGTTGCTGGTTCCACTGCAGCTTGTTATAGCTGCCGTTGGTTAAAATCGATGTCTTAGCCAACCTCAGATCCGCACTAACCAGAGGAACTCGGTGAACAGCTCTACAAAGAACTCAAACTACTATCCGTGGACGTTTACTGCTTTTTTTTGTTTCTTAAGAAATACTTGTTTGTGAACTCATATGTTTAGGTATTTTGTTGAAGCATTACTTAACATTTAAGAAAATACTGTACTTTTTTTTTTTATTGTTTTACTTTAACGGATAGGAGGCGTTATCCCTGGCTGGCTTGGTTTGAACCAGGGGTCTCACCTTATGGGATATTGAAGTCTCTACTGTACATCAAACCTTTGTGTGGGAGCGAAGACACAGACTGACCACACTGGAGAATCCATCTGCAGCAAAGGAGAAAAATCACAAGAAAAAACTTTGCCTTAAAATAAGAGACCCCTTTTCTGTGTTTTCAGCTCATATTTGCTCTTTTGTCGGTTTCTTATACATAAGGGTACATTTAGTGAATATTTTAGAAAGATTTATGTAGATTAAACAATCTTGCATCTGGAGCCTACAATGGCTTTAAGTATAGTCTAAACAGTAGGATAACTATTTAATATGAGTTCACCACAGTTCAAAGACTGGATCAATCTTGGATCCCCACTCTCTGTGTCCTCTGCTCCTCCATCATGCTCCTCCAGTCTAACAAAACCAAAACTTGATTGTAAAAACGGAAAACGAAGAAGGAGGAAAATGGCATAAAGAGAAACAAACTAAGTGTAAAAACTTTCTTTTAGACGTGCAGAAGTGAAGTTGAAGAGTAGCTGTTTTGGCTCTTTATTTTTTATGTTACCTTCTTTCTATGGAATCCATGAAAGCCAATCAGTTGAGTATTATTACCCTGTACAGTGTTTGTAAGATACAGAATCTAAACACAGAACTCCCCCCGTCTGTGGATGTTGGAATTTTTAAAACTGCTTCTTCCCTTTTGTCAGTCAAGATCATGTCCGTCTTCTCATTTTTCTTTCAGTTTTTAAAGGCTTGTGAAAGCGGAGGTTGGTTTTAGCCATAGCTAAAAACACAGCAGTCAGGACTAGGCTATATCAAATAAAACAAATAAAAATGTTGCAAGGTTAAAGATTGAGTCTGTAAGGGGAATTAATCAACATCAGACCTCATTTCAGTGGCAAACAACCAACCTCCTGAGCCTTCCTTTTATACCAGCTATGCCATTTTCCTTTTTTCTTAAGTGACACATTTTTGGGGCAACAAGCAACACGTCTAAATTTATTTTGCTGGTCATTTTCATGCTAGAAGGATGGAGCTAAAAGGACTGACACCAGGGTTGATGCAAAGTAACCAAAAACCCAACAATGGGGTAATTTGATTTGCACAGTATTATCATATTTGCCGATAGCAGGGTACAGTTACGGAGCATTGTTGTCTCATGTAGACAGTTTCTATGTCTGCTAGACTGTGACAATAGTTGTTGCTCCTCTCTTGCTCCTCTCAATGTGACCCAGTGGTGATGCTGACTTTTGAAGGCTGAGAGAGATTCTTCTGGTCCGGGCCCTCCTCGTGCATGTTTTGTTCTTACATTTATGTTGCACAGTTGAGTGTGTGAAAGCAGACTATGCTGAAAGAAGCCAGATTGTGTTCGACATTTTCTCTTTTCTAAAATCACCAGTTAGCCTACTATTTTTTTCTTGTAAAAGCTCTTGCTTATTCTGCCTTTTGTTTTTTTATTCAGAACAACGAAGGCAAGCAGTTTCAAAGGATAAGACTCAAGGCTGGGAGTGAATAGCATATAGTGTGCATGTTCGGAGCAGGGGTGAGAAAAGACATGTATCTCCAGGGGAGAGGTCATGTGTTTTAGCTAATATTTGTCATATTATGGTGCCTGCTATTTGTACTTGGAAGTCTGATTTACAGGGTTTTTAGTTGGAAATCCTTTGAGGCTTTCGACTATAAGTTCAATATCTTAATATAATATGGTTCCACTAGGGTTGCTATGTTTTTTGCTATCAAACAAGGGACACGGTGTCAGAAGCAAAACACACAGTAGGCTGAGTATAGAGCTATGTAATATAGTATGATAATACTGCTATATAAAAAGGCCAATTGGCTTTTTTAGAAAGTTAATCCATCATTCCATAAATCCATAATTAAATATCATCTGTAAACGATGATAAAAATCACAATGACATTTACTGTAAAGTAGAAGAAGTCAAATACAATAAAAACAAAAACGTTCAAACAATAAATAGCAAAACAGGTAAGATTTACCTAATTTGCTTTAATTTAACTGATTCAAGCAGTCCTTTGTCTTCTTTATGCTGCGTTAAGTTATTCTCACCTTCATGGCCAGTCGAAACTCCAGACTGCATAAAAAGGCCGATATGATGTTTTAGACCTCTCAACTAGCATGCTTAACAAGGATGATGGGGTTTTAAGGTCCGTTGAACCTGTTAGGTTGGCATCTGGTGGTGTAAAAAAGCATAGCATGTAGCTGTCAATGAACGCAAAATCAAGTTGGAAGAAGGGATGACTCAATAATAAAGGATGTCCCGGCTAACGATTGGCAACCCTAGTTGCCCCGCAGTGAATGTGGCAGTTATTAACTATTTAATAACACTTCTGACAGTTTTTATACACCAGTAGAAAAAACAAAGAATTCTATTGATGAACATATTTCATTGATGTTTGAACACAAAAAATGGAGAGTAATACTTTACCTGGTTGTATTACTAGTACTAATAGTAGTTAGCACCACAAGAGTTGGTAAATCTCTCTGGTTTTCCATCTCAAGTGTGTGACAAGTGTGCGTACTTTATGTTGGAGGGAAGAGGAAAAAAATATGGCACAAGTTGAAAGAGTGTTTTTTTTTTTTAAATGGTGCCAGCTATTTTGGCATAAAGGCTAGTATGAAACCTAACCGAATTCTCATTGCTAAAATATATAAAAGCTCTCCCCTGGGCTAATTAGCTTTTCTCCTAATGTCAGCTACATTTTATTTCAAACATTTCATTTTTACCAGTCAAAATGTGTTGAAACTTAGATTTTTTGAATTCACGGAAGAATAAACCAAGATTTCCGAAACATTTTTATTAAATATCTGTTCAGTTTGAGGCTAACGGCAACGGTTAGCCCAGCTTAGCTTAAAGGGAACAGCTGTAACAAGATTCACCCTTCAGCATTTCGGTTGCTCATTACTTAAATTAAATTATTAATTAAAATTATTTTAATATAGCAGTGTTCATGTTTAAAAGGATTGTTATACTGTAATTTAAGATTAAATGAATTGTAATGTTTTATTAAAGAAATCCAGCTGAATATCAGGAAGTTAGTGCAATGTTTGGCAAGAAATTAACAAGTACAGATATGTGATAAGATTGTTTCTTCTGACTCAATTCATAAAAGAGACAATTAGGAAATTGTCACAATATATGTATATCTTTTTGCCTATTTCTGTCTATTAAAACATAAAATGTGCATATCATGTCAGCATACACATTGTTGCCCTAAAAATGTCTGACAACCATTTTTTTTTACATTCTTGTTAAATTTGTCTCAGTCATTCCATCTCTTCTTGGGCTACAATCAAAGACGGCCGGCCTGAAATGCTGATTTTGCCGACAGTTTGTCTGATTGATTAGTTGTTAGTTTGCCTTATAGTGGCGTATATTGTGTTAATGCTGGTTGTGGAGTTATCAGATCAATGGAATGAACAGTCCTAAAGTGGAGCATGTGGCTCACGTTATGAATACACAAAGTGAGCTCAAAATTCATTTTTGGCTCCAGTCAGGAGAGTTAGAGGCTCTTCACTGGTTAACTGTCATATCAAACATCACTTAGTTGGCTCGGGGTCCCATCTGAGACTCATCTTTGTGTTCTGATCTCCTGTGTATGCATACAGTATATGTATCCTTTTGCCTTGATTGATTATAAAAAAAGTATATATTTTTTGTAACTGTTCTCTGATGTGCCATAACTCATGTTTTCTTGCACACTGTTAATATTTTGTGGATATTGCTGTTTAAAAATTGAGAAGTAGATAACATTAATAAAAAGATGATAACACATGTCGCTGGAGTGTTAACAGGTGCTGAAATTTACCATTTCACTTACTATATATATATGCACCCACCCCATCATGTTGTATTTTTCTGTTTTGTTCTATCTCAGCAGGACAGTCTGCTTCTTTTCCTGCAGACTGCATAGATCTATGAAGCACATGCACTCACATGCTCAGTGGTTTAATAAGTACATGGTGTGCAGGGCAGAGATGGAATCACAATGTGCCAAGCTTAGGTAGAAAGAGGCTCCCAGCTAGACCTTTACATAGCCTTCTTAGTCCTCCTCTAAGCTCTTTGAAGCCCTGGCTCAAGAGTCAAAAGTTTCCCCTAAATTTCAAAACTTGTTTCCCCTGATCTCTCAGTGAGTTGCGAGCAATGACATTTGGGGTGTGGGTGAATTACAGCCAATGAGAAGTCACCCCCCCCACCTGTCACACCTCTGTGCAGCAAAGTGTAAACACATGTGTGGCCCATGTGCCTGAGTGTTTCCCTTCTGGCTGAGTGGTGGACGGACATGTGAGAGTGGAGGAGGACATGGGGTAGAGCAGAAAGCACATACGGCAGATTTGCACTTGTGCGTGCAGCCTTAGGTTACAGGAAGTTCAAAATATGTAACAAAACAAGAACAATGAGAGAAATTATAAAGGTTTGACAAGAGGCTTTTAGGCTTTTATCTTTTTACAACTTCTTGTAGGTACAGTCAGTCTGCATCAGCTGGCTTTGCCTGTTTCTTTCAGCATAGTTTTAGTCTCCACCCTGGTGTCATTCTGTCTGACTTACGTTCTCTACAAAAGAAAAGGCTGTCAACAAAGGCCATGCCAATCCAAACAGTTGTTGCATAACTTGCCACTTTCCACGATGCACACTTGACATTTCTTTTGAAATTTGAGTAGAAATCTTGATTAATTCAATAATTTATTGACTTATTGCACAAAAAATAGACCAGGAACAAACGATAGAAATAATAAATTAACAAACATTTCAAATTGTTATAAAATAGGCAACATTTGTAAAGGCACATTACATTACAGTCCTGATCAGAAACACAGATTATTCTGTATCCCCCTGAGTTTTGAATTCAGACCTAAAACAGTAGGTCCTATGTCCTTTTTTTGCAGTTCTTTGGTTCTGCAAAGCCAGCCCAATCCTGTGTGTCTCGTATTAGAGCAGTTTCAGTTTCCATAGCGATCACTCCTCCACAGGTTCAGCTGCTCTCTGCAAAAGCGCGCACACAGCACACCCAGTCGTTTCTAAAGAAAGACATTGTGTATGCATACCACGCTTTCACGCACAGCCCTTCAATCCGGAGACTCTCCCAATTGTGAACACTCAGGAATGTTGGTTATACAGTAGTTTCTCTACAACAACATTTCAATCCAGACAGTAAACATACAAATCTTCCAGGTATGAACTGGGTGTGGACAAGTTACAACAATGCTGCTGCACCTCTTAATGACTAATTTTAAACAGTCCTTGACCATTATGAGTTCCCAAACAGAAGCTGAAAAAGATGCATAAGACTGCATTTTTCCTGAGAGTATTTTCCTGCAGAAATGTCCAACAGTGTTACAGCAACTTGGGAAACGTTTTAGCCTCCTCGTATCCTTAAATTTGACCACTGGGAACAAAATTACTCAGGGATATTGCTACTTGAGCATCAAGATCCTTCATTTCTTCAGTATCTCAACTTAGAAGTGGCAGGGTTTCTAGGGGTATTTAGACCCTTCACCGTTCCTGCAGAACGAGCTCAGGAACCCACTGGTCAAGGAGCCGGCTCTCTTGGCAGTACATCCCAACTTCTTGGAGTCTGTAGTGGTCTACCTGAAGATTCTGCATGGAAAGAAGAATAATGAATTTTAAACATGATCATGTATTAAGGTTAATTTAACCTGCAGACAGTAAGAAATATTCACAATGCAGCTAAACACCTTTGCCTTTCAGTTCATAAGAAGTTTATGTTGTAGTCATGGACTGGCATGAGAGTCTCATGGTATGATAACTTGAGTAAAATTATCACAATTTTACTGTAAGACAGTATTCATCAAAAATATATTAAATGTATAACAACAAATCCTCTAAGAAAAGAAAATGTGTAGGAACCTTTCAACTGTAAATCAGTGCATAGCAACAAGTGGGGGAGGGGCAGTGCTGCCCTTTTTTATGCTCAACAAAATCAGTGGAAAATTGTAGAGATTTTAAAATGTAGGGTATACCTTGACACCCCTAACCACCCCATAGCTTGTCATAATAAACCCACCGTGACCAGCATGCAGTGGAGGTCTCCGATTTCCTCTTGGTTTTGGTTGGCATCTACACCACCCAGAAGCTGCCTCAGCCTTTGAACCCCAGAGACCCGCAGGATGTTGATGCCGCTGTCGCAACAGAAGGACTGCAGCAGCGTGAAGTGGATCTGCAGCGCCACGTCCTCCTCATCGTCAGCTGCCATAACGCACAGGACCACGCTGTCCGGATCTCTAGAAAGACAGAGAAACATTAGAATAAAAAAGCAAACACTTGCGCTCACATGTTTGGGGCTTTTAGACTGGGGGATTGTCACTGTCTGGACTGTGAGAAGAGCAAATACACTTGATAAACACAATAATGCCTGCTTAAGCCATAATTAATGGTTTCTACTCACGCATTGAGAAGCTTTGCTGATTCATAGATGCCAACAGTGAGGCAGTGCTGTTTCTGGGCAGTAACAAGCAACTCCTCCAGGGCCAAGCTTGCAGACTGCATTCTGAGGATTGGAACAGAACAATTAATCTTCTGAACTCAGAAAGAAATTAAACTACTTCCAAATGGACCGATACAAATGCTAAAAGAAGCTATGAACATAAACAGCCTGAATAACATGCATACTTTGCTGTGAAGTATTTGTGCAACATGCATGCATATAATGACCCCAATCAGTTCTCAGTGTGGAATGTAAACATTGTCTATTGCGGTACTTGAAGTGCTCATGCTTTCATTTCTACAGAATCTGCAGCACTGCCTAACTGCATATCAGCCTCTGGTAATACAGGGTCAAAGGACTTAAGACATTCCTTTCCAGGACAGGACGTCCCTGCAAACTTAACAGTCAGATTGTTTCCAAATAATGCAACTAAAATCTGACCTGGTCTCGACGGAACCGACGCTTTCCTCAGGAACCATGTCTGCAAACCAGTCAAATAATGCCAGCTTCGTAAAGGTCTTCAGTCCGGTGGTTTGATTTCCTCAGAGTGCGTACAATCTCTGCAGGCGTGTTTGTAACGCAGCGTTTGTGGTTGGTAGGATTGCGAAAAGCTTCTTATACCGGGGGATCAGAGGAGGGCGGCACCGAAACTACCCGACATCTGCAATTGGCTCGACGGGAAACCGACGTCTTTCTTCTGTCATGCGGACAGCCGGGTTTTATTTTTGTTGTTAAAGTGAGTAATGATTTTACAGATCCTAAAAAACGCGATTGCTGTGTCATTCTGATAAGGTGTCGAGTTGACGAAGAAATATTTGTAAATAATAGAAATAAACCACTAAAAACAATTGTGCAAATAAGGTTAATAAGGTCCTCTACATTTTCATATCAAAAAAATTTCCAAATTGGCATTTCCTGTCAAACTATGACTGATCTGCTGGCGGACCAAAGTCAATATAACTCTCAATAATGCTAAAGTATTTTATTATTTAAAAGAACCGTCATATTTTTTGCGCAGCTTTTTTATTTTTATTTTTGAGATCATTCATAAGTATGAACACGCTTCATATTTGTGACCACAGTATATGTTAATTGATTTTCAAAATATCACAAACTGACAGCTGACTGAACTTTGTAATGGCACAACCCTAAACTTTAATATTTCATGAGAATATTATGTGGTACACCAACACAAAATAGTGCATCACTGTGAAGAGGAGTGGACTAATAGTCGTCCTGCTAACAGATTTTTTCACCTGAGCTGTGGATCTCTGTAGCTCCTCCAGAGCATTGGTCTCTTGGCTGCTTCTAGGATTAATGGTCTCTCTATGCCCTGCGTGTCAGTTTAGGTGGACAGACATGTCCATGGTTGTTTTGTAGCCTTACTTTACACTTTATCCCTGACCTGATTGTCCCTTGGTCCTTATGATGCTGTTTGTTCCCTAATGTTCGCTAACAGACCACTGAGGCCTTTGCAGAACAACTGCATTCATACTGAGATTAAACTACACACAGGAAAACTCTATTTACTGATCAGAGGACTTCTCATTAGATGATTAAGAAATATCCTATACTTTATATTTTATTCATTTTTAAAGAGTAATAAGGCTATTCTTAAGGAGCATAACTATGTGCACCCTCACCTTTTCATAACTCATGTTCCAAAACACGGGAACCTGAGAAATGATCAGTGATATCTGGTAGGTTATCAAAGCAAATAAAACTCATCATCCCTCGCAGGAAATAATAATTTTAAACATTTTTGCTAAAAGATTTAATTATTGCAAAAAAACAACAGCTGTTTTTGTAAAGAAAACAAGATTTGTATGAAACCTTATAGAATGAGAACACCTGACATAACTGACCATATCAACCTCGTTACTATGATAAGTTTAAGTGAATCTTGGCGCAAATATAATCACATTTTTTAAGATATTTAACACCAAAAGCTCAGTTATTAAAATTTTTTATGTTAATTGTCATGATGGTTAAAACCTTTTCTCATTAAGAGCAGAATGCAATGCAAAAAAATTGTATTTTGAAAAAAAATCTAATAGGTATCAACGCAACATTTGAAGATGTGCGTCCCTCAGTGGGTGGGAGTGGGTGTGCATGGGGAAGGAGTTCAAATGATACCAGCATAAAACAAGCCTGATTTGGTCATTTCATTATAATATACAGTAGTATTGTGCAAGTGTTTAGTAAAGCTTCTGGATAACTATTTGTTGTTGATGCACTGGAAGGTGTTTCTTAGGAATTGATTATTTTGAATAAAGAATTTGGGATTGATTCAGTTAATTTCTTTTCAGTTTATTCATACAGCAACAGTTCACATAACATGTAATCTCAAAGAAGATATAGGTCTGATCCAGTTCAGGAAGATCAAATTGTATTGACAAACTCAAATTGAGGTTATAATACCAACTGGTCGAATGTTAACAAAGCCCATCCAGCAGATTGCATTGACTGCAGCAATCCCCCTCGTTCTCAATCAGAAACCTCCTTGACTGATAAGAGTATTACCGATCCAAACTTTTGCACAGTACTGCAACTCTGAGGAATAACTCATACATTTTAAACAATCTTATGGTCGTCACGCTCTGATAAAACTCCACGGGGATGAATCCTGGATCTGTAGAGCTCTGGCTCATTGGTTCCATCCTGACCATCTGCAATCTGGTTTTCGAAAAAGCTGTCTGCATAGTTGAGCATTTGCTCCAAGACCATAAACAGCAGTATGTCAGTGTTGAGATCCAGTTCCAGCTCCTCGCTGTAGTTTTTCACTGGCAGCACGTAGGACAAAGGGATGCCCAAGGACTCACTCAGCTGGCGGGCCTGAAAAGTTGGGTGAATATTTATAGATTTCCTTGAAATTGCAAGAAGTTTTGTTTTAATATGGTAAATATCTGTTTAAAATGCTACCTTCTTCTGGATGTAAACACTGCGATACACATTTTTCAGGTCTTTTGTCACTAGCGGACAGGCTTCATCCACTTTGGTCATCAACAAAATCTGAGGGATTCCTGTCAGAAAACAAAATTAAAAGAAGATGGTGAAGCTTTCAAATGTAATGTTTTATGGATGAATAGATTGATCACAACAAATCAATGCTTTAGAGTGGATTAGTACTACCTAACATACAGTGCATTACAAAAATATTAATACTGCTTGGACTCTTCCACATTTTTTCAAGTTACAATAAAACATTGTAACATTTTTATTGAGGTTTTAAGAGAAATCTCAACACAAACTAGCTAATAATAATAATAATAATAATGGTTTTAAAAAATGTTTACAAATTAAAATATGAAGATTTTTAAATCAATATGTACCTATAGCCATATAAGATAGTCAAGCAGGTTAATATTTTAAAATGGTCTTTTTCCCACTAACCAAGCTGGTTGGCCTTCTTCCGGATGGCAGTGAACTTGTCCAGCATTTTCTGGCTGAGAAGAGACACCTTGCTGGTATCAACCACATAAGCCACGCAGTGAATGGTGTCATCAAGAGTCGCATGTTTTTTATAGCCTGGAGAATCTTCCACAATGGATGAACAAGTACTAAACTATAGTGAGCAAACAAATAATTTGCTTTGATTAATTCAGCGCCCCACATCCTAACAGTCAAGTATGCATGTATTTAAAGACCTGGTAGCGATCCATCATGTGCCCCTTCAAGATGCTGACTACATCATCAATGTTCAAACCAGAGTCAGCATTTTCCTCCAGCCCCATTGTGTCACAGAGGATCAGAGGAAGGTTTCCACCACGTCTTCCTACCTTAATGGTGTAGGCGCGGTACTACAGAGGGGATATAAACAGTATAATAATAGGTTGCATAATTGATATCGGCAGGCAATTTTGAAATAAATCAACTATCTACTCATGTCGCTGTTATCAGCCTTGCTAAGTTTTGGCAGTGCAACAAATATGATATGGCAGTTAATCCTGCACATTTCCTCTTTAGAATCTGAGAGGATAAACTAACGGTGAATATTTTACAGGTACCTGAGTGGTCACACTTGTCCCTGCTGTGCCAGTCATGGCTTGGCATGTCATGTTGCCCCGAAATGCTGAGTTGATGGAGTTGAAAAAGCTTGACTTGCCAGCACCAACAGGGCCCACCAGCAACACACGGGCATGATTCACTGTTTCGATGTCAGGCAAATAATTCTGGATACTTGTCATCAATTGATGCCTTTTTCTACAAAGGAAACATTATTAAAATTTATGTAATGGCAATCAGAACAAAGACAAACACTGTTTTCAACTGATATTAACACGTAGCATAAAAAAACTAAGGATTTAAAAGTAAAAAACAGAAATTTCAACAAAGAATGGAAACAAACTTGGCAGAAAAAAAATTCTGATTTCTTTTAAGAGAAATAAGTTTGACTACAAGTGGAGTCCTTTAATGCTATTCTTCCAACATCATGACGCTGGATATGTATCACAGGATACGGTACTTTAATTATATTAATCTATGTAAATAATCAAGATCATAATCCATCTTGTAATGTATCCCAAATCATTAATCGCCCTAAGGTAAATGGACTGAATTCACCATTTTACTAGTCATGCAGACAACTCAAAGTGCTTTTCTCTAGAGCTGATTCACCCAGTCGCACTCACTACCACACACACATTCACAAACTGATATGCAGATTGGTAGGCAACTTGGGGTTAAGTGCCTTGCCCAGGGGCACAGCAACATGTAACAGAAGGAAGCTGGAATCGTACCCACAGCTTTCAGATTACAAGATAACTACTCTTTCCACTGTGTCACAGTCGACCACAGGTCTGTTTCTCAAGATTTAATTAACTAAAAAAAAAACAAACATAAAGAAACCTGTTATATAGTAATGCTGGAAAAAGAAGCAAGTTTAACCCTATAGGAAATTGGACAATGGAAATAAAAGGTTTGTTTTTGTAAAAACCTTAAAGGCCTCTTGGAAGTGTAAGAAATGGCCTGCAGCCTAATTTCGAGTTCTAATACTTTCATTTGAGTGGGAAATTTTGGGAGAGAAAAATAAAAGAAGAAGGAATTCACAGTTCCCAAACCAACTTCTGATCTGTCCGCTTCCCACTGCAGAATGCCACTGTAAACTAGAGACAGGGACAGTTTTATTTTCTCCGAACCAACTTGGGTTTCTTTCATCACCTACATGCATCTAGTTAGCTTTGACTCCAACAGTGGTTGTAACTGTCCAGTATGTAACTCAGAACAGTTCAGGTTAAGCTCGTTAGATGTCCAGGCAGGTTCTGAATCTAAATATGGAACCTGGTGTTTTAAAGGAAAGGCAAAAAAGAAAAAAGAAAATAAAAACAAAAACACTTCGGTAAAATGTATTGCTAGTTTTGTGATTCAGTTTCTCTCTGGACACTGTCTTACCCTCAGCTGTTCACCATGGGCTATTAGCTGGCAGAGACGTAGTCGTCAGGAGTGCCTGATTGGCTGGTTAGAACCAGACTTGGGAAACATATGATCATGTTGAGCTAGTCAGCTAATAAGAAAAAGGAAATCTATTTTTCTGCCACATTCTTTAAATGCAGAGAAATATCAGGACTGCTCACTACAGACAGAGCTTCTTTAGTAAACATCCCTATTTAAAAAATTAAAGATGGTCAATTATACCGATGTCAACAAAACAATATTAAAATGAGCATTTGAAGTTGCTACTCTCTTTCAAATCTAAAGATCATATTTTCTCAACAGTATTTGGCTCTTGACTGCAGGTTTATTTGTAGTTTTAGAGTATTATCGGCCCACAGAACAGTGGAAAACACAGAATGGGGTAATGTAGTGCAAACATAACTTTTGTATATTTTACAGAAAAATATTTGGCAGTGTTTCACATAAAAAAATATTGGCTTGTATTTCTACATACTCAGCTGTCCACTGGATGTTTCTCCAGGGCTTCTCCAGGAGATCTCCTAGACCTATAATCATAAGAAATAAACATTAAACCACTTATTTGGTACCATGCTTATGTTTAATTGTATATAAATACAAATTATTCTACATGCACATGTGAAATAATAAATATAAATTAAGATAATTATCAGAGACGCTGTTTTTTTTAAAAAAAAAAAGCAAGTTCCTTCACCTTCAACGCGATACACCTCAAACTCTGTCAGTGCCAAGTCATCCCCGTGCATCTCTGCTGCCTGGAAGTTAAAGCAAGTGCCTGGATTGGAACACACTGCAGGCTGGTCATTATCCAAGAAAAACAATGCACCAAAATGTGGACCATGGCCTCCATCTGTGAAAGCATGCTGTCCACTGATACCCCCGACTCTTAGTGGTTTTTTTCTCTCAGCACCGATGCTGTAAAGAAAAGCCTCTCCATCACTGACAGCCTCTCTGCTCTGGGTGTAGTCCTTGGATGTGTAAGCTCCAAAGACAAACCCGGCAGCATTGTAGGCCACAGTGACGGTGGGACCCTGTTTGTCACAGCGGCTGTGGAAAGCAGCAGCAGTGAAACCATGGATGCTGGCTTTGTAGAGAAGGTGAAGTCGGACAAGACTGAAGAGAGACAGCAGGTTGCTCTCCTGATCTTTGGACAGGCTGGATATGACTGCTGGCATGATGGAGGATAGGCTGGACAAAGGTTTCCTGGAGATGAAGGCAGTGTGGAAGAAAAGTCAACTTTTAAATTATTTGTTCTCAAGAGAAGCTTTTGTCAGATGGTGTTAGATGAGATTTACAGTTCTGTATCAAATGAATTGGCGGATAAACAGCAAATATTGGGCCTTACAGAAGTATTTATACCTCTCGGACATTTTTCACATTCTGCCACAATTTCCCATTATAAACTGAAACAAATTTTAATAATTTCAAGATCTTAGTTAGCCACTTTTTATTGCAGTTACAGATGCAAGTCTGGGGCGTAAGTCTCTACCAGCTCTGCTAACCGGGGAGACTGAAATGTTTGCCCATTCCTCTTTGCAAAATATTTCAAGCTCTGTAAATGGATGGAGAGCGTCTGTTGAGGGTTTACTGTTGCCTGTTGACTGGGTCATTCCAACTCATGAAGGGGGTACTGAAAAAGTATTCTCAGGTATGGCAACTCAGCATGGTATGATACTCTCTCTGTGCAACTAAAAACTAAATTTCATCATCTGGTTCAGACTGCAATAGTGTCATAGGGAGGACTGATAACTCCTCCCTGCAGTTAATTTTTGAGGAATCAGTCTGATCCCGCTCACATCCTCAATGCAAAATACTAATTGCTACCATATGGCAAACTGTATAGAGTCCCAACTTGCAAACGTAAAAGATTTAAATATTAATTTGACCCTACCTCCATTAGATTAATAAATAGATAGAGGTAGACATATAGTATGAGGATGCACTGCGGTCATGTTAATGCTCCGGTCTAAACTGTTTGGTTTGTTGTTGTTTGGAATATATGTGGTCAGGTGCAACATGGGTTTTATTGAGTAATTGTGTATTTTTTTGCAATTACTGTGGTGTAAATGTGTAATATTTGTATTTAATGTGTATTTATTGAATTTTTAAATTATGGTGGCAATTTCCTAGACTAAATTTCCCCATCAGGAACTATCTATCAATCCATTTGTGAGCTAATATGTGAAGAGCAGAGGCTCGGTTGAAAACACATGGAGACACTATTTTTACTTTCGGTTTTACTTCAAAATCAGTTAAACAAAAAAATCTACATATTCCCACTGTGCTATGCTCCTGGACATAACGTTAACATTTTCTCGATTATAAATACACACGATGCTTTAAAAAATAATCCATATAACAGAGAAAAGTATAATATTTTAGATGAAAACCAGACATGAAAGGACTGCATTGGAAACACTCCATTTAACTGGAAACACCCTAAACATTTTCTTGACTAACATAGTGATTTACACTACACACAGAAATTATATCTGAATACAGTATTTTTAAGAAAATTTGTATTAAACTTACCTGTAGTGAAGATTTGGTGGTAGATCTCAGAGAGTTGCTGTGGTCAGTCTAGGTAGAAACAAAACCCTGGCTTGTATTTTACTACTTTCAGTTTTTATTTGACATTCCCACGCCTTAGCCTTTGAGTCTATGAATACACCAACAGTCAGGCAGTTTGTGAAATACAAGATTTTTCATTTGAGCTTAAACAAAACTTTAGATTTAAGTATTTAAATGACAAAATAAGTTTAAAAAAAAAAGTAATATAATTAAAAGATTACCTTGGCTCATTCGCCTCTTGTTAGGATCGCATACTTACATTTTAGTTGCTTACAATACACACTAATGCATTCACCATGAAGCTAGAACTTTAATAGCATGATTAAGGTTCCTCCGTGGCCCAGATTAATCCCTTGTTCCATTTGTGTTTACATTAATTAGCAATTACAATGCTGTGAGTTTGAAGTTTGAATTAATACTTTTCAGTCTGTTAGTCCATGACATAGACAAATCACAGAAGTTACCAACTGATCCCCAAGGCAGCAAAGTAAAAGTAGCAGAAATCTTAAGTTTGGGGAACAATACACAATCGAAGCCAAAAGAGAGTTACACAAAATGCTGTTGTTTAAGTTTTTAGGCAGAGACACTTCCAAAACACTAGATATTATCTTTCTGGCTGCAGGCAGAAGTCTAATTCAGGTTCTAGACATGTCATTATAAGAAGCTAAAAAAACCCAGAATGCATCCATTTAAAAGCTTACTGGGTTTAAGGTAGCAGAAGATCATTCACCATAGAGGCCCCTATCTGACATGCATCTAAATAAACAGCTTTTTATCAAAGGTTGTGTGTCATTAACACATGGTTGTATGGTTTTGACAATCTGGGGAACATCATCTGTAGGGCAACAATATTATTCTAGCTCACTCTAATGTCATGATGGAGGTCTTCTGCTAAAGTCTGAGGCAGAGCATGAAATATATTCCTATGTCAGCATATGTATGCAAAACAGGTCACATGTTCAAGATTCATTGTCACTGCCCAGGAGCAGGTTCATTTTCACCACTCTGTCTCTGCTTCACCAATATCCTCATTGCTCTAAAGTTTGCATTTACATGATTCTCAAGACACATTTTATTTGTGCATGTTTTTTTTATTCTCGCATTCATACTATTGTTACAACCCACATACTTTGAACATTGTTTTTTTGTACGTTACCTCCAATCTGAGGTTTTTTTTCAAAATTCATTTGACCATTTTACACTCCCCCACTCCCCCACAGTGCTTTGCTCGCTTTATTCATGAATATCATGAAAGAAATAAACATAAGGTACATGTCTTACATATGCGGGACGCACAAACATGGTTACACTGACTAGCTAAGATGAAGTTCAAATATTTGTATAGATGTCTTGTTCATACAAGGTTTGTAATGAAATTGTTTTTGATAACATCTCAAGCTCCTTTGAGAAACACATTCAGAGATAGAGGTGCATAAATCAGAACTAATTATCTCTTGAATTATTACAATCTTAGGTTTTTTTTCTTTTTAGCACATCTACATTTGTTCAAAAACCTTGTCAGATCCTTAAGAGAAACTTCATAAAAATGTGATGCTTTTTTGTATTTGGTGGCAGCATTTTGTTTTTTAGGTGAAAATTACCTGTCTCTGTGATTTTTTATGCTTTGGTTTTAAAAACTCATTAAGTGGCATGCATATTTGTGCAAAACACAAGTACATCTCAAAAAAAATGTGGATATCCTGATATCTTCTGTGCGTAGTGGTTCTTGAACTTGATGCTTTTCCATCCATCCATTCATCCATTTATTCATCCAACCACTTTCTATACCCGCTTCTTCCGTACAGGGTCACAGGGGTGGCGCTCTCCAGCAATCTACAGGTGAGAGGCGGGGTACACCCTGGACAGGATGCAGTTCATCGCAGGTCAACAATTTTGGCTTGTCATCAATTATAACAATAAACATAAAGGCTTGAAATATGTCCTTCTGTGTGTAATGAAAATATTTAATATGTGGAAATGAGTGACAAAAAATAATTACCCTTTTAAATATTCACATTTTTTGAGATGTACCAGGGAATGCAAAACAGCCACATAGAGAAAAATAAAACATATCTTACAATGACATCCATGGACTTACAGACTAAGATGTAAGGATTCGAGAAGAGAATAACTATAAATAAGAGATCTGGAAAGAGTACAATGTAATCCATCACATTAAAAATGGGCAGGACTAAAAATGCACACACAAAAACTGCTGAGTTATTTCTTCAACCCAAATAGGTTTAAAAAATAAATAGTAGGAGATGGTGAAATGATGTATAATTATGTTGTGTTAATGATCTTAGTTCATGCTGGAGAACATGTTGGTTCACTTAAGAGAACATTAGCCTTTTATCTGCTAGCTAGATAGCGCAAGCTAGTGCTAGCTGTGTTCAACATTCAAACTTTGACCAAAGAATTGGTCATAACAATATATACAGGCAAAATTTGATACAGTCTTATTTGACATTACAGACTCTTGTTTTTTTTCCTGATATATTGTAATGCAGAATTAAAATTAGAAATCTATCCAGGGCTGCATAATGGGGCATTTCTTTGTGAAGTTTCCATACTGTGTTTCTTCCCACCATCCACTTTAGGCTAATGAGCTACTTTAAAGTCATCTAAAACTCATAAAACATCTGGTTCGGTCCATATTTAACCCTGGACTGCAAAATAACCAAAATAGCCTAATTTGAGATGGGGTTTTTTACCCAGCAGGTTTTAGAGCACAAGTCGCTGGAAAAATAAAGAAAGAAGCTGGTCAAATGTATGCTTGCAATTCAACCAATGCTAAAGTGGTAATATATGCTGGTGCCCATTTATTTTGAATAATTTTCTTTTTAGACATATTGATAGGTCTGAAAAGGGATTGATTAATAATTGAAAAGATAAACTGCATGTCAAAAATAAAGCACCCTTTACAACTACGTCATGAGAAGATGTAAAAGGTATTTTATTCCAATTTAGGCCCAACACTGTAGCATCTGAAGACTGTCTTAACTATCCTGATCACTTGCTCCAAATTATTTAGTTAATTTATGATGAGTTATGACAACAAACAATAATAATATAAAAAAACCAACATATATGAATGGGTAATAATGGACCTGCAAAATAAAAGTATTGAATTGCATTATCCACAACCGTTTTTCCAGTCCGTTTCAGAATTACTTGAACACATCTGCTCTTATTTACAGCCTATAAAGCTCCTAATATCACAATTACACGTTTGTGATTTTACACTGTGCAAAATATATTTTCTAAAACATAATGTATGATTATTTCATATTTACACTTGGAATTATTTTATCAATTATATAATTTTTGACGAAACACCAAGCTCCGAATTATTTTTATAAAAGCTTTGGAAGCCAAGTTACTAGTTTGCCTTTTTATAAGAACCTTTACTGGATTACAATTGTAGGATGGCCCTCAATTTTACAATTGTTGTAATGCTGTTAAATCACTAAAATCAACTAATCCCTCAAATTAAAGTTAATATTACTTGCTGGTGGGTGAAAAGGAGTCAAAAAAGTGTCTGTTTCCTTCAAGTACAGATCTTAATAAAAAGGCAACAGTGACACAACACCTTTAAAAGCAGCTACGACACACAGCACAGCCTGTCTTACATCTGCTTACAGTGCTCACAACAAACACCTGGACATAAATCACACATCTAAACTCCTTGAAGGTTAAATGTTAGGTTCAATTTCAAAATACATCACAAACTTTTAAGACTCATTTAAATGACTCTGAATTTGGTGAATTCATGTTGCGTTAGATGCTGCAAATTGCAATGTTTCCATATTGTGTTCATAAATCTCTGTTTGCTAATTTGAGTAATTTACGGCAACACCTTTCATATGACTCTCTTTGTTCACAGAGTGGCATGCATCCTTTGCACTTAGTTACATCTCCTCTCCTGTTTTGAACAGGGTCGTTGGTCAAAAGAAGCATGCAACCTCTTTTTTTAGTTTTCAGCTGCAATAAGAAGACCATAAAGTGGTGATTTACCACTAACATGCAAAGGGGGTGGGGCACATCCCCATTACGTCTGTTTCTATTTCTATCAATACCCTAGTCCTCAGATTTTTACTCTTGCATCCATTAACTGTGTTGTATTATCCACCTCAGAATTCAATCTTGCAGGCAGGAAAAGTCTCATCCTGCATGGCGACAGTGCTGTTGGATCCCAGGACAGTGATGTTCAGCTCCCGCTGCCTGTCCAGGGTTTGTTGGTACCACTCCTGCATTGACACTGACTCAAAGGTGGGGATCACCGTCACCTGGGCACACAGAGAAGGAGATATTCAGTTATTAGTTGATTATTTCGGAAACACCTGCAAAGCAATTTATCACTTGTGGCTTCTCTGACTGTGTGGCTGCAGATAGATAGTAAAATCACGTATGCTTCAAATTAAGTTTGTGTTTTTACCTGCATGATTTCTGGCCAGGATGTCTTGCCATCCAGCAGAGCATCCAGGGTTTTTCTCATTAGCTCCTCCCGCTCCATACTGTTGCCGCTGATGATGTAGCAGGAAGAGCGAATACACCTGAAGAAGTCCACAGTAACTGTGGGAGAGGATGCTCCAGATGGAATATAAGTTAAGTCGACATAAATACTGACTTCACCAGCAGAGGGAGCGTTTGAGCCTGACAGGAGGGAGAGTAGAAAACAAAAGAAGGTCAAAAAGCTTTTCTTATCAGTTTGGGTGCTCAAGTTGTGGTATAAAAGGGGATTTCTGTTCAAAATGACATACTAGGAGCTGGTGATGATTTTGCTGGTGCAGAGCGAGTGCTGGAGGAAAGTGTTCGAGTGGAGGACAGATTCCCTTTTGTGGCTCCACTTTGGCTCCCCGTTTTGATTTTCCCTGAGCCTGATTTTTGGGGAGCATCACTAATCTGGAGACAAAAAAAAATGTGTTCATTATACTATTAAATTAATGAAATGATCTGCATGAAAAAAACTACTCTGATGTTAACAGGGAATAGTGTAAAAGTGATGTCAATTTCAAAAGTTTAATAACACACATCTGAAGAAAATCTCAGAAGAAAACCTTTTAGAGGCTGTAAAGGACAAGACCCTGGGATGGGGGTTCACCTTCAAGTCAAGTCAAGTCAAGTTTATTTATATAGCGCTTTTCAGCAACAAGGCACTCAAGGCGCTTCAAGCAGAACAACAATCCTAAATATACAGTACAGACCAAAAGTTTGGACACACCTTCTCATGTTCTTCTTGTCCTTATTTTCATGACTATGAATATTGTAGCTTCACACTGAAGGTATCAAAACTATGAATTAACACATGTGGAATTATATACTGAACAAAAAAGAGTGAAACAACTGAAAATATGTCTTATATTCTAGGTTCTTCAAAGTAGCCACTTTTGCTTTGATTACTGCTACGCACACTCTTGGCATTCTGTTGATGAGCTTCAAGAGGTAGTCACCTGAAATGGTTTTCACTTCACAGGTGTGCCCTGTCAGGTTTAATAAGTGGGATTTCAAGCCTTATAAATGGGGTTGGGACCATCAGTTGTGTTGTGCAGGAGGTGGATACAGTACACAGTTGATAGTCCTACTGAATAGACTGTTAGAATTTGTATTATGGCAAGAAAAAAGCAGCTAAGAAAAAAAAAAAACGAGTGGCCATCATTACTTTAAGAAATGAAGGTCAGTCAGTCCGAACAATTGGGAAAACTTTGAAAGTGTCCCCAAGTGAAGTCGCAAAAACCATCAAGCGCTACAAAGAAACTGGCTCACATGAGGACCGCCCCAGGAAAGGAAGACCAAGAGTCACCTCTGCTGCGGACGATAAGTTCATCCGAGTCACCAGCCTCAGAAATCGCAGGTTAACAGCAACTCAGATTAGAGAACAGGTCAATGCCACACAGAGTTCTAGCAGCAGACACATCTCTAGAACAACTGTTAAGAGGGGACTGTGTGAATCAGGCCTTCATGGTAAAATAGCTGCTAGGAAACCACTGCTGAGGACAGGCAACAAGCAGAAGAGACTTGTTTGGGCTAAAGAACACAAGGAATGGACATCAGACCAGTGGAAATCTGTGCTTTGGTCTGATGAGTCCAAGTTTGAGATCTTTGGTTTCAACCACCGTGTCTTTGTGCAGCACAGAAGAGGTGAACGGATGGACTCTACATGCCTGGTTCCCACCATGAAGCAATGAGGAGGAGGAGGTGTGATGGTGCTTTGCTGGTGACACTGTTGGGGATTTATTCAAAATTGATGGCATACCGAACCAGCATGGCTACCACAGCATCTTGCAGCGGCATGCTATTCTATCCGGTTTGCTTTTTGTTGGACCATCATTTATTTTTCAACAGGACAATGACCCCAAACACACCTCCAGGCTGTGTAAGGGCTATTTGACCAAGAAGGAAAGTGATGGAGTGCTGCGCCAGATGACCTGGCCTCCACAGTCACCGGACCTGAACCCAATCGAGATGGTTTTGGGTGAACTGGACCGCAGAGTGAAGGCAAAAGGGCCAACAAGTGCTAAGCATCTCTGGGAACTCCTTCAAGACTGTTGGAAAACCATTTCAGGTGACTACCTCTTGAAGCTTATCAACAGAATGCCAAGAGTGTGCGGCGCAGTAATCAAAGCAAAAGGTGGCTACTTTGAAGAACCTAGAATATAAGACATATTTTCAGTTGTTTCACACTTTTTTGTTCAGTATATAATTCCACGTGTTAATTCATAGTTTTGATGCCTTCAGTGTGAAGCTACAATATTCATAGTCATGAAAATAAAGAAAACTCTTTGAATGAGAAGGTGTCCAAACTTTTGGTCTGTACTGTACACCCGGAGCATATTCATTTGTTAGGGTAGCCCCGTCAAATTAGATTTCTGTACACAGCTTACTCGGGCAAGAAAAAACCTTTACAATCTAGAAAACCCCCCAAAAAACATGCAGATCCATAACTTTGTCAACCAAATTTTTTTCTTTGCTAACGTGAAAAACTCACCCCTGGAAATTTCTTTCCCCGGGTTGCTGTGGCCTTTGCCCTCTTCCCATGAGCTTCAGAGTCAGACTGAGGAACTGGCATAGAGGTGTCAGGATGGGGAGGCAGTGGTGGACTGTCTCTAAGGGGGGCTGGCAGGGGATCGGGGGGCAGAGTCTGACTCATGTTGTGGTTACAAGGGGAGTTGGACGGGTCACTACATGAATCATCTGAGTCCGAATCCAAAGCACCATCTGCTGTGGTGGATGGGCAATCCTCTGTGCAGATGGGGGCATTTGACTCACTGGGTGACCTGTCCTTTGGATTGTTATTGTTGTTGCCTTGGTGATTCGGACCGCTGACTTCTCTGGAGATGTCACTGGCCCCCGAGCTTAAGTCAGGTGGTTTGAAATGCTTGAACTCACAAGGAGAAACTAAACAAAGGTCCACGTCGTGAGCTGATGTCTCAAAATGGAGAGTGTTAGGTGCAGCCGGTTTCATCTCTGAACTCTGACCCAAAGATCTGGGAGGCTTCTTCATTGGTAAAGACTTTCCTACGTAATATCCCCCATTAGAGTGAGAGAGATAAACTCCGTCATCTCCTTCTCTCTGGCTCCCAGTGGTTGGTCCCTGCTCAAAGGACATGGACAATGATTCATCTACTTCTGTAGACTGAGGCGAACTCACCTCTGCTGGTAATGAGTTGGTGGTGGTTGTGGCTACAGAGGGGGAGGGATCTGAAGAACCCTCTTTACATGTACCCAAAGAAATAAAACTCAGATGCTTCTCTTTGGGATTTTCAGAAGCACTTTTAGTCTTGCAAACCTGCTCCTCACTTTGCCCAGATGATCCATTTGGCTCGTAAGCATCAGCTGAATGGAGGGCCTGAACTCGGCTCAGCGTGGCCCTGTTGCACCACACGTCGTCTGGAGACAGGCAGTAGGGAGTGTGGCCCGCACTGTTAGGACGTGAATCAGGGGAAACTGGCTCTACCGTCTCCTCATCAGGACTGTTAGGGGCCTGGTTTTCTGGAGAGGAGTGCGAGGGAGGGGAGTGTCTCAAAGCCCCATCCAGAAGCGTGTACTCAGTCGGTGTTGTGTCCAGCTGGACTATCTGCTCACTCTTGTATGATTTGTTCAAAGGGGATGGGAATCCTACAACCTTTGCAGGTCTACTGGATTTGACAGATTCATCTGGACGATTTCGTTGGAGGTCTTCTGCTTTCACACTCTTTACAGGGATATTTTGCACTAAAATGTCACCACCCTCTACTTTCGCTATTCCCAAACTGCCTGCTGGTTCCTCTATCAACCTTTCAACTCTTTTATTGCACGCATCTTCATGAAAGCCTCCAATGTACTTTTCACATCCTAAATCACCACAGGGAGCGGTTTCTGGCTCGCCTACTTCTAGTTCGCTTTCCTCCTGGAGCCTGAGAAAATCTGCCGTCATATCCTCTGGGGTAGACATCTTGGAGCCGTGCTGCTTCTCCCCAGATTCTGTCTCCTTCTTGTGATTCTGCTTGTCAGTACCAGGGCACTCTGGCTCTGGGATTTTTGACAAAAACCCTTGTTTTTGTTCTGTTAATTTATTATTTGCAAGTACTTTGTTGTCATTGTTTGCTTCGCTTGCTGATGACTTCTGTGTTTTCTTCTCTCCTATTTTGTCATTTCTTGCATCCTTTTTGGGTTTTGTTTTATTGTCCTTCTTGGTTTTCGAGGGGACTCCATCTCTTTTTTTCTGCTCAGTTCTTTTAACACTATTCTCTTCTTTATTGCCAGTCTTCTCCTCTTTTTTTCCATCCTTCCCTAAGCCTTTCTTTAAAGTATTCTTCTCTGATATTGATGGTTTACGTTTAACACCTGCCTCCTTGATTTTAGCTTTATCAGTATCTTTAGTTCTACTCAATGTCTTTCCCTTTTCCTTCACCAATCCATCCTTTCCCTCTTCTTTAGCTCCTTGCTCTTTCCCTTGCTTGGGTGTGCCCTCTTTCCCTATCGACCGGCCACTGTCCAGGCTCTCCGTCCTCTTGGCTTTCCTGTCCTCCCCTTGCCTTTCCAGGTCTCCGGTGGTCACTGCTGGCTTCTGAAGGAAATCCAATCCCTTGAGCTTCTCCAGCCCCTGCAGCAGTTTTGCCTGCGGGGTTGCACCGGGAAACAGCACTCTGACAACCTTCTCCTGAGGGCAAGCTGGAAGCCACACAAGCAGCGCAGAGACTGAAACCAGTGTAGTGAGAGGGAGACTTTGCGACAATGATGAGACTCCATCGGGCCAGTTCTGCATAAACGTCTCATACTCCTGGCTGCTCTTGCCAGGGCTGAGGATGTATAAATCCAGTTGTCCCACTCCCATCTTTTGAAACAAAGTGAGTGGCTTTATGGGAACTCCACATGGTTGAAACATGGGTTGTGGCCTGATGTCTAACTTCTTCAGGAGCTGTAAAGTTATAGCTGCCTGCTGTGTACTCTTCAGCACATTGTCTGCAACTTTAAGGAAAAGATTGATAACTTGCGTTACTTTGCTTTCTGTTGTTAAAAAAGCTGTCTGCAAGCCAAAATTAGCAAATTTGCAGTTTGCTTATTTTTAGAACTCACAAGACTGTTGTTCTGCCTGCAACCTGCTGGGGGCGTTGAAGAAAACAACTCCTAGCTCTGGAGAGATAAGCCTCTTCGACAAGTCATCTGTGCAGACAAAAATTTGCACGTCAAAATATGAAATATGCAAACAGCATGAACTTTTCCAGTCATAAGTTTACATACATTCATCATTGGCATAAAATATTATAATTATTTTGGGAATTTAATTATGTATTTTTTTTCTAGGGTGAAATGACGATGCATCAAACAACTTGAATAAATTTTAAAAACACCAATGCACAAGCTTAAAATAATTATTTTCTCTAATCCAGAAATGGTCAAACCTAAACATAAAGGCTAAAATATTTACATACACTCACCGGCCACTTTATTATATACACCTGTCCAACTGCTCGTTAACACAAATTTCTAATCAGCCAATCACATGGCAGCAACTCAATGCATTTAGACATGTAGACATGGTGAAGACGATCTGCTGCAGTTCAACCCGAGCATCAGAATGGGGAAGAAAGGTGATTTAAATGACTTTCAGCGTGGCATGGTTGTTGGTGCCAGACGGGCTGGTCTGAGTATTTCAGAAACTGCTGATCTACTGGGATTTTCACGTACTACCATCTCTAGGATTTACAGAGTATGGTCCGAAAAAGAGAAAATAACCAGTGAGCGGCAGTTCTGTGGGCGCAAATGCCTTGTTGATGCCAGAGGTCAGAGGAGAATGGCCAGACTGGTTCCAGCTGATAGAAAGGTAACAGTAACTCAAATAACCACTCGTTACAACCAAGGCATGCAGAAGAGCATCTCTGAACGCACAACACGTCGAACCTTGAGGTGGATGGGCTACAGCAGCTGAAGACGACACCGGATGCCACTCCTATCAGCTAAGAACAGGAAACTGAAGCTACAATTCGCACAGGCTCACCAAAATTGGACAATAGAATATTGGAAAAACGTTGCCTGGTCTGATGAGTCTCGATTTCTGCTGCGACATTCGGATGGTAGGGTCAGAATTTGGCATCAACAACATGAAAGCATGGATCCACCCTGCCTTGTATCAATGGTTCAGGCTGGTGGTGATGGTGTAATGGTGTGGGGGATATTTTCTTGGCACACTTTGGGCCCCTTAGTACCAGTTGAGCATCGTGTCAACGCCACAGCCTACCTGAGTATTGTTGCTGACCATGTCCATCCCTTTATGACCACAGTTTAGCCATCTTCTGATGGTTACATCCAGAAGGATAACGCGCCATGTCATAAAGCACATATCATCTCAGACTGGTTTCTTGAACATGACAATGAGTTCACTGGACTCAAATGGCCTCCACAGTCACCAGATCTAAATCCAATAGAGCACCTTCGGGATGTAGTGGAGCAGGGGATTCGCATCATGGATGCAGCCGACAAATCAGCATCTGTGTGATGCTATCATGTCAATATGGACCAAACTCTCTGAGGAATGTTTCCTTTACCTTGTTGAATCTATGCCACAAAGGATTAGGGCAGTTCTAAAGGCAAAAGGGGGTCCAACCAGGTACTAGCAAGGTGTACCTAATAAAGTGGCCGATGAGTGTACACTCCTCTCTAATTTTGGGTTAAATATCTCTTAGCAAGTTGCAAAGAAACACCTGATTTTTTGTAGCCATCAAAAAGATTCTGACTAGTTCTGGCCTGATCTTTGACCACTGTTCTTACTAGAAATATCAGAGCAATTCAAATTGGTTATGTTTTCAGTCAGAGATCCTACTTTTACAAAGACGTTCAACAGAGTTGAAGTTGGTGTCATTCAAGAAGCTTAATATTAGCTACTTTATATTTCAAAACCAGTTTTGCTGTGTGTTTTCAAACATTGTCCTTTTGGAAATTCAGCTGTTTAAATTTCCACCATGTGACAATTGCCACCTTTAAAAAATATGTAGAAACATCCAAGGAAACATCAAAGCACACTATCATAAACTGAAAGATGGTGACACGGGAAAGTCTGAAATTCAGGTGTACCAGCAGCAAAGTGACAGGCAAATGGAAGCATACAGATTTACACAAAGGTAAAAAACTAAGAAAAGATACTGCACAGTAAGGGCAAATTTGCAGCATAAGAAAATAATACTGCACAGCTATTACAAATAGCATACTCAGATTAAAAGGAATGTGCAACTGAGTAGGAGAATTTACGAATATGTACAAAATGTGCATGGAAAAACTGCAAAAACCGCAGGGAGGTAAACACTTATTGAGTTTGTTGGGAGCACCTGATGGGAAGAAGGATCTGCGATAATGCTCCTTTGTACACCTAGGATGAAGCAGTCTGTGTGGAGCTCTCCAGTTCTGCAACACCTTCATGCATGCAGTGAGAAACATTGTCCAACACTGATATTATTTTTACTAGAGTTATTTTGTTTCCCTCCATCTGCACTGGCTAGAGGAAGCATCTTAGGACAGAGCTGGCCTTCCTGAGCTTATTTCACTGCTTCTTCTCAGCTGAAGAGAAGCTTCTGCTCCAACAGACAATCTATGTCTTCTCAGCAGGTAGTGTCTGCTCTGACCCTTCCTGTAAAGAGCATCAGTGTTGTGGCTCCAGTCTAGTTTATTGTTCAGGTGAACATCCAGGTACTTTTGAGTAAACATTTCAGTTCCCTGGATGTTTACCAGTTTTAGTGTGGTGCAGAAATCCACCACCATCAGGAGATGGTTCTGCTGGCACCAGTCCAAAAAGTCCTGAGTCCATTGTTTGTACTCTGAGGCATCCTCAATTTTGATGAGGCTGACTATGAAAAAGTAACACGGTAACTCGTGCCTCACTCAGTGTGCTTAACAGCAAAAAATGCCCGATCTCCACAGCAAGCGTGGGGACACCTACCCAACACAAGAGGGTGCCAACTTTCCACTTACTGTATTTGAATTAATAAACATTAAACCTGTTCTGAGTGCAAATGACAGATAAATAAACTTTTAGATGCTTATGCAGACCCTTCTAATGCCACGAGATGTGGAATGTCTTTTCTGGAGTTGGCTAGGGGACACTTAACTAGCCTGTATGTATAATTTTTAACCTGTGGGAATTAGAACATCTACAATACATTCAAACGTGTACACTCAATTACTGAAAATTGGATGTTCTCTTACCTTTGACATCATAGCTTAGCTCCTTCTCGGCCACCTTCCTTTCTAGGAAGGAGACAGCACCAGGGAGGTTCTCCGTGCCGACATGAGTCAACAAAACTGCATCAACTCTGTCAAGGTGGCGGACCAGCTTCCAGAAACAGGCCTGAGAGTCCGAGCCCCCGTCCACCAGCATAGTAAAACCGTTAACTGCAAAGAAGGCGCAGTCGCCATGCCCGGCAGGAAACACATAACAGCAGGGGCGGGAAAGCTTGAGGAACCCCACGGTGGTGGGAGGTGGCAGTAGTTCAAAGGGCGAGGCAGGGCAAATGGTGCCGGAGATGAGTGATGTAAATTCCCCCAGAGACTCCATGGCTGGCAGTACCTCTGGGGTGTTGATACGCAGAGTGACGGGACCCTGAAGGGGTGGGTTTCCCAGCAGGATCTTTCTCCAATGTCCGATGTTGGGACAACTGAGGGTCAGATTGATTTTGGTAAGGGGAGGGCAGGAGGCAGCGCTCTCCTGATCTGTGAACTGAAGAAAAAAAAATTCTTTAGTGTACAAACATTTGTTTTTTAATTCAAAAAATATAAAATAAAATACAATTAATCTGCCCAAATTTGATGAGGTCTTTGCAGTTAAATGCTTGTCTCTTGTTTACACCAACCTAAAATGCTTATTTTTGGCATTTGGATTATTAGTCAAGCATCTTAAGCAGCCTAAATCCTGAGCTGTTAGAGGGTCATCTAAGAACACATAAACACATAAATCTGCACTCATGTGATGTAACAACTGAACATTTAAAGAAACATGTAGGAAAACCCAGAAAGATCATTGTGCTGTACCTGCTCTGTTATTATTCGCCTGAGATGCTCAGGAGAAAAATGCCCTCTGTGAAACAGCACCTCTCCGCTTTCCTCCACGCTCAGGCCAGTCAAGATCAGCAGCTTATGAGCAGACTCCCTGGACAGCAGGGCGAATGCCTGCCGATGAAACAGAGATGGAAAAATCAGTTGTTTTGAAAGGTCACTTATCTGAAATCAAAAGAGCAGTAGATGTCTAAAGAGTGCATGTAAAGAGATCAATACCTCTTTAGCAGAAGATGTCTGTTATATTGTAAGCAAATGTTGATATTGCTTTGGACTGGTGAACAAAGGTTGTTTGTGGTGGACAAACTAATACTCTGACAAGCATGACGTAAATTCACTATTTTCAGAAAAATATTGAAAAAAGAAACTAATATTTATATCTGCATAAATTACCTGGAAAGTACCAGCGACATTGTTCTGCATCCCTGGTAAAGATGTGTAAAAAATCCTTCAGATAAACTAGTTTTTTTATTGCCATAAAATAATCCAGATTAAAGAAACAAATGTTACCTTTAAATTGAGTACATTTATTCAGTGTAGAAAAAAATCCCATATTAAACACAAAGAAAACAAAGAAAAACAGGTTTCCCAATTACTTGTAGCCATAGTGACCCCCTTGAAATAAATATATGTCTTTTACTTCTACTTTACTTTTTTAGTCGTTTGGAGTTTCAAGAGATTTCTAATTCATAATCAATGACTTTGTGTTTTGTTGGAGTATAATTATATGATACAGTCCAATACTTTCCCACTGAAAACTAGGCTTGACGTACCACCACACTGAGCAGGATGGTAAGAGGGAAAAAGTCCTCAAAGCTCACTATTAAAGAATAGCTTCTTAAGGTGTCCAAACCTCTATAGAGATCATTAACTGTGACCACCATCATAAGCATAAACATGAGGACTTTGCTCAAATCTATTGGGACTTAAACTAGAACCATATGCTTTGATCAAAGCAGAATAAGATCGAGCTTTTCTGCAACAAACACTCCAAGTCATTTTGGTGTGAAACAAAGGGTGAATATGGTCGAGTATGTTGGAGGATCTGTCATGCTGTTAGGCTGTTTCTGTTCTAAAGATCTTTGGAAATTAATATATCAGAATTTTAATTCACAGGTTTGTTTCCAAACTGCATTAGTTAGAAATTAAGCCACAAGTCATTCACTGGTATCCTTATAGCGTATAGTGTACATATACCAGTCGGATTAAAAAACACGTTTCCCACAGGTTACAACAAACAGTGGAGTTCGATAGGGATGTGTCTGCTTACCCTTACTGTTTACAGTCTGTATCGACTGTCATCAGTGAGTCTGACCACTATCTCATGTAATTCTCAGACGACACACTAAGAAAAATCTTAGAATTTCTCAAATTCTAAGATTTTTCTTAGAATCTTCCCTTGGTAAGATAAAAGTTATTCACGAAGCACCTTAGGCCTTAAGAGAGCTCCTGATGTGAACAAATGTTAAGAGTAGTGAGGAGGACTTTCAGAAAGTGTCTTAAGCAGAGAAGATGGTGGAAAGACAGAGAGAAAGGAGAGATATTCTCCTCACACTGAAGAACAGTGAATTAATAAAACGCTACCGGCTTGATCGTGCAGGGATCCACCCCCTAAACAGTCGAATAAATGAGCATATAAACTTCTATCACAATCATACAATTATTAAAAAAAGGATAAGATTAACCTTATCATCAGGTTAAAGGTGCACCTCTAAGGTAATATTAGGAAGGATAAATAATAATAGAAACACATAATAACCATGAATAAAACATGAGCAAAATTACAAACAATATAGTACATAATTATTTAAATATTTACAGACTGTAAAATGCCTTAAAAAATTTTTAAAAATGGCAAAACTGGTAAAACTCAAAGAACAGATGTATACATAAATAGAAACTCAAGATAAGATAAATTACAATAATCTAAGCACTATATACATAGAAGGAAGATGTAAATGAGGTGCATAGGTATTTGTTGTATTGTTCATGATGATCTCAGCAGCCTAAGCCTACATGGTCATCCACAACTCTCCCCCGTCTGTGGAGAAATTCTCTGGTGTGCTGCTATCTCCTCTCTAGCTTCTGATTGCAGCAGGTACCAGAGCTGCACACATTCAGAGCTGGTGCTGAAAGCAGAGCGAACACATTGATCTGTTTGAGAATGCCTGTTTGTTTGCACCGTGATCCCAGGACCAAATCTACCTTTCAGCACTCCTCTCTTCTCCTCCACCAGCAGCCTCTGCTCCTGTTCTGTTCTACAGCTTGTTTTGGTCGTTTTAGCAAATCAAACCTCTTTATACAAGAAGGAAAGTAACATGCTGACAGGTAATATACGTATACCGGTATATCTATATATAAATGTATATATCCACTGATTACTAGGAGCGCATTTTTTTTCTTTTGTTGTTTCTTTTAACAACCAATCACAGCTCTCAGAAGACAGTTTCACACCTAGCAACGGGGTCAACCACACCTCCTCACTAAGGTAGGAATCGCTGTCGTCTCCGAGCTTAGAGTCGCTCTCAGCAGTGAAGTGAATCACTCTTAAGATGAGACTCCTTGACAGGAATGTTTAGGCTAAGATAGGAGCTCTCTGAGAGGACTCTGAGAATCTTTGAGAATACTGGCGCAGGATATTGGGACTACTTAATAGTTGTTCTAAGCTTGTGGGGCAGAAAACTATTCCAGTAGATCCTTCTCATCCCATGTCTGATGAATGCCAGCTATTACCCTCAGGATGGAGGGTGACCCACTGTAGGAGGATTGAATACAAATGCTCATTCATTCCCTACTCCTTCTCACAACTCAACTCAACCAAAGTAACATGCTTGAGAACTGAATAGTTGTCCAGTGTCTATTATTTGTCCTATAATCTGGTAAGATCGATTGAATTGCGGTCAGACAGACAGACAGACTATTAGATGCTCCTGCTCTGTTTTAGACCTAGCCCTGAGCTTTCATTCAAAATATCACTTTGAAGAAAAATGTTTACCTCTGAATAAGCCAGTTCCTGAGATGGACTGATCAGCACTTGTGTGTCCAACACTTTGGTACAGTGGCGAAGACACTTCTGCCCTGAAGAGGCAGAGAGAACGCATGCAGACAGAGAGGAACACAAAGACAGACATGAAAGGCGAAAGCAAAAACAACAATCAGAGCATTGGGAAACACGCCCAGAGATCCGAGCAGAGAGCAGGAGAAAGAAGGCAAAGACAAAGTGAACTGTGATAATAGGACAGGTCATTGAAAAATAACAAGAGGAAGGAAGAGAACAACAACAGCTGAGTCAGATGGCTGTCGGAGGATGATGTGCCAGTTTTAGTCAGTCTGCAGTGGAAAGCCAGTCTAAAGGGAACTGGCTCAGCCTCTAAAGTCATAGTTAGACACGAGAATCCAGCTTTAACAGGAAGATGTGCTTAGCACTATTTTGATCTTGTGACACAGTGATGTTTAATGGCACTGTCTGAATGAGACGCGTGTCATTGATATTTTGCATTTTCAGCCTAGAAGATTTTGTTTCCATTTTAGAGGAAAGTTAATGTTTTTAAGCTTTTGCTGCCCTGTTCTGTAAATTTTTTATAGGTCATAAATGATTGCTAAATCAGGGCAGAAACCAGTGTTTAGATAAAGTAATAAACTTCACAAACAACTGTCCTTATATTTCTTTATTTGCAGAAAACAAATATTCACACACATAATACTATATTTTAGGTTTGAAAAGTGATTCTCTAAACATTTGGCACAGAGTAGATGGTCTACATAAGGATTATGCAGTTTTGGGATTTTTCTTTTGGACATCTCTTCCACATATTCTCTCCATTTGCTGTAAATAGCTTTTTTGGGTCAGTCACTTCTCTTTTTTAATGTATAGGTCCAGTTTCCTCACATCCTTTTAAAAACACACAGCTGACCACGCAGATAGAGTGCAATGTTTTTTACCAACTTCTCATTGGAAGTTACTTTGTTGATGAAATATAATGTTATACCTGTCAATCTTTGTTATATTTGGCTTTTTTTTATAATACATTTAATGAAAAAAGGAAAAAAAATTATTTAAGCAAATATAATCCCATTACATCAAGCCTAAACATACTTTTTAACTTCCTTCTTTGCTTTCGTCTTACGTCTAAGCATGCCTTTGGCTGATCTCTTGAGTTTAAACAATGCTAAAGAAGCTTTAATTTTGACCATCTTTTATTCCATAGCTGCACATCTGCTGGATTCAGCTACATCATTACAGTGAACGCTTGAGAGCTTTATTGATCCTCTCATCTATCTTTTGGCAAGCAAGCCAATTAATTCATTTCCAACAATCCAAACCTTGTACTTTCCATTTGCTTCATTCTTTCTGAAGATGTGTACAACTCAGTACAAACAAATATCTATTCATGACTATGTCCACTCTAATCATTTATCAGTTCATCTCAGCTCAGCTGTACATGGCTGTGCATGATAAAAAGCTCTAAACCCCAAACACAGACATGGAGAGTTTGCAAAACTTGCAGGTTCCTGTTGTTTTCTGTCCTAAAGTTACACCCATGACTAACAATCGCCAAACTACTTCTCACTTTCCTTCCTTCCTTCCTGAGTGAATGAGTGAGTGAGTGACCCCACAGTGGCTGAGCTGGTGCCTGATCAACACATTTGTAGAATCTGGCCATGATGGACCTCTTAGGTTTTAAAAGAAAACTTCCTACCTGCACCTTTAAAAGACGCTGTGTGATGAGACAGGAACTCTTGCAGAAACAGATTCAGGTTGCAGGATTTTAGGTCCACATCCCATGACCGAATACCTGGTGGCATAAAAAACCAGCCCTTTTATGTTTCTTTTAATAAAACATATACAGTTTATATTGAAAACAATTAGAAATGACTGTAACCCTACTTGATCTGTTACAAGTACCAGTTAACAGTATTCATATTGCTCGAACATTTTCATATGTTGTCAAAAAAAGACCAAAGTAACTTAAAGTAACTCTACCAGATTTCCACATTTACAGACTGAAATCTTTGCCCATTCTTCCTTGCTAAACAGGTAAAACTCTCAATTCGATATAGGTTTGAACTTTAGCCAGTCTAGTACATGAAAAAGCATTAATCTAAACCATAGTAGCTCTGGCTGTATGTTTGGGGATATTGTCCTGCTGGAAGGTGAACCTCCATCCCAGTCTCAAGTCTTCTGCAGCCTCTGACAGGTTTTCTTCCAGGATCGCAGTGTATTTAGCTGCATTCATCTTCCCATCAACTCTAGCCAGCTTCCCTTCTTGTAAATCTCATAGGCAAGATTTATTGAGTTCACAGCTAAAAGTTTACCTGTCGTCCACCTAAGCTAGGAATCTCTGCATCTTCCCCATAGCTCCTACTGGTTGCTTCTCTTAATAATGCTCTGAATGCCCAGCCTGTCAGATTAGTAGATGGCCATGTCTTGGTAGATCTGCCGATGTGACTGAAGTCACATTGTCCAAACATTTATTAACATGTATTTAAAGAAAATCTGTAAACCAAGTATTATTTTTCTCCCACCTCACAATTATGCAATATTATATGATGCATCGTGTAACATCCTAACAAAAGTCCCAGGAGCAACTTTTCCAAGATGCTCCGTACACAGGATTGCTTTTGAAAGTACTTTAATTACACAAGATAATTTATTTTCAGTTTTGACACGATGCCACAATGTTGGCAGTAAGAAGTGAATGAGACAATGCATTTGAAACCTAAAAGCATAGGTGCTCTTATTAGACGTTTCCTGAACTAAAGCAATTTCTAATGACAGTATAACAATCCAGTTAAAAATAAAGAATAAAAACATTATCCAAATCAAAGCATATATGTCCCTAAACCTATATCTGAATGTAATAAGCTAAAAACAATGGATCAACATATACACACTCTTGGTTGATGCATTTACAGACCAAAGATGATGGGAGTTGTTAGTTGGATATCCTTGATGAATGGGGGAAAGGAATCATCAATGTTAATCACCAATCAGAGCTGACTGTGCATCTCTACGTAAAAGATCAATTAAAGGGCATTATTGTAGAAGTAAATGTACAGTGTAATGGATTTTGTGAAAACTTTTGTGAAAATAGGCTAGTCAAAAAAAGAGATTCTCACTGCATTATTGGACATAATCTACAGCTGAATCCCTTCAAAGTTGCAAAGGCTTTTTTTCTTTTAGGCTAATGAAAAGTTGATAGCATTTTAGAGAGAGTGGCTTTCATCAGGCACTGATGAAATGTTAAATTACAGAGTGTTTCTCGGAGTTCCTTTATTTCCAGCGTATGTAGCTATGTCTTCGTCCAGGTGAAGAAAACAGGATGCAGTGATGCTCTGTAATAAACTGTAATCACAGATATTCCCTGATAATCACCAGCAGAAATACACAAAGGTTAATAGAACATTGATTACAATAGGCTGGATTTCCCCTAAAGCTTGTCCTTACATAATGACAAAAAGAGACAAACCCCTCTCTCCTGACTGATTTAATTATAAAGCCTCCGGAGTGATGAGGGGGAGATGCTGATGGTGACGGATCGTCAGATGACGCACCCTCGGTCCGCAGGGTGGATACAATTACAGAAACCCTACAAAGAGATCCCTTTATCATCCCTGGTGAAGATTCAGAGACCTCAGATTTGGCAGGGTTATGAATTCGTATGCAAACGCAGAAAAAAAAGACGCATTGAGCTTCGGTGACATAAATATCTGCACCCACCTCGCTCGATCTCCTTCCGGATGTGCTCCGTCTGTCTGTGGCGGGCCGTCCGTCCGATTATAACCAGCAGGGAGTATTTGTGGGGGCAGAAGTCCGGGGTTGCGGTCTTCGACTCCTGCTGGACCTCCCTCTCCAACACCCGGCTGGACGCCATGTTGGGTGTGATGTCATTGAGAAAGCCAGACAGTACAGCGCCTTTTATGACAGAGAGCTGATGGCTGCTGTGAATGCTTAATGGAGATATATACCGTGTGGCACAAAAATGAAGTACACCTCTCATCTATGTAAATATTTTTTTAAATATATTTTCATGGGACAACATTGAAAACAGCTTTTATGATGTTGTAAATTTGCCTACATTTGTCTAAACCGCTGGCAACAAAAGTGAGAACAAGTAACAATGTCCACATTGTGTCAATATTTTGTGTGGACACCACTGGTTTCTAGCGCTGCCTTAGCTCTCTTGGGCATGGAGTTCTCTAGAGCTCGACAGGTTATCACTGGAATAGGGTTTAGGTCTAAAGACATTCTTGGCCAGTCCAGCTCCTTTGCCATCAGTTTCTTTAGTAAGTCAGAGGTCATCTTGGAGGTGTTTGGGGTCTTTCTGATGCTGAAATATTGCCCTGTGGCCAACTTTCTGAAGGTATGGGATCTTAATCTACGGTATGTTAGAGTACATGTTGCCATTTATGGTTCCTTTAATGAAATGTAGATCCCCACAACTGGTAGTACTCATTCAGCCCCAAACCATGACACTCCCACCACCATGCCTGACAGTAGGCAGTACTCTTCACCTGGTTGCCTCCACACACGCTGGACACCATCTGAACCAAAAATGTTTATGTTTGTCTCATCAGACGGCAGGAGACAGCAAATCATTCAGGTCCTAAAGTAGCAAAGTAAACCCAATCCAACACACTAGCAGCACCACTTTTGATTCTAGGTATGATGCTCTATTCTGAAAGGAGGTTAATGCCAGATGTAATAAAACATGCACATTTCACACGGTTCAGTTGTTCCATTACCAGTCCACCCAATAATTTCACTCACAAAATCTAGTTCTTGGCAAATGAGTCTCTTTCTTTTTGTTTAATCGTGAACTCTGACCTTATCACAGGCAATGTTTTCTCCATTTAAGGATAATGATTTTTACTGTGTTTTGCTGGAGACTGGTTTTGTAGCCCTTTCCAGACTTGTAGATTTCAATGACTTTTTCTGAGTTCTTTAAATTGGCACCTGTGTTAAAATTTTTAAAAAAAAAACCCCTAAAAAAATTTCCCATTTTGTCAATTCGTTGTTTTTTTAAAAGAAAATGTTTAAATTTTTTTAAGGTGGGAAAAAGTAATAAGGCAGGGACGTTTTTAACTTCCCAAAAAAATGAAAAAAAAAAATTAAAACAAAAAATTAAAATTTAAGGGGGGAAATTGTTTTATAGTTGGGATGTGGGGGTTCCCACGGGGCCCTTTCCAAAATTCTTAGGCCCCTCAAACTTTTGTTTTTTTTTTCCCTTTGTTTTTCCTTCTTTTTTGCGTTGAAATTTGGAATTAAAAAGGGGTTTTTAAACCAAATTTAAAGAAAAAAAAAAAAAAAACGGGAAAAACTTTTTGGGGAAAAAACCCAATTTTTTTAAAATTTTTTCTTTTTGAGGGTAAAAAAATTCATTTGGGGAACTAAAAAATTTTCTAGGGCCTTTTTAAAAAACCAAAAAAAATTTCATTTGTCTGAAAGGGGATATTCGGGGAAAAAAAAACCAAAATTTAACTTTTGTTTTCTTTTTAAAAATCCTTTTGGGGGTGGTTTTTGTAATCTTTTTTAAAAAGTAAAAAAAGCAGAAAAAAATTAAACTTAAAAAAGGGTAAAATTTAGATTCTTTCCGGAGGGATTTTGGGGAAAAAAAAGTCATCATTTTTTCTTTTTTAAAAGCACATGAAAAGGAAAAACAGAAAAAACTCTTTTTTTAAAAGGGATCGGGTGGAAAAAAATTCCTAAAAAAGGGGGATTTTATTTTTTAAACAGAAAAACCAGTCCCAAGGGGGACCCAAAAAAAACTCCAGTATTGGACCCCTTTCCCAAATTTGGGTTTTTCCTTTTTCCATTTTACAGGTTTTGTTTTTTAAAAATTTTTTTGGGTTTTTTAGGGTTTTAAAAAAAAAAAATGGTCCCATAGTATTCCCGGATTTTTTACATGACCAATTTTTTCCTTTTGTAAAAAAAAAGGGGAAAGGTTTAAAAATTGCCGGGTTGTTTTCAAAATTTTCCCCGGGAAAAAAAAATAAAAGGAAGGTCAGGGAAAGGAACCCTTTCCTTTCTGTATAAGATCTGTGCAAGTGCAGCTTCACACCTTGATTTATTATATCTCTTTTTATAGTATTTTTCTCTCTATTTGAAGGTATCTGTTTTACATTTTTTAGAGTTTTATGTGTTAATTCACTAATTTGTTTTATCTACTAATCTCAGTTTCTCATGTTGTGGTTTTATTCTTTTTATTTTATTCTTTTTAGATTTTATAAAAAACTGCTTAGACGTTTTTCTTAATTTTTGCTGCACAGCAAATTTGTGGAAAAAAAAATTTGTTGATTTAAAATGTTTTTCCCAAAAAATATGATTTTTGGGCCCCTTTTTTAAAAATACATAATTAAGTGACCAAATGATCATTGATTAAAAAAAAGGGGAAGTCATTTTTAAATACTTTTTTGACTTCAGATTTTTTTTGTTTTTTTTTTCAAAAACCCTTCGGCTTTTTTCATAGTTCCTTTTGCTTGGCCGGAGCACTCAATAATTGTAATTTTTTTATTTAAACTGTGGATGTGATTCATCAAACAGACTCTGACATCTGATTTGTCAGAGTCTGTTTGGTCAAAAATACTTTATTAATCACAAAGAGAAATTTAATAATAATCATAAATTATATTATTTTCTAAAACCTGAAAAGCACTACCAGTGCATGGGAACCGGGGTGGGAAAATACTACCCCCCCCCGGACTGTTCCCCTTTTTTTTTTTTGGTTATTTTAAATGAAGGGGAATTTTAAAGTTTCAATTAATTATTTATTAATTAAATTTTTTCCTGGTTCCTTCCCTTTCCCCTGTTTGATGTTTCACCCTAAGAATATTAGTAACCAAAAAATTCGGGACACCCCTTAAAAAAAATTTTTGGGCCTTGTCCCCCCTGTTTAAAAAACATTGCAAGTCAAAAAAAACCATTTGGGAACTTTTTTTTAAGTTCTGTGCAAAAAAAAAAAAGCAGTTTTCTTTTGTTTTTTAAAAAGTGTGTTTTTTGGGGCCTTAATTCTAAAAAAAATGTTTTTAAAAAAAATGATTAAAAAGGTAATTTTTCCACAATTTTTTTTACAAAATTAAAAAGGAAAATAGCATCAGAATTTTTTTCACAAGCTTAAACATATAACTCTTTTTCTACATGAAAATCAGCATGGGCATTCCAAAATAAACAGTTCCCTGATGCCCTGCAACATCTTACATTCATCACTTTCTTTACTCCACACCAGTATACGCAAAAGGTGTTGGTCATTTTGCCCGTTTGCTATTTTGTAACCTTATAATTGGGATCCTTTCATACCCAAACTTTTCAGACTCTGTTTTTCTTACTGCCACTGCACAATTTGTACCTGCTTTGATGGGTCATTATCTATCTAGTGTATAATGTGAAAATTACTGAAAGTTATTTTGGTATAATCAGGGTTCATAATCTGGAGCTAATCAACGATTTTAGCAAACCAAACCTCATGGGGCCTAGGCCAGCAGGGGGCCCCTAAGAGTACTTTACTTTTTACCCAGAATAGAGATATCAAAACTTCACATTTGTTTATACAATTATAAGGAATGAGTCTAATTTCCAATATGATGCTAATGTGTTTGAATAAATTCAAAATGTTAAGTTCTTTAAATACTTCGACTCAATTTAAAACTAGATTTAATATTATTATATAAAATGGGTTTAAACTAATATTGTTTGAGATCTCACAGATTAAAATCTTTATAGCTTAATGGTCAAAATGTAATGACACTATGTTGAAGTAACATTTCTTTCTCACTGTAGCTGCAAATGAATCTGAACAAATCAAAATAACTGACCAGTTTTAGTGGTTGCTTGTAAGCTTCAACCAGTTAAACTTGACCCCTCTTTCTTAACTCTACCAACTCCATATTGAAAAGCTGCAACTCTCCAACATTTTCTCCAAATCGATTCACTTCCATTTACTCAATAAATAGTTTAATATGGTTAATGTGAGGCTCAAGGAAAATACTAAGATATTGTGAATTTAATTGCTGGTTTATTATTGAACCATAACAACAAAGGTGTTAAATGGACAACGTGGCTGATGGGACATCCGTGAAGGGCCCCCCAGATGCTGCTTGGAACCCCAGACAATCTCTGCTGATCAAATTGCCGTAAGGTCAGCTGGGTCAAAACAAATGGAAACAGGGTCCAAGTAGTTAATTTAATTATCTGTACCTTTTGAGCAATGTTTGACTAGATATCTTCATAATTCATTAAATACTAGCTACAAAGAAAAACAAACCTTTAAATAGTGGTTTTAGTATATTTGTACAACATGGCTGAAATAGAAGGTGGAAGAAACAAAATTGCAACGTATATGTGGTAAATTGGCAAAAGGGCAAACTGACCCGAAGTCATCTGTCACCTTCATATTTCTGTTTCCTCTTTACAAACATTTGAGGACGTAGAAGTTACAGGAAGTCCCTCGTGGACAGCTGCACAGGGTACCGATGCGTGAGCCTTTACGCACAGCGCACGGCTCCCCTGCATCACACTGCAAAGATAAAACAAGTCAGTTAACTGAAACTGAGTTCGGGAACATTTTACAGACTATAAAAATCACCTTACGGTAAACGCATCAATTTACACGTTGAGTTTGTGTTTAAAACCAAAAGCATAAAGTATTTTTTTAGTTTATAGAATTTATGAAAATTACAGATGACTTGTAGTTTTCATTCAGCTGGAATTTATTTTCTTCCAGTTCATTTCAATTTGTTTTGGACAAGTAAACAATATGAATAAATAAATAGAAAGTACAACAATGCAGCCACAACTCCATTGATTTCATTTTTATTCTGTTTTGTTCAAATCAATTTAATTTAAATTAATTTATTATGTCGGCAATTTACAAAAACTAAAAGTGAATTAAAAAACTGAAAAATTAAAAATAAAATAAAAAAAATTTAAAGTCAAATAAATGAATCTATTTTATTTTCATTTTTATTTAAATGGTTTCAGTTTCTATTTACTAACAAAATGAAAGACAATAAAATCTGTTGTCTAGGTTGCTGTTTGTTTGCTTACCGAGGGCAACCAGCCAAGCTTCTTCTCTAAGGGCATTTCTTTGTTCCTGAGCTTTTCTAGAACTTCTTGCAAAGCATCAATCTGAAAGGGAAAACATATCAAAAAGCTAAGGAAGAAGATACTCACCTTTTCTCTCTCTCTCTTGGCATTTAAAGCAACTGAAATAACATAACCTAAATGTAAATTAAAATTTTACAGTTAAGTTATACAGGTCAAGATGTATCATAACTGTATACATTTTTCCAAAAACCTTGTGTAATAAATGTTGCAGATCTCCTACCAGGTCTTTCTCCTGCTGGGTTTTCAGGGTGAAGTCTAAGGAGCGCGTCTCCAGCGAGGACTCCTCAGCTGGGGTCAGCCGCAGATAGGCGCAGCAGGTGGCCGTTAGGAGAAGGAGGGTCCAGGCGCTGACCATTTTGCTGAATTACAAACAGGAGGAGTCTTTCTCAGCAGAGAGTGAAGAAAGGTCTGAGTTATATTTATGTCCCACCAACAGTTTTCCCTTTTATATGTGCTTCACAAGGAACGGTGACATCAGCCAGCCTCTGAAATATTAATCTAAACTTTGGCTTGTGTGACACTGATTTCACCCTTTGTATCTTTGCGAGGATGGTGCCAAAAATTACAGCGGTTGAAAATGGATTTCCCTTTAATATGACCTTTTTATTTTATCAAATTGTTTGAACTTTTGTAGCTTTGTCACTTTTATGGATTTTTCAGCAATATCTCCATAAAATAGGCTTTTAATCTCAGTGGGACATTACCAGGTTAAATAAGGTCAAATAAAAAAACATACCCTTTCCAAATTTCCAATATTACATTAGAACATTAAAGGTTTTAAACCAACTATCTGACTCACTCATTAGTCATGTTGATTTGGCAAAGACTTGAAGCTCTTGGGCATGTGTCACCTCATCCATCAAAGCATCACAAAGAACATTTGCTAGACTCATTGTGAAAGTGTCAGTGCTAAATTAAGTCATTAAACAGTGTGGATAAATTCTCCATGAGCACAGACTTTTCTTCGTCTATAATTTAATACTTTTCTAGCCTGTACATCTACTGTTTTCACTTTTCAATATAGCCAAAATCAGACCTCAAATTAACCCGCGCTGACACCAATAAAGATTTAATTTCCTTCTACACGGATGACCTTTACCCCACCACCTACACCCCTTCAAAGGCAATGAACGTGGACAAATATGAGGTGGACAGCCCTGTGTTTGCTAATTCAAACCATGTCAAAAATTCCACATAAAAGGAGGTAGAATAACAGTTCCTGCAGGTGGTCACTTACACCACACGGGGGCAGCAGCATATCCTAAAAAGACGGAAGCAAGTCCAAGACACCACCGGAAGTTTACAGTTCAGCTTACTTACAGCGTTGTGAAGTAATCCTGTTCGATATTTTTTGGGTCTTTTTCTTGCGTTGTATTATTAACAAACGCAACAATGTCGGAAAGAAAAGTCTTGAATGTAAGTAATTCAAGGAGAACATTCTGATTAAACGTAAAGGAATTATCTACAACGTGAAGGACTTGCATGGGTTAACGTTAGCAGTGATGCTAAGTGTTGTGTTTGCACCTTTTTGTTATCGTTGACTCTATCATTAATGTGTTTAAATATGTCTAAATAAAGGTTTTACATCACATACCTATGAGTTATTGTTCATTTTATTTACTCCGGACACTTAACGGCTAACTTTGGTCGAATATTGTGCTTTTCACAGAAATACTACCCTCCAGATTTCGATCCTGCCAAAATCCCAAAGCTTAAACTACCCAAAGATCGTCAGTATGTGGTCAGATTGATGGCTCCATTCAATATGAGGTATGTCTGTTTTCTCTCCATCTGTCAAGAGACTCGCCGAAATCAGTTTTCTGTTTTGTTCTTCTCTTACCAGCTTTACTCCGTAGTTTTTACGTGGGCGTTTTGCATTACTTCTATGCCACTATAAAGGTAGATCAGATGAAATGCAAGTAATTGCATAGTTCGTGAAAATTTGCTTATTTGTTCTCTTTCAGCCCCCAAAATAACGTCCGGAGAACATTTAAGATAACCTGTGGTTAGCTCAGGGAAAACTGTTCAGGACAGGGCAGCTAATATTACATTGTCAATCTGATTGACTAAAAAGAGTAGAATGGTTGCTTTAAAAGGGAGTGGTACTTGAAATTCTTCTTCTTCTGTCAACCCAGATTATCTCCATGGAAACACAAACTATCATATTCGCTTTGTATCAAAAGGGCCTCATGAGCAAGGCTATTGCTGCCATTAGGATTGCAAACAAATCAGCCATTTATTGACTCATTTGCTATGAAGAAAGATTTAGGGTGCCAAGAAAAAAACAGCAGATCCAAGTACCATCTATTAAGTAAGATTCAACAAATGGATCTGGTTGCCTTGGGTGCGGAGTTTGCTTAAGAATGGCGGCTGGCACAGAGAGGTTGAGATTTTGGATGTGAGCCTGGTGTCAAGGAAGCCACTTATCTCCCAAAAACACCCATCAAGCACAGACTGACAACTTGTTGGGTTGGGGGAACAACAATCCTGGTACTTACTGTGGGAAATCTGAAGAGGGCTTCTCAAATGAGTATTGAATATGAACTGTAATTATTTTGTGCTTTATAGATATTATTGTACTTTATTTGTTGTACGTCTCACTGCTTTGTGGTGCACTCTCTCTTGAATAACATGTTTTAATCTCAACCAGGCCCTTATATCCAGATTAAATAAATGATATAATACCAACAATAAATGTTTTGAGCTCCTCAATGAGAGACATTTTCTTGCCTTTAAGAGCTCATTGTGTCTTTTCTCACACGCAGGTGTAAAACATGCGGCGAGTACATCTACAAGGGAAAGAAATTTAACGCACGTAAAGAGACCGTTCAGAACGAACACTACATGGGACTGCCGATCTTCCGATTCTACATCAAATGCACCCGGTGTCTTGCTGAGATCACATTTAAGGTGAGCTGTATCACAGTCATTTGCCTTTTCTTCTGTTAAAGTCTTGTGATCAGAATCAAACAATTAACTTAATGTGATATTTTAGACTGACCCAGAGAACACGGACTACGCCATGGAGCACGGTGCAACGCGTAACTTCCAGGCTGAGAAACTAATGGAGGAAGAGGAGAAGAGAATCCAGCAGGAAAGGGAAGACGAAGAGTTAAACAACCCCATGAAGGTCTTTGTTGTATTTTTTTTTTTTTGCTGCTTTTACTGAAGTTAACACAAAGATTGAATAAGTGATTGTGCTCTGATCCTTCGCCAGGTGTTAGAGAATCGCACAAAGGACTCCAAGATGGAGATGGAAGTTCTGGAGAACCTCCAGGAACTGAAGGAACTAAACCAGAGGCAGGCTCTAGTGGACTTCGAGGGAATGATCGATCAATACAGAGAGCTGGAAAAGAGAGAGAGAGAAAGAGAAAAAGAAGAGGATGAGCGTGAAACAAAGTTAGTGAGGAAGAACCAAACAGATAATATTGAAACTCTGCATCACATCTACACACACAACTAATCTGTAAAGTCTTTCCTGTTAAACAGCACATTAAAATATTGTTGTTTTGTTTTAGGGAGATGTTGGAGCGTGTGCTGGTGAAGAGGCTGAGGGACTCTGACTCTGACTCAGACAGAGAAGATGAATGCAGCAGCAGCAGCCAGTCAAAGAAGTCCTGTGCAGATAAACCAACAGATATCCTCACCACTGAGAAAGCAGCTGATGTGCAGGTTTGTGCAACCCCCTTTTGCAGAAAATCTGTTTGGAAGAGATCACATTATTTGTTTTTGAGCTAATGCTTAAGATTACAGTATCACTATCTACATTTATTAATTTCCCTGTGTTCCCTGTTTGTTTAAGAAAAGGCACGTAGAATACTGCCCTTCTTTGGACTAGAAAAGTATGTTTTGTTTTACATAAATACATCATGTATGTACAGGGGTTGGACAATGAAACTGAAACACCTGTCAATTTAGTGTGGGAGGTTTCATGACTAAATTGGACCAGCCTGGTAGCCAGTCTTCATTGATTGCACATTGCACCAGTAAGAGCAGAGTGTGAAGGTTCAATTAGCAGGGTAAGAGCACGGTTTTGCTCAAAATATTGAAATGCACACAACATTATGGGTGACATACCAGAGTTCAAAAGAGGACAAATTGTTGGTGCACGTCTTGCTGGCGGATCTGTGACCAAGACAGCAAGTCTTTGTGATGTATCAAGAGCCACGGTATCCAGGGTAATGTCAGCATACCACCAAGAAGGACAAACCACATCCAACAGGATTAACTGTGGACGCAAGAGGAAGCTGTCTGAGAAGGGTGGATGTTCGGGGGGGCTAACCGGATTGTATCCAAAAAACATAAAACCACGGCTGCCCAAATCACGGCAGAATTAAATGTGCACCTCAACTCTCCTGTTTCCACCAGAACTGTCCGTCAGGAGCTCCACAGGGTCAATATACACGGCCGGGCTGCTATAGCCAAACCTTTGGTCACTCATGCCAATGCCAAACGTCGGTTTCAATGGTGCAAGGAGCGCAAATCTTGGGCTGTGGACAATGTGAAACATGTATTGTTCTCTGATGAGTCCACCTTCACTGTTTTCCCCACATCCGAGAGAGTTACGGTGTGGAGAAGCCCCAAAGAAGCGTACCACCCAGACTGTTGCATGCCCAGAGTGAAGCATGGGGGTGGATCAGTGATGGTTTGGGCTGACATATCATGGCATTCCCTTGGCCCAATACTTGTGCTAGATGGGCGCGTCACTGCCAAGGACTACCGAACCATTCTTGAGGACCATGTGCATCCAATGGTTCAAACATTGTATCCTGAAGGTGGTGCCGTGTATCAGGATGACAATGCACCAATACACACAGCAAGACTGGTGAAAAATTGGTTTGATGAACATGAAAGTGAAGTTGAACATCTCCCATGGCCTGCACAGTCACCAGATCTAAATATTATTGAGCCACTTTGGGGTGTTTTGGAGGAGCGAGTCAGGAAACGTGTTCCTCCACCAGTATCACGTAGTGACCTGGCCACTATCCTGCAAGAAGAATGGCTTAAAATCCCTCTGACCACTGTGCAGGACTTGTATATGTCATTCCCAAGACAAATTGACGCTGCATTGGCCGCAAAAGGAGGCCCTACACCATACTAATAAATTATTGTGGTCTAAAACCAGGTGTTTCAGTTTCATTGTCCAACCCCTGTAGTTAACTATTAGGTTTTATGCCTCCACAAGTTCAGTCAAATATAGAAAAATGTGTAGAAACTCATGCTGCACGCTATGTTAGATATTGATAGCCTGATATTCCCTAATTTGACAAACTTTCCTCTTTTTACAAATATTACTGAACCATAAAGATCACGTTGGAAGAAGGAAACAGTAGTTTGTTATATGCCATGTTTTCACAGGGAGCTTCATCTGGGGGAGGAAAGAGGACCAAGGTGGAGAGCTGGGAGAAGAGTGTAGGAACCCTGGGAGGTCGAGGGGCACTTAGCTCCCTGGTGGTGCGAAAGAAACCAACAGTGATGGATAAAAGACCCAGTACAGAGGGAGCAACTGCTTCTCCTGCATCACAATCAGGTGACACACCACATCTGAAACAGCTGGTTACAGATTGTCTTATAGATCTTTATTTTAGTCTAAAGTTTCTTCTGTTTTAAGGCACAGTCAGTGTCGGTACTTTTATTTTTTATTTCATGCTTTTTTTGCAGATTCAAAGGCATCAACAGGTCCTAAACCCGCCGTTTCACAAAACGGCTCATCATCGCTCAGCCTGCTGGGGGCGTATTCAGACACTGACAGCGAGTGACACGGAGATGCAGAGAAGAAAACCTGCTGTGGTCGACCTTTCCGCTCAGAAACTAAATCATATGGAAGTTCTGGATATTGGTTCATGTGAACTGGAAGGCAGTTATCTGGAAAAGTTATATTGTCAACCTTAAAAAATATCATTTTATGTTTTTTTGATTTAAAACAAAAATAAATTAATTCTGTAACATTTAAACATTTAAACGCTATTCATTTATTCTATTTAATTATTAGTAGATGATATCAGATTAAGATGAATGCATGGGTTGTAAAATACCAACTATTTAAAATACTGTTTAGATTTTTGCCTTGAATTAGGCATATTTAGACTAAACTATAACAAACTATTAACTATTAGTCATTGACCAACAACAACTTGAAAAACACTGTATTGTAATGCTTATTGGCACTTCTGTTGTAGGGTTTGTAATTAACTGTTTTGCTTAGGGAAAGGATCATGGTCCCTGTTCACACAAAGAGTAGAGTTGCAGAAATGTAATATTCTAAAGAGATTATGTACAGTTGCATTAGCATTATTTAAACAAGCATCTTTAGTACTTAAGAGCAACCTTTTGCTGTTATGGTTGGTTGCAAACATGATTTCTAGCAAGTCAGCAGCTTCTAACCGTGTTCCTGAAGAATCTTAGCCCACCTCTCATGGGAAAAGGCCTCCAGTTCATTAATATTCTTGTTTGTCTGCTGTTACTGCCTTTTTTTTTCAACTCTGAGATGTTCAATCGTATTCCAAGCAGATGACTACGACAGCACCCTGGTTTCTTTGAAGCCTTGGTGAATTTGAGATTTGTTTGGAATCACTGCCCTGTTCGAAGGTCCGGTGGGGCCTGTGCTTCAGATTTATCACAGACAGCAGGACATTTTCTCCGTCACTGAATCCATTTTCCCTCATCTCTCCACTCGCAGCAGGTTTCCTCTGCAGTAGGAAGCAAAGCAGCCCCAGAGCATCACTGAGCCACCACCATGCTTTACAGTTTCTTCTGGTGTTCCTTTTCGCATGTAGTTCATTCTTCAGACTTACTGCTGACTGATAGGGCTGAAAAGTTCCTTTTTTGAGTCATCGCTCCACAAAACAGAATCCCAAGCACTCTGGTTAATTTATGTAGATGTGAGCAAACTGGCGCTGACTACGTCTTGGACTTTAGGCAGGAGCCCCTCAGTGTGTAGTATGTGGTCTACTGTGGGAAACTGAAACCAAAGTGGCTGCTGTCAAGGGTTCTCTTGACCACCTGCTTCCTCAGGAATCTGGTGACAGCCGTTGACCGCTTGTTTTTGTCACAGGTGACGTAGCCACTGCCCCTTTTAACTTTATCTTTAGAGGCTTTTATGCCAGCGTGACAACCGGTGTGCTCTGATGAAGAATTCTATTCAGGGGTTGGGAAACTTTTATACTACCTTGAAATTCAGATTTAGTTTTTAATTAGGAATAAATCCTTGAAATATTAGTATTTAAATGATTTTTTTGTGTAATTTGTTCATAGCAAAAACCTGAACAAGTTTGAATATTGCCACTCATTCATTTGCTGTCTCTATGTGCTCATCTTTACGGACTCTAGCGGTCATTAGGCAAGAGACGGGGTTCCACCTGGACAGGTCGCCCATCCTTTACAGGGTACCCCATCCCTCTCACTCCTAAGGGAAATTTAGAGTCACCAATTGATGTTTTTAGGGTGTGGAGGGAAGCCGGAATAACCGTACAGAACCCCCACATACACAAGGAGAACATGCAAACACCAACTAGAAAGACACTGAGACAGGATTTGAACCTAGGACCTTTTTGCTGGTGGCAAACAGTGCAAAGTACAATGAAAATACAAAGTATAAAGAAAAAAGTGACCTGAAAAGCGATATATAGACATTGCTTTTCATAAAGATGCAGCCATTTTAAAAGATACAATTGTTCCAGTTTTTCTAGCAGCTTGATGAACACCTTGTCTCACTTTTATTACAATCGCACCCATTGTAATTATATCTATTGAATCAAACAAATGGCACATAAATTTATACATAAAGTTCAGCAGCAAGGCATGAAAGGTTGGAACATTACTTGAGACAAATATTTGTCATCCACTTGTCCATCTTGAAAGATTATAAATGCGTCCTGAAAAGCCACCTGGAGTTTTTGGTAAATATTGGCTTTTGATGTAATTACACTACAACTAAGCTGAATCAAATGAAGGGCAGCAGACCCTTATAGCGTTATCTGTGCACATGTAAAACTCTCACGCCAGCATATTTGCACATCGTCATCAGATAGATGGTTTCTTATAATATGGCGCCTTATCTAACACCAGTTTGCAGTGGTTGAAAAATTTTTGGTGCAGCTGTATGATCTGTTCCACATATTAAAAACTGAAGAAAGGTATGTTTTAAGCATAGCCCCTGCATCTATGAGACTATATGGATGTGGCTTCGCTCGGATGCTCGGAAATAAATCTGTTACTTAAAATTCAAACCACTAAAACTATCCCAACGTCCCCCTCCGTGCCCTCGGCTCGGCGGCACAGTGCCATGCCAGTCGGTGTGTTGTCCTGGGGTCAGTCCAAGCTTTAGCTACCGTTAGCTGGCTAACCCATTCGTCTCTCATCCAGCTTTTCTTTGAGGATGTTTTATTTTTAGAAAAGACAACATTCCTGAAATCCGCCGGATGATAACCGGAGGAACATAACCGGAACGGGGGGAGCCGTCAGTCCAAAGAAAGAGGGTGAGTTTCTTTAGCTCAAGCTAACTTAGCTTGGACATGTTTATTGAGGGATGCTCGCCAGTTGCACAGCTCATTTATTGAATTTCTATTATGTTTCACAATTAAAAACATGTTTTCTCCGATTATTTTCTTGACAGTAATAGTTGGGGAGCGAATTGCTGGCTTAAAACCTTTTGACCTTCCCTACACGTTTACTAGCTCTTTAGCTTAGTTAGCTGGCTAATGTTATCCAAGTTGTTGAAATAATCTATTTAATTCATGATGATGGTAAAGCTATGGGGGCCAACAGGTTATTGTTATTGTTAATGACCAGTGGAACTCTTCTTTTTCTAGTACAAGTTAAGTGTATTAAAAAGTATCTATAATATTACTACTAATAGTACTGTAATGTTGGCATATTACATTAATTTTTACTGCTTCCAAGTGCCCTTTACATTGACTGTAATGTCCTTTTATCAGCAAGAAAGCAAACAACAAAATCATAAGAAATATTCCTGAGAGACAAGTTTTTAAAAATATTAATTGGAAATGTACATGGTTGCTTCCTATAAAATATGTACTAAAGAAGATAAAAATATTTTGTAATTGTTACCCAGTAAAAACATTTGTTATTAAAATGCATCATTGGCAATTTGACCCCTTGTGCACCTTTTGCAAAACTTTTATTACCTACATGTTGGAATTGCTGCTACACTAAGATCTTCCGGACTGATATAAAGAAATGTATAAACATTCATTTAAAAAATAATCATATTCTGTTTGGTATGGAAAAACGTGACCTTAAAGAACCAGGCACGTTGTTTGTTTATAATTTACGGCAAGTTTTACATTCGCTCCTCTAAACCCAATTTTGTAGTCATTCTTTCTTATTCAACACCTACATAAATAGCATAAAATTTAGCTCCAACAAAAAGGCAGTTAAAACCATGTCTGCCATTGAAAAGCTGCAACCCTCGAGCAACAGCTTATTTTAGTTTTTTTGACATTGTTGCTACTTTTGACATGATTCCCTACCATTGTTTGTTCTTTTGTTGTTTCTTTTTGCACATGCTCTATTATCTTGTAATATTCTTGTTTCAAATAATGCTTATGTACCATGATGCTGTTCAAATGTTGCATTTGGTGACACCACACACACCTGTTATGTGATATATATTTGGCTTACCACCAGAAGCTCAAGAAATACTCTTAGAACCTGACCATTTGCTATCAATTGTTCAGATCTTGGTTTCAGCAGCGGCAGCCGTTTAAGCCTTATAGCTTCAGACTTTTCTCTCTTTCTGCTCAACTCCCAAAGCTGTTCGAGGAAGACCAACGACTTCGCTTTCAGATATGAATGCCCATGATACACAAACATTTCTCCAGGGATAAGAGCTCCATTGCATTGAGCATCCCTTACAGGGCCTAATATTGTTAAAGTAACAAAGGTGTTCAAATGCCTTGAACCTCTCCCCATTTTGTCCTGTTACAACCACAAACCTGAACGTGTGTTTGGGGGCAACACAAAGTAATGCATTAATGTGAAGTGGAAGGAAAATTGTACGTGGTTTTCCAATTGTTTTTACAAATGAAACTCTCTAAAGTGTCCCATATAACTATGTTGCAGTGCAATTATTGCTGCAAGTACTTTGAGATTTGACTCTTCTAGCCTTCCGCATCTTCAGACTGAAATTCTTGGCCGTCCTTATTTGCAAAATAACCTAAGCTCAGTCAGATGGACTAGATCGTGTCTGTGGAGATCCATGTTCAAATCTTTGCTCGAAGAAGGACCATTCTAAGAAGGACATGTGCAGTTTACAAGCCAGTGTAAATCATCGCTTAGATCATTTCTTATCTAGAGGAAAACTGACAACCTCACCCACAGATATGATCGCCTTATCTCCAATACATTCAGAAAGCCCTGTTATCAGACAACTAAACATTTCTCTGTTTTGGGTAGCAGCTCCATTTCAAATGTATTAATTTGCTCTGCTGTCCTTGGTGAAGAAATTGATCCCCACAGCATGATGCTGCCATCACCCTGTTTCTGATTGATTGATCCGCTAGGAAAGGCAATCAGTTTATTTTGGATACACTTTACTATAAATCCTCACTTTATTATGGCAATAACGTAATGAAATGAGCTCTAAATCCACTTTTTGATAGTAATTTGTTTCTAAAGGGGCAAATAAAATCAGGAAATGTTTCTGTAGGGTATCGGATGCGAGTCCAGGCACTGTGGTCAGGCAGTGATTGCGGTGTCTCTTGCTTTATGACATCTCTTATTATTCCACTGTGCACCCCTTTTTTCCACAGATCCATGGCAAAGTGGCTAAAGGACTACTTAAACCTAGGCAGCAGGCGTGATCCTCCTCAGCCCCCGAGGCCAGATTACACTGAGAGTGAGATTTTAAGGGCCTACAGAGCTCAGAAGGAGCTGGATTTTGAGGATCCCTACCAACACAGTGATAAGGAGCATCAGAATGGGGGTTTTAGCTCTTGTAGTACAACAGTGAGCCTCCCCTCTTTCCCTGCGTTCGGTTCTGAGCTGTCTGAAAGTGTGGAGGTATGATCTCAAAGCCCTGATGTCTGCGCACAAGTTCAGTCCTTTGCTTTCTAAATACATCACATCCTAAATGGTTATTTTCAATGATTTACACTGAGGTTTAATTTATTTATGTTCAGTGTTTTTTTTTTCAGCAATCTACAGTCATTTAGTTTCTTTAAATTATTTTCATTTATATTCAGGTGAAAGTTGTGTCTCCAAAACACAGACTAATTAAAGTGGACTCTCAGGAGTTTGGCCGCTGTAAAATTCCTCTCAGTCCAGTGACTGTTCACGAAGAGCCTGTAAGCATTATGTTTTTTTTCATGGTTTATGTTTTGCTTTACATTTTCTCCCTTCACCTCTTATTCACGGACCGATATTTTGGTTTTCCACTCATTTCCATATCATCTCTAACAGCTCTCGTTGTCTTTGCTAACTAAAATGTTCGCTTTTAATTTATTATATTTCTATGTGCAATGCTTGGACTGCCTCCCCACGAAGGTGGTTCCTTCTGCCCCAGCAGCATCAGATGGTGAAACAGATTACTCTGATCCCTTTGATGCACGTCCAGACCCAAGAACCAGGCCGAACTGGGAGCTCAAATCTGCACCAACAGACTGCTGCAGCTACATGGAGCCATTCGAGGCCCAGCGGATTATTGCAGGTTTAGTATAAGACTCACATGGGCTGAAATAGTGTAAAAAGGCAAACAGGAGTATACTGTACTTCTGCCATGTTAGACATTTATCAGGGTTTCACCTTTCAGTGCCTGAGAGGTTCCTAAACAAGACTTTCATAAAATGTAGTGAAACTTTGAAAAGAGAGGGATTCAACATAACATTTCGTCACGTTACAACCACAAACTTCAAATGAATTTTATAGGTACTTTATGTGCTAGACCAACACAAAGTAGATTCTTTTTAGCTCAGATGGGAGAATCTGTCCACACAAGAACTATCAGTCCAGTTCTCCACATATCTGGTCTTAATCGAGGAGTAGCAAGAAGAAAGCCATGATGTTCTGTTTGAATGTTGCCACAAGTAATGTAGGGGACACAGCGAGCGCGGAAGAAATTGCTGTGGGCGGAAACTCTGGATTTGTTGTAATCTATACTGTCACTGCAATATTCAGCAGCCCTAATACAGAGCAATCCTGAGCAGGACAGCATTAAATGTACAGCCAGAGCTACAGGGGGCTACAACAATCTGACTGAGCTTAAGCTTATTTTGGAAAAAAAGAGTGGGCAAAAATTTCAGTCTTTTAGATGTGCTGGTATGGACATGCACAAAAACCTGCAGCTGCAATTGCAGCGAAAAGTGTTTCTACAAACATGGGAATGATTGAAGCGTGTAACATTTTCTTTCCATACCCACAGCTGCTTTGTGTTTGTTCTTCACATAAAACCCCCAAAATGCATCAAGGTTTGTATTAATGTGACAAAGGGTGAAAAACCTCAGGGGGTTTGAATACTTATGTGAAGCTCTATATGCATACAACAGCTTGAGTTGTAACCTGTCTGTTTACTGTGCAGATCTGCAACACAGCGTCATGACTACCAGGTCCCCGAGTGGAGATGGTGGCCAGTTATACGATAACCCTTATGAGGAGAAGAGCCGTCACCACCATCGAGCTGCTCCGCCAGCACAGCAGCAGATGCAGAAATCTGACGGTAGACTTGGCTTGATTGACAGCAGGGAGAGCCGGCTGCCTCAGGACGATGAGAGGCCGGCTGATGAGTACGACCAGCCGTGGGAGTGGAAGAAAGACAACATCTCTAAAGCTCTTGCAGGTAAATTGGGTGATCCAAGGGCTAAACATCTACATCTTTAGGAGAATAACATTGTTTGCTCTCTGTCTGGCTGTAGTTCAGTTTGAAGGAGCAGAAAGGGAACGCTCCCGAGCTCAGTCAGAACACACAAGGTTTACGAAAACCGGCTCTGCATCAACTGCATGTGACGCAACAACACTCCGTCTTGTTGGTGACACTCCTCCTTTGCTGGGGGAGAGGGTGGATCCATCTCTGCCTCTGGAGCAGCAAGTGTAAGTGGAAATCTACATTTCTTCTAATTGATAATGCAGAGGTTTGATGTGAAAACCAGAGATAATCTTTTTATGAGCAACTGGAGATTCTACATTCAATTCAATTAAAAATACTTTATTTATCCCAAAGGGAAATTAAATAGTGTTGTAGCTCATACTATGCAGGTTTCTTCAAAGAGCCGTTGTAGATGCAGATGGCTGTGGGCAGGGAGGATCTCCTGTAGCGCTCTGTCTTACAGCAGATCTGAAGAAGCTGAAGACACTGAGGAAGCTCAGGGTCCTCCATACTGTTCTTGATTTTATGAAGAATCCTTCTTTGCTCAGTGATCTCCAGAGGTTCCAGTGTTAACTCGATCACACCAGTGATCTGCACTTTAACGGTCGCCATTACAAAACACAACTGGACCAGAAACATTGCACAAGAATGCCCCCCGGTCCTGCTTTCCCACCTCCACATCTCTTCACACTCCATCCATCCATAGTAGGTTACATGCAACATAACAATCTCCCCTCTTTCTTTAAAGAACACAGAACAGACTAGAACAACAATCTGTAACATTTTAACTTAACATCATGTGAGGAACACCAAACTAGTGCTTTTGTTTGATTTTTGTTTTTAGTTCTCTGTAGTCACTCTCAAAGGCCATTCACCTTTACCAAGGGTTATGAGCAATCAATTGCAGATGTCTCCACTTTTGTTAAGCAATTAGCAAGCTGCCCTTTGGTAAATGTCCATATTATTTCTTGAATTGTCCTTGAGTTCATGAGATCTTTGATAATGCTGACCTCAAGAGGAAGCCTCTTTTCGGTTACAGATTTTGTAGGCTTGACGGCATCGGGAAGGGAATGGTTGTCCGTTGGCCTGTTAAAGGAGCCTCCCGTTGTGGTGCTCTGGTGGGATCCATAGGAATCGGCTGTAGGTTTTTTATGTATGTACGTAACCTCCATTCCAATGTAGTTAAAGCTGTTATATTGTTCTTGTCCATCTTGAAAATCAGCTTTTTGTTTGGGGATAACAGCTGAAGAGAACAGGTCTGAACCACCCATACAAAGTCATCTACATGACATGCAAGGACTCCTGTCATCTTACAGAAATCCTCGAGCCAGTAGAAGACAGCTGGATCAACTTTTGACACAATGCCCCCCAGGTTCTGCATAGTTTCTTTCACCTTGTACTAGAACAATGAGGCATCTGCCAAGCCATAAACACATTTCTTTGGGTTCCATACTATTGCCTCACTCTCTGCCTCTTGAGGTGGAAGGATATATACATCTCGGGTTGAATCTTTACCTTGTAAAAAGGCTCCCCTTAATGTCGATAGAGTTAATTTTCCACTTATTTTGACATATGACTGCAATAACCATCTTCAGGGATTCTGAGGAGCATGTGGATGAGTCTTCAGGAAGTTCTTGAGAGTTAATTTCTTCAAAGCCTCTTGCAACAAGTTTAGCTTTGGGTACACTGCCCGCCTGTGTCTTCTCAAGAATACACACCCACCTTGTTGATATGCATTTCATCTTTCCCCTCTTTAAATACATTGTTTTTTTTTTTTCATTTGTCAAGTTCTGTTTTTTTTGTCTTGTGAGAAAATATCCTCCTCCACCACTAGTATTTCATCCCTGTTGTTAGTGTACGACTTGTCGTTTTCAGATGCTGTCACTTCAAGGTTGTTTACTTGTCCCATATCAACTGATCCTGTGGATCCAGCAATTTCTTCTGGCTATCTGTACAGGTATATTATACCTGTTTCTGTGTTCCCCAGTGGCCTTTCCTGCTCGGCTGGAAATTGTTCCAGTATATTTCTGACATGTTTCTCTATCTGTGTATTTAACTGCTTGTCTAGCTTTCAGTATCAGTCAGTCGCTGCCTGCTGCTGAGTGTGCCAGTGGGAGATCTGCCTCTCCAGGATGACCTGAATTACACGAGGACTCACTATTTTCTGCAGCACCAGCTGGTTCATGACTTGTTGATACCATTTTCTCATTTTCAAAATCATTGTCTTACTCATTTAGTGTCACTGCTGGAGTCTTGAAAGGTTCTTCATCTGTTTTAATTCTTCTTTTTCAATTTCTTCCTCTTACTCTGGTGGGTTATTGACTTTTCTTAGCCTAGACTGATGTACTCTGACATAGGTTCCATCATGCCTGTCAAATATTACTACACCATCTTGGCCAATGACCAAACCTGGACCTTTCCACTCATGACAGTATGTCCTATTATAATATACTTTCTCTCCTGTTTCATACACATAACACCAGAGCAGTCCCCAGAACAGAGTCAGCCTTCTTTATTAGCTTGTTGAGCTTCTTTAAGTCCCTGGCTCTGATGCTGCTACCCCAGCAGATGATGGTAGAAGAGATTACACTATCCTCAGCAGATTCATAGAAGATATGCAGCATCTTGCTGCAAACACCAAAAGACCTAAGTTTCCTCGAGAAGTACAGTCTGCTCTGTCCCTTCTTGTAGATGGCTTTACAGTTGTATCTCCACTCCAGTCAGTTGTCCAGGTGAACACCGAGGTATTTATACTCCTCCACCATCTCCACTTCTTCTCCCATGATGGAAATAGTGTTTGACCTATACTTGTTTCCCCTGAAATCTACAATCATCTTGTTTGTTTATTTCACGATCAAGATGAGATGATTGTTTCCACACCATGCCACAAAGCGGTCCACCAGCTCCCTGTACTCAGCTTCTTGTCCATCTCTGATCCACCCCACAACTGGAGAATCATCGGGTATTTCTGCGGATGACAGGAGTCTGTCTTGTACTGGAAGTCTGAGGTGTACAGAGTGAAAAGGAATGGTGAGAGTACAGTCCCCTGTGGTGCTCCTGTGGTACTGACTACCTGGTTAGACACGCAACCCGTCAGTCTCTCACAAACTGTGGTCTGTTTGTCAGGTAGTCTTTGATCCAGGAGATTGTTGAGGCCTCCATCCGAGTCTTCTGGAGTTTCTGACAAAGCAAATCAGGTTGAATTGTGTTAAATGTTCTGGAGAAATCAAAGAACATGATCCTCATAGTGCTGCTGGCTTTGTCCAGATGACCGTGGGTATTTTTAAGCAGGTGTATGATGGCATCTTCAACTCCAACTCCACAGAGATAAGCAAACTGAAGGGGGTCCTGATAGTTCATTGTTTGCTTACTCAGGTGGGCCAACAGGAGTCTCTTTAGGACCTTCATGATGTGGGATGTCAGGGCAACAGGTCTATAGTCATTGAGGACTGATGGGTCAGTTTTCTTTGGTACCGGAACAAGACAGGAGGTCTTCCACAATACTGGAACCTTCTTCTGGGCCAGGCTAAGATTGAAGAGGTGCTACAGAATCCCACAGAGCTTCTCTGCACTGGGCTTCAGAACTCCATAGCTGACATGATCTGGACGTGCAGTCTTATTCCGGTTCAGTCTCTCCAGTTGTCTCTTCACCTAACTTCTCAAGACACACAGGTAGAAGGGGGAGGCAAATGGAGCATCAAGATCTTCTGATTTGGTTAAAGGCAAGCATGTAGAAGCAGAAGGGTCCATAGCTGAGGTGGAAGATAAAACATCTGAGGTGTGACAGAAATGCTTTAGGTGAGAGAAGGTTTGGATGTCTGTTTGGCTGTGAGCAGGAGAGATGGATGCTGAGCTTGTTTCTGAACTGAACCTATTGAAGAATGTGTTTATTACATTGGCTCTGTCCAGACATCCATCGGTCCAGTTGTCCTTCTGCTTGAAACCTGTGATCTTCTTCATCCCTGACCACAAATCTCTGATATTGTTTCGCTGGAGCTTGCTCTCCAGCTTCTTCTTGTACACCTCCTTGTCATCTCGTATCTTGACTGTAAGTTGCTTCTGTATACTCCTTAATAATTCCCTGTCTCCCTCTCTGAAGGCTCTTTTTTCTTGTTAAGCAGGTCCTTCAGGTCACTGGTGATCCAAGGTTTGTTATTGGGGAAGCATCTCACTGTTCTGGTGGGGATGGGGTTATCCACAGAGAAAATGTATAATAGTCAGTTACACACTCAGTCATGGTATTGATATCCTCTCTATGTGGTTGGCACAGTGCATCCTAATCTGTAGCCTCAAAGCATCCTCTCAGGGCTTCTTCAGCTCACTGTGACCATCTTCTCGCAGTTCTTTTTATTACAGGTTGTCTCTGAGCAAGGGGCTTATATTTTAAGCAGAGAAAAACAAGATTGTGATCTGATTTGCCTGAAGGAGGTCTTGCTTTAGAGATGTATGAGTCCTTGACATTTCCATTAAAAAAAATCCAACGTTTTGTTTTCTCTGGTAGAGCAGCTGACAAACTGTTGAAACGTTGGAAGTGTAGCAGAGAGTGAAGCATGGTTAAAATCACCAGATATTGCCACAACGCAATTGGGTGTTGTGTCAGTAGCTTAGCAACAACTGAGCTGATGGCATCACATGCAGTGTTGGCAACAGCTGATGGTGGAACGTAAACTGTTGCCAAAATAACACTGGTGAATGAACTCTGGGTAAATAATATAGACGAAAACTTACTGCCAACAGTTCAATATCTGGACTGCAGAGACAATGCTTCACAGTAACATATCCTGGATTACACCATCTGTTGTGCACAACTACTGCTAGTCCTCGTCCTTTGCGCTTGACGCTCCTCTTTAAATCTCTGTCTGCTCGTATGGTTAGAAAGCCTGGCAGAGAGACCCTGAAGTCAGGGACATGATCCTGCAGCCATGTCTCAGTGAGACACATAATACTGCATTCCGAATACTCTGGCTGGGTCCTTTGTAGGGCTTGGAGTTTATCCAACTTGTTTCCCAACGATCTCTCATTGCCAATTATAATCGATGTAAGAGATGGTTTGAACTTCCCCCTTCTTATATATATCATATAGCAGACTTACCTGATTGTATCCGTTTTCAGGTTTGATGCTATGCAATATCTTAAAGTTCTACCTTGGGTATGGCTTTTCTAAAAAGCTGTTTAAGTTCATGTTTATATTTCTTTCTGGTTTCCTGCAGATGGTACCATGGAGCCCTGAGCCGCTCAGAGGCGGAGTCTCTGTTGACTCTGTGTAAAGAGAGTTCCTACCTGGTGAGGAAAAGTCAGAGCTGCCAGAACGACTACTCCTTATCACTCAGGTAGACACATGGGCCTAATTTCTAACCCCATTTTGCAATTTATGTCTCTTACAGTGCCTTGCAAAAGTATTCGGCCCCCTAGAACTTTTCAACCTTTTGCCACATTTCAGGCTTCAAACATAAAGATATAAAATTTCAATTTTTTGTGATGCTCTCTGCGCTTTGAACAGAACCCTGAGACTATCACAGAGCAGGTGCATTTATACGGAGACTTGATTACACACAGGTGGATTCTATTTATCATCATCAGTCATTTGGGACAACATTGGATCATTCAGAGATCCTCACTGAACTTCTGGAGTCAGTTTGCTGCACTGAAAGTAAAGGGGCCGAATAATATTGCACGCCCCACTTTTCAGTTTTTTATTTGTTAAAAACATTTGACACATCCAATAAATTTCATTCCACTTCACGATTGTGTCCCAGTTGTTGATTCTTCACAAAAAATTAGAATTTTATATCTTTATGTTTGAAGCCTGAAATGTGGTAAGAGGTTGAAACGTTCAAGGGGGCCGAATACTTTCGCAAGGCACTGTATTCGTCCAATTTCAGCTGCTCCCAACTCATACTTTTAATCCAAGCACAGAAACTCACATCATGTTAATGTTTTCTAAATGTTGTAATATAGTTTTGTTGGTGGAATCTGCTGAGGGGGAATTTTTGTAAGAATCGCTGAGGTCGGTGCTGTAAGGTCATGTTAGGCCTTCGGGCAACTTCTACTCTTCTATAATTTTTAGCTGTCTCTGTTCTACTAAAGAAGGTTACCAAAGTGTTCCATCATGATTGGATCTGTGCATTTAAAAAGTTGCCAGATTTTCTAAAATTGGCAAATGTAAGGTGCATCGTGTTTGTTTTTTTTAATGTCTATAGCACTGCAGATAATAAAAAAGGGCACCTGGAAACTTTATGCCAACATCGCAATATAGCATTTTCTATTTAAACAACATAAACTGCACAGCAGCAATCACATGCAGGGTCACAAATCAAACTGCAAATGCAAAGCGGGGTGAAGAACAACCAAAAAATGCCAAATGGGGAGCCAACACAAACTCAACATAGGGGGCCTCATGTACGAAGCGTGCTTACGCTCAAAAACCTTGCAACGCATGTTTTATGCACAAACCAGCATGCACAAACATGAACGTCGCACAAAAGTGTGCAGAAATCCACGCAAATTTTGACCTGTCGTGAAAATGTGCGGTAGCCACGCAAATTTCTTCAGTCGACAAACTACAGAGAACTAAAACTCACCTAACTACACTGAAATATGACCCCATTCAGTTTTATTTAATTCATCGAGCATCAGACCTGATGTTTTTCATGAGTTTGAGCTTTTTATGGTTTAAACCACAGCGATAAAACTGAATCACATTTAGCCTCATACAATAACATAGCACACCTCAGAAAATGATCGAAACAACCTCAGTCGGATATAAACTGTAAAACTTCCTCTGTTTTGTCACATGTAGATTTAATTGCGCATCGGTCTTTGCCATTCTATGAGCTAAGAAGCATAAAATGCATATGAATCATCTAAGGGACACTTTTATTCTCACTGAAAAAGAAAACGGTGTCTGAACAGCAGATTAATTCCTAACAAGTCAGGTTTAATGATTTCTAAGGTGGACAAGCTGTACGCCACGTGCAGCTACGCCAAATTCATCGCAAATTGGGATGTATAAAGGCTACTTGTGCAGTGACATGTCTACGCACAGTTTCGTACATGAATTATTTTGTGTATTGCAAGGTTCAGAATTTCTAATGTTTCATAAACACATCCTTGCCTAAAGAAACATGATTGATGGAGCTGCTTTATCTAACCTGGATGATATAAAATGTCTGCGTCACCGTCTGAGAAATTCTTTGAGGAAACAACATAAGAGCTTTTGTCTATTGGAACAATGTCGCACCAAGATTTGCAAAACATGCTAGTACTGGTGCCTTTCATATCTAGCCTTATGTAAAGGGAAGCCTTAAGATCCCTCATAACAATAAAAACAAAAGCTGCCAACAGGTTGTCATCCATTTATACAAAACAACGCTGGATCAAGGTGACTGTTATGTTTGTACAAAGAATGATCCCTGCAGAGGTTTCAGATTCATTTTTACAGTCGCTTTTTTTTCTTCTGAGGTCACGCAGTTGTGAGGCTGTGGGGGTGATCTGTTTTGGATCAGGGTCAAGTTAAGGGTTTCTAAGAAAAGAAAACCTGTGGCCTAATTTATGTTGCCTTTTCCCATCCCACCACCTTATTTCTTTCTGAAAAACTTTGTGTAGGCTCTATGTCGATCAACACAGAGAGCAGCTGTTGTGACATAATTTACCCACAGGCTTAGAGCACAAACTTCAGACTTGACTTAAACTGACACCTCAGTGTGTGCCGACTTGACTTAGGACTCGTGGTCTTAGACTCGAACGTCATGATCAGAAGGTGAAGGTAATCTTGTATCTGAGCTCTAACAGTAAAATAGATGTGGCCCTGTAAAAGGATGCGCTTGGTTTATTAACCAGGGATGTAACAAGCGGTTGTGATAGCTGTAGCTTTGTAACACTGACCACACAAAATGTCTCTCATATTGCCTTCTATATGTACTCAAAAACTTCAAAAACTGGATTTTCCTAGTTCCTAGTCGTAAATACAGAATGCCGCCCTAGTGTCAAAATTCCAGCTATGAAAGTTCGGAGTTGCCTGATAGGTCTAAGTTCAGTATCCAGTGTGGGATCCCCACACCAGCCATGGTTAAAGTGGCAGGTATAAACTACCTTTTAGCACTTCTCGTTGTCAAATTGCAGGTTTGAACATAGTACCCTAATAATCTTTAAATCATCCAAATCAAAGTATGAAGAGGGAAAGTCTTCTATGTTGTGTGCTATATAGTGAAGGGGGGATCATTTACCACAGGGACTGACGGGTATTAACTGCCTTGTTACAAAGACAAAAGCACTTGACAAACTTGACATCAACAGGATTTAACTGATAGGTCAAACACTATTTAACTAGTGTTTTTCTATTAACATAAACGCATATTTATACACCTGTGTTCCATACAATATCCGTTCCAATGACGCTAATTTGTCAGATTAAAAGTACCTTTTGAAAATAACCACCTTTAAGGTATTGAACATATGGTATAATGCCTGTACTTGTATAGTGCTTTATCAAGTCCGAGGACCCAAAGCGCTTTACACTACAATTAGTCATCCACCCATTCAGACTGACAGTGGTAGACTACGTCGTAGCCACAGCTGCCCTGGGGCAGACTGAGAGAGGTAAGGCTGCCATACAATCAGCGCCAACGAGCCCTCTGACCACCATCAGCAGGCAAGGTGGGTGAAGTGTCTTGCCCAAGGACACAACGACTGAGACGGACGGTTTTACTGGTCTGTTGTAATATTCTAATCTTAAATGCTTTCATTAGCTGTAAGCGGCGGTCGCCCAGGGGTAAAACACGCCACCCAAATTCAGAGGCTTCAGTCCTCGACGCAGCTGTCGCGGGTTTGACTCCCGGCCCAAGCGACCTTTTCTTCAAGTCTTCCCACTCTTTCCACTCCTTTCTTGTCAGTTTACTGTCGAAATAATGAGAAAAATTAAGCCCACTAGTGCTGCAAAAAAACATAAAAAAAGAAAACACCAGTTTACGTGTAATTATTCTATGCAATGTGTTCCGAGGCCATGGTCTTGAGCCGGAAAAGGGTAGAGTACCTTCTCCGGGTCCAGGGGGAGGTCCTGCCTCAAGTGGAGGAGTTCAAGTATCTTGGGGTCTTGTTCACAAATGAGGGAAAAATGGAGCGGGATATCGTTGGACGGATTGGTGCTACGTCAGCAGTGATGTTGGCGCTGTACGACCGGTCTGTCGTGGTGAGGAGAAAGCTGAGTCAAAAAGTGAAGCTTTTTATTTACCGGTCGATCTACGTTCCTACCCTCATCTATGGTCATGAGTTTTGGCCGATAGAACGAGATCACCGATACAAGCGGTCGAAATGAGTTTCCTCTGCAGGGTGTCTGGGCTCTCCCTTAGAGATAGGGTTAGAAGTTCGGTCATTCGGGAGGGACTCAGGGTAGAGCCGCTGCTTCTCCACGTTGAGACCATCTGGTTAGGAATGCCTCCTGGATGCCTCCCTGGTAAGGTGTTCCGGGCACATCCCAACAGGAGGACGCCCAGAGGAAGACCCAGGACACGCTGGTGGGACTATGTTTCTCGGCTGCCATGGGAACGCCTTGGGATTCCCCTGGACGAGCTGGCCCAAGTGGCTGGGGAGAGGGAAGTCTGGGTCTCTCTGCTTAGGCTGATGCCCCCGCGACCCGACCCCGGATAAGCGGAAGAAAATGGATGGATGGATGGATGTGTTTCACTTAGTGAAATTCAATTTAGTTCAAAAATACTTTATTAATACCGAAGGGAAATTAAATGTTGTTGTAGCTCATATTATCCAGGTTTCTTCAAAGAGCTGTTGTAGATGCTGATGGCTGTGGACAGAAAGGATCTCCTGTAACAGTCTGTCTTACAGCAGATCTGAAGAAGCCTCTGACTGAAGACACTGTTGTTGTACGACAGTCTGATGAAGATGATGATTAGGGTTCTCCATAATGTTCACAATTTTATGAAGAATCCTTCTTTACACAATGATCTCCAGAGGTTCCAGAGGAGTCCCCAGAACACAGCCAGTCTTCTTTATTAGCTTGTTGAGCTTTTTTAAGTCCCTGGCTCTGATGCTGCTTCCCCTGCAGATGATGGCAGAATAGATCACACTCTCCACAACAGTCTTATAGAAGATATGCAGCATCTTGCTGCAAACACTGAAGGTCCTAAGCTTCCTCAAGAAGTACAGTCTGCTTTGTCCCTTCTTGTAAGTCAAGTCAAGTTTATTTATATAGCGCTTTTCAACAACAAGGCACTCGAAGCACTGTACATGAGAAAAAACATTGCAATGATACAGAAAATCAAACAGAAAAAACAAATCACATGACATAAATAATCCTTGGGGATTTACTGGTAAGAGCTGGTTCTAATCCAATCTTTCTAAGAGAGGTAATTAGCTCATTAAGTCCTCTGTAGTAAGGAATTCATCCTGTGCTAGAAGAAAATGATAATATTAATCCTTGAGGTCGCTGGTATGAGGCAGTTGTGGTCCCATCATTCAAATAATGACAGTCATGGGCACTCACTGAAGTCCAAGTAGAGAAGCTGGGTCACTGGTATAAAACATTTTTAGTCAAACACTTAAATACTATTAATGTTTGGCTTTCACTGGTGTGTAGACGGCTTTACAGTTCCATCTCAACTCCAGTCTGTTGTCCTGGTGAACACCGAGGTATTTATACTCCTCCACAAACATCCACTTCTTCTCCCATGATGGAAATAGTGTTTGACCCGAGTTACTGAAATAAATTAACTTTTCAGTATATTCTAATTTATTGAGTATGACTGCATTTCTAATAAGAAAATATTACGCCATAATAATAATTTTCTAGTAAAGTACACGATTTGAATTCATAACCTACAGCAATGCAACGCGAAAGGCAGACTAGTCGTCCTACATTCAATGAAAGAATGTTTATTTCAGCCAATTGAAATTTGAGACTTGGCTTGGACTTGGAAAAATGACTTGTTATCATCTCGGTTGATTCTGAAACGACACTGACTCACAGCTGGGGAGATGAGGTGAAACCTGTTGTAATTTTCTCCTAGAAATGTTGACAATGGAAATTGATCCTTACACACTGTGGCATACATCATATCTCATATAAGCGCTCTGGAGAAGGCTAAGGAGCCATCTCTCTAAGACTGAACAGAACCATCTGTCCTAACCCTTGCCATTTATCAAGTGTGTAACAGAATATTTATTTCAGGCATTATGCGTGCAACAAAAGGTTGATGTATTTTCTATCATCCCTGTTATTATGCTTCTGTGAATGTCGACTTTGGAATATCAGGTTGGACTCACCATTGTTGTTTTTCTTTGTGTCAGGAGTTGTAAAGGCTTCATGCACATGAAGTTCACCCAGTCCGCAGACCGTCATTACGTCCTCGGTGAAAACAGTCCTCCTTTCTTCACCATCCCCGAGGTCATCCACTACTACACTACACACAAGCTGCCAATCAGAGGAGCCGAGCACATGTCCCTGCTGTACCCCGTCATTGTGCAGACCCTCTGACACTGATGTGCATGCTACTGTTTCTCCTGGTGCTACTGAAAGTAATGTCTACTCAACATTTACACACTTCCTCCTGTTTCTTCACAATTTTCCACTCCGATCCTTCCAGCACTGCCATGAAGAGGTTGTTCGGTGCCATGGTTTCTATATGTTGCCAAAAAATTTTTGTTTTAATGTCAAGAAGCTATAGCAGAATAGATTTAACAATGCTTGATCTGTATCGCCTTCATGCAGTCAAACATGATTCAGACGGAAACAAAATTGGGGGTTGTTGGAGGGGGGTAAATTTAGTTTGTGCCAAAAACCATGGTTGTTTTTCTTCCATTATTCTCTTGTGTTTTCATCAGATATATAGGTGGCTAAAACCACAGCCAAAATGTTTCTATAGCAACAAACAACGCTAATATTGTTCTTGAAGTCTCTATTACTAAATGACCCAAACACTTCATCAGTTGCCTTGGCCTTCCTTTTCTTCCTTGGACTCTGTGTTGTTCAGATTCTTGTGAATGTCCTGCGATGTTGCAGCCGTGTACCCTGCAGTGTTCTTGTTTCATCATCTTAATGTGTCAGGTTAACATGACTTGTTAACTTAACATCAAACTCCTGCAATACTAGTTAAGAGAATAATGAGTACAGTGTTCAACAGAAAGCTTGTGGCTTTGTGGTCCTGATCATTTCAGAAGCTTTGCTAGTTTATTTACTGGACTGTTTTATACGATTCTAAATGTAAGATCAAAATAAAGGTGTTTTCCACTTTTCTGTGCACTGTTTAATTTCATTATGGGATTTGTTTTCTTTTCTTGTGGTATATATGCATGACTTAATTTTCTAAAACCTGACATATTGTAAAAAGGAAAACATCGGAGTAAAGCTAAAGGTAAGTCTGAGGAGATGCTGTTCTTGTGGTTTAAAAGTAATGAGACTATGGGATATTAAACATGTCTGTATCATCCGTACTACAATAAAAGCAGTTAATTAATAAAAGAAATTAGCTGAATGCCAACAGAAAGCAAACTGGTCTTACCTCTCCTCAGTATAGACAATCTTTGGGCTGCTGTCACCTGATACCATAGCAACCAGCAGGCGTCAATACAAAAGAGCTACTTCAGAAGGCTGACCAGGTAATGACTGCAAAATACAAAATAAAATCTTATTAAGGGCAAGCAAAATTAATAATTGGTTATTCTATCATGTCAACATTTTTATTTTGCTGTTCAAAGAGCTTGTGTGCAGTTTAAAGGAGCGGTATGACAGCTCCTACATACTGTTCCTTGATTTCATGCCCCCCGAGCCTTTCCACTTTTGTCACATTATAACCACAAACTTCAATGTATTTCATTAGAATTTTAAGTGTCAGAACAATTAAAAGCACCACATTATGGGTGTGGAAGGAAAATATATGGCATTTTAAAGCTTGGCCCTTATTGTTTTTTTGTAAAATAGTTTAAGCTCAGTCTGATTAGATCAAGAGCATCTGTGAACATTCATTTTCATGTCTTCCCACAGACTTGTTTGGGTCGTGGTGTGGACTTTGACTGACCCATTCTAGCTCTGTGTTTAGGGTTGTCCTTCCCATCCCAATCTTAACTGTTTTGCTGCCTATAATGACTTTTCTTTCAGATTTGCCTTAACCAGTTCCAACTGCTGCTTATACAGCTGTTGGATAAGATGTAATGAAGAAATGTGGGCTTAATGAAAGTATGTCTAATACCTGCTAAAAGGTTATTTTCAACAGTTCCTTAATAAATTAAACACATTTACTCACTATGTGACATGTGAAGGCAAAAGGTTGCACCAGGTTTAATTTATTGTCAGATTAAAGGGGACTGAATATAAATTGATGTCACTATGCTCTCACTACTTTTTGTTGGTTTATTACATAAAATCTCAAAGAAATACATTGAACCATGGGGTTGTAAAATTAAATGTGTGAAAAATGTCAATGGGTACAAATGCTTTTGCAAGGAAACTGTATGCTTTTACCATTTTTCCAAAGTGTTTATCGTCAGCTTAGACTTTAGTCATGGGAACTCGAATTCAGCAACTTTCTCAGCCTAAACACAACCATCTGAAAGATCTGAACCGGTAGGAATGAGTCTCACCACCAGTTGCTGCTGTACAGTTTCTCTCTTGTTTTTAGTTTTTGAGCCTTTTTTTTTTTTTTTCAGTCGCTCTGTTTACTGGCTACATAAAATGCCGCCGGAGAAGACTGAACCCACCACACAAATTGGTATATTTTCTTTTTTCTCCCCTTTTTGCCATTAAATTACAAGATCTTTGTGATAATACAGTAATATATTTGGTTTCTCCTGCTTCTCACAGAGTTGACTTCTCGTTGGTCAGACTTGACCAGAAGTAAAAATTTCTACACTCAAGTCCCGTAATTATATTAGTTTGAAGCATGAACCTGGCTTGTGTGAACCATTCTTCTGATTAATACTTATCTAAACATTTCTTACCTCTCATTTTGGAAAAGGTGCCATGTCACTAAACATCTCTAACATAGTATTCTGTTTATCGGATCATCTCTATAAACAAATCAAGAAAATTAATTTTGTAGGTCTCATCTAAACTCCCCCCCTTTTCTATAATTTTTTTCCCTCATAGATTTTTATGTTGCTACAAAATAAATTAAACGGTCTCTTTCTTTAATGTCTCAGTTCATATTATTTCACGGTTCTGTCCTGTATCTCCTGCCTCAGGCTCTCTCCCATATGGGAGGTCAGCAAATGGGCTCTCAGGGCCGTCCCATCTGAACGGTTATGTAAATTGGCTCAACCTCGACCCCATGTAGAAGGGTGGCAGCCTGGCCGCCCTCTGCCAGCACCGGTGAGTAGCAACATGTCAATTTCTGGATGTCTCTTTTGGGCAGGCGAGTTCAAATGTCTTTGTGTCCTTAGTTACTTGCAAATGGAGGCAGGATGGAGTGAGATCAAGACTTCAGGCTTCCTACAGAAACTAGAAAAGTATGGAAATGAAGAATTTCCAGGCATGTACTACTGGGAAAAAAACCTGGAGTCAGATCTAAAACTAACTGGAGTAACTATATTCATATACTTTCTGGTCTGGAAATGCAATGGGATGTCCCATGAGAAACTGCAGAGCCTCATACTTGAGGAATGCGTGGGTTTTTCTATGAATCTGTTACCTCTATAAGCCAGTTTCAGATAAGCAGAAGATGTTGGAAGGAGGGACGGACAGTCGTTTAATCGGTCTGGATACCTGTGTACATTGATAGATAATATAATCTCTTCAGGATCTGAGCTTTAGTAACCTAATATTCCAGGACGCTTGTAACTCACTACACCTTGATTTTTTTTATAAGGTTTTCGTTGCACTAGTGGCCTTTATTCATTAGTAGCTGAATGGAAGGGCAGAGAAAAGAGGGAAGACATGCAGCAAATTGCCCATGGCCAGGAACTGAACCAGGGACAACTGCTTTGAGGACTATAGCCTCTGCATGTGGTGCATCTGCTCTACCACTGAGCCAATGGGCACCTCTACAACTTTAATTCTGTATGTTTAGGGTCATATCCTGCCAGAAGGTGAACCTCCACTCAAGTCTCCACTTTGCACAACTTTGTCCTGTGTAGCAACCACTAATGCATTAACGGCCAAAAGCATAATCAATTTGGCCATTTTAAATGTAACAAAACCAAAAATGTAATTACTAGCTAATAATGTAATAACATTTATGAATCCATAACATCACATTTGCTGTGTAACACATGTAGGTCACATGACCTAAAACTATGACTTTGCATAACTGCACTGTTGAGCAGTGTCGAACAATGTCAAAAAAAAAAGTATGTAGTACAGAAAAATTCGCCAGTTGAATCTTACAAACATAATTAAGGAGACACTGCTGCATAGTACTTATCTTTAAATGAATATATATGATGGCCATGCCATCCACTGTATACAAAAAATTGCTAAAAAGTTACTTTTCAATGAAAGTAGTCCATTTTAATTACAACAAGAAGATTATTGTACCATCTTAAACATTAAGATTCTACCTTGTCCTGAGTAGAACTTTTAGCGAGCAACTTAGGTTATGCAAGCTACACTATCTAGTTCGTGCTTTTCTTGTTTTTAATACAATCTTTTCTGTAGTTGAGTAGAGGAACACAGACAGCAGTCGCCTCTTCCCGGATTTGCCAGCTCGCCCAACCAAGAAGGCGGCAGATTCAAGCAGTATCTAGCTTCAGATCTGAACCTCGACCTATGACCCAGTTGGCCTCGAGAACATCTGCCCATATAGAGCTTCTAGCCAGTGGGTCTAAGTTTCCTTCAAACAATGTTTTTGATCAGATTTTGCCATTGTTCTGCTTGTTGCTGACTGCATTTGTCTTTCCAGCTCCAAAGCATGACCACCCCAAGTATGAGGGAGAGCGCCCAGTATGCTGGCCAGTTTCCAAAGCAGCTAGAAATCATGTAGCCAGCCAGAGACTTTGTGAACTGTCCTGTCCCAAAAGGAGGGAATCACTGTTTGAGGGGTACGACCCATATGTTGTTAGCTGGACAGCTCGCTCTGCTAACCCGTCCACTCGGATACAAGAGCTCAGTTTACCTCTGCCTCGAAAATGTAGTTCAAAGGAATGACCCCTGCCCATGCAGTCCCTAGAGAAGTGTTCATTGTTCTCAGTTTCCTCACCGAAATCTTACTGAGATCGTGTTCACTTCAAACACCAGTAAATTTGATTGTTCTGTCTATTGCCTCAGTTTTTAATCTTTGAGTTTTAGTGGGTTCATTTCCAGCTCATCAAAGACGGCAATGGTTTTAAAATTGTTGTCTTAATGTTTTAAACAGTTACTGTATCACTCTATGTGAAGAATCTTAGTTACAGCTAAAATATTTTAATCTTTTATAAATTTACAGGTGAAACATATTTTATTTTAAGCTAGTCACAATCGAGCTTTAGACAAGGCCACAGTAAAATAACTGTCATTACATTTGTCACAAACAACGGCATTACTGTTTTAGGAAAAAAGAATGTCCTGCTCTTTCTTTTTGAATGTAACTAAAGCATTTGATCTTGTACACCATGGCTTCTTTTATATAGTCTGCATCGGTGTTCTTCAAGGGTTAATGTTGGTACCATTTCTTTTTTTCTATAAATTACACACAGAATCCTGGAATTGGTCTAGCTCCAGCTATGCTTCACTTATATGCAGACGACACAGTTATTATTCTAATGACATCAACCTTAGTGGTTATAAGTGGCAGTATTTTTTTAATCCATGTTCAACCTTTTTCAAAATTCTTTAGTTAAGCTTAATAAAAAGACTACACATCCATTACTATGCAAAAATATATGATTTCTTCTGTTTTTAATTTTTTGTTGCATTTAAATGTTTCAGATCTTCAAACTAATTTTAAAACCAGATAAGAAAATAAACTTAGTAAATGCAAAAAGTTTTCAAATAATGATATAATTTATTAGGCAAAAATGCTATACAAGCCTAACTGGCCTTATGTGAAAAACCGAAGACATCATAAACCTAATAACTGGCTGTGCCTCCCTTGGCAGCAGAAACTGACAACAAGAACTGGCAATGAGTTTTTCATATCTCCGTGGAAGAATTTTAACCAACTCTCTTCTTTGCAGACTTGATTAATTCCAGACACATTGGAGGACTTTCAAGCATTACCAGCTTGCTTGATGTCATGCTACAAAATAAAAATCTGATTAAAGTCCGGGCTTTAACTGGACCACTTCAAAACCGGTGTGTATGTTGGGCGGACATTGTTTTTTATTGAGCTATTCAGAGGTGGACTACAGTGGTGTGTTTTGGATCGTTATCTCTCTCCACAACTACATTTCTGGTAGTTCTTTTCTCTGAAATTTAGCATTACACTAGATGCAGCAGAATGCCCACCTTCCAGCAAGTTCCACTTTTTTCTCGTCAATCCACAGAATATTTTCCCCAAGAATGATGTGCCCCTGAGAAAGGCAATTAGCCCCAAGTTGCCTACTGATCTGCACATAGGTGTATTAAGATGTGCGCGTTTGTCACTGCAACTGGGTGAATATGGCCCTAGTGTAAAGACCTAAGGAGTGGTCAGTATGACTGTAAAAGCCCCCAATAAATTCAGTCCATTTGACATTTTCTGTTGGCTGTCTGTATTTTAATGTGGATAACAACGTTCCAACAATATGCCCCTTATGTTTGGAATGATCTACAAAACATGCCTAAATTAGAAATATTACCTTCACTTAGTAGTTTGGAACATAAAAAAACAACTTTAAAAGAACAGGGTAACAGATGTATTTTAAAAATATTTGTGGAATATTCGGGATTTTGTTTCATATATCTTGAGTGTTTTACTGGTGTTGTGATTATTGTTTATTTTGAGCTTAGCATTTTTTCAGTCTATGTATGATCAGGACTTTCTAATAAAGTAAATGTGGTATCTCTATGAGATCTTCCTGGTTAAATTTATGTAATATGAAATAAATCTTGTGGCAAGTGCTGCGTGTTTGCTGTGCTGTCTGAATTAAAACAGTCTAGCATTATTCTGTTTGTTTTATTCAATGTACTGCATCGAAATACTTTTTCCATATTTGTCTTTTCTCTTACTCCTTTTAATCTTACAGTGACATTAACCAATGCTTAAATTCCACTTAAATTATATTAGTGTTCAGAAGCCTAGTCTCATAATCTTTCATAATCAATCTGCAGAATGAATCCCACCTTTCCAGTGAGCAATCTCTATTACATAAAAAGAAGCACCATGAGTTTTTTTCATATTTCTTAAGATTAAAATGTTTTCAGCAGCAACACCTAAAGATTATGAGAATTAACGTGAGCTAACATTCAAAATAATCACGAATTTAATTTATTATTAATCAAATTAGGATCTATTCACTATTAACTGAGTGAAGATTTTTTTTATGATTAGTTAGTGATTGTTCAAAATATTATCCAAACGAATTAAATCAAATTTATCAAGAGTTTATTAGTATGTCAGAAGCCATGAGAAATTGGTTTTACTGTTTATTTCTAAGTTATATTGTGTACTTTACCCTAAAAGAGAAAAACAGCAGTTCTGTCTGCCAAAGGTCACTCTAATTCTGGCATGCAGTTCTGGTCACCTCTCCTGGGATCTCTCTAGGTTGCCCAATCTCGACACAACAAACTAGGATGCGGATATTAAGGGCAAAACCTCGCCTTGATAAATTTACTGGATTAAACTAACGTCGCATCCATGGTTTGCATGGAGAAAACACAGAACAAAATCCAGCAGGAACTTTACACAAGAACAGATGAACATAATGTAATGTACAAAGCAAATAAAAAGACATTTACTCCAATCAGAGCTCGAAATGTTCACCAGTTTGGTCTGATCCAGTGAGGTAAAAACTGAGATGTTTTGAAGGTTTGTTTTGAAACTCAAACTTCGGAAGATTTCGTGAGGGACTGATCAACCAATCAGAAGCAGACTTGAGGTAAAGTATGAGCTATGTCATGTTACACAGCCAATAAAAATCGATTCTGCAATTTCTTCTTAGACAACTTTGTTAAATTTCAGAGACTTCTTAAGTTTCAAATATCGCAAGTGAACTATGAATTAGCATCTTGCGCCTGAGGCTACCAGTTGCTGCATTACAGTTTTTCAAGAACATGCAATTCTATTCTATTGAATAAATGATTCACATTGTAAGTCTGACACCACTGCACTGACAATCAATTTTGAAAATCAACAGACAGATCTCACTCAAGAGCAAGATGTCAACAACTTGTCAAGATAACACTCGATATTAGTTGGCACGATTTTTCTGTTACAGTATTGCAACTTCAATACTAGGGCGACCGTGGCGATGGTGGCAGGGGTTCGTCTTGCGTCTTGTAACCGGTGGGTTGCCGACTCGAGTCCCCGCTTTGTCTGTCTCAGTCAAGACACTTCACCTGACTTGCCTGCTGATTTTGGTCAGAAGGTTCGCTGCCACCTGTGTATGGCAGCTCACCACTGTCAGTGTGTGAATGGGTGGATGACTGAATCTAGTGTGAAGCGCTTTGGGGTCTCTGGGGACTTGACAAAGCACTATACAAGTAAAGGCCATTTACCATTTTACTTTCATGTACCTTCCTCTGGAGGAACTGACGCACTTTCATGTGTGTCTAATGCTGCTTTTAACGGCCAGGAGAGTCATCAAGTGTGTTATTATGAATGTGTCAAGTTCCTTCATCATTTGAAACTCATTACAGCAGGAAATAGAGCAGTCAGTTGGGGGAAATACTCCAAACTACAACTCAGAGACATCCGGAAGCACGGATGCTGTGGCATATTTTTCGTTTGTAATTCTTCTCTTATGAACAACTTGGGGAACCAATGGAGACAGTTTTAGTGAAAAGTGTGATTCATCATTATTAGGAGGACTTAATAATAAAGAAGAAAAAGTTCAAAGACTTAACTTTTGACTATTTTCAATGAAGAAAATATCCGCTCTTCATTTCTTAAATCAAAGTTTATTAAACCCACATTTTTAGGGATCTGGACAGAAATCCATTCAGGACTCACCGAGGAGATCGCAACCTACCATCAGGGAATCCACCTCCTCCCAACCACCGAGCCATTTCGGGGGTAATGACACGCAGCGGGGGGGTTCAGATGTGTTTACCAGGAACCGCACATGTTGCACAATCGCGACAGAATGGGTCGATGAGATGCGGGTTGCCAGATAAAGCTCACTCTGGTAAGTGGACCTTTGTAATCTAACATTAACCTGCTTTATTTCGTTTTGTGGGACATAATAGACAGCAGAGAGTGGGTCGCAGGTTATGGTGAATCGGGATAATTAACGCTATACAGACAACGTGCAAACTTACATATCAAGAGCTTTGGCAGCGGCGAATTGTAATTAGATTTTTATTTATTTATTTTAGTATCGAGAACAATTAGCGCACCTCAGAATTGGATGTGAAAATTGTTAATTGTACGTAGGTTGTATTTAAGCGCGATTTCTAATATTGGTCTGTAAAATGGGCCACTACTGGGAGAAATTGATTTGCTGTTTCGATGAAAAATCCTGCAGGGAGAGGAGGCATGGGGGAGGGAGGGTTACACGTTAAGTGTTGTGTAGACTTTCAGGCGTGACATGTTTAATGCACTCTATAATAACACCTGCACAACTGAATGCTGGTTTTTTTAAAAAAAATCCAGTTATTCAAATGAAATGAAACATCTACTGAGTGGACTAACGAACTGCCACGAGAACCCACCCCTATGTGCACAGTTAACCATTACTCTGACATGAGCTGGAAAACTGTTGAATGGAGCATTTTAAGTTTGATCCTTGTTCCCGTTTTTTCGCCTTAAATTAGCGTTAAATAGAAAACTATAATCCGTCTAGACTAGTGAAAGTTAGGTTAACCCCTCTGCATGGTTTTAGTGTCCTGCATTAATTGTATTTGAACCATGTTGTTCAAATTATATTTTTGCATTTTCAGTCAGTGACATATCTGCTGCAATAATCTGTTGACAAGAAACTTGTTGAGTTTTCTGTTTCTCGATGTTCAACTAGCTGTGGTGTTGTGCAGAACACGGTGAGCAAGTAAAATTTGCAGTTCAATTATAGCCTTCCACATTATTTCTGTTGTGGTGAAAGGGTCTGTCAGCTTAGGAAACAGAGAAAACTGAAAACCCTGGCTTAGAAAAGGAAAACACAGCCCCTTGCAAAAGTTTTCAGAGCAGCAAATAATTGTGGTTCTTAAAATTGTTCTAAATATAAATTATATTTGTTTTCATTTATGTTATATTTGTACATTTGTTTTCAGTATGGTTTGATCTAAACCATTTCTGTTGTAGCTCTGGCTGTTTGTTTAGGGTCATTGTCCTACATGATGGTGAACCTAAACCTCAGTCTTTTGCAGACTTGAACAGGTTTTGCTCCTATACCACCCTGTATTTAGTTAAATCCATCTTCCCTTAAACTCTGATTTTTGGCTGAAGTAGAAGCATTCTCACAGCATGATTCTGCCACCACCATGTTTCACCATGTTTTCCTGTGTTCAGGGTGATGTGCAGAGCTTGTTTACCGCTACACAGGGTTTTGCACGTAGGCCAATCAGTTAAGTTCTGGTCTCATCTGACCATCACATTCTTTCACATGTTCGCTGTGGTGAACTCAAATGGGACTTCTCATGACTTTCTTTCATCAATGTCTTTCTTCATTCTGTTTCATAAAGGCCAGATTTGTGTAGTGCACAGCTAATAGTTGTCCTGTCAACAGGTTCTTGCACCTGAGCTGTGAAACTATATAGCTCCTCCAGAGATACCAAGAGCCTCTTGGCTACTGATCGGATTAATGCCATCCTTGCCTGGCCTGTCAGTGTAGGTGGGTGGCTATTTCTTGTTAGTTTTGCAGTTGTGCCATACTCATTTTATTCTTGGAGGATTGACTTAGATGTTTATAACCTGGGATATACTAACCTAACCTTGGTTTGAAATGTCCAAACTTCTGAGGCCTTCACAGAATCGCAACTGAGGTTAAATTACACACAGGAAAACTCTATTAACACTTCAGATAACTTCTGAAGACCATTGAATGCGCCGTATTTTATTTAGAAGTCTCAGAATAAAGAGGTTCAATATCAATGCTTTTGTAAAAAAAAAATTGTAACCCTTGTATATATTTCTGTCCACTTAGCAGTTCTCCATTTCTATTTGTTAGCCTAGTATATTGAAGTTTGTGTTTGTAACATGACAAAATGTAGCTAATAAATTTACTGGAATGAAACCTTTTCTAAGACACTCTATGTAAAAGCAGAAAAGAAAAATAGAGATGTTTTTAACATTCTTTAATACTATTTTACACAAATCAAATTTGAACTCTGTCAGTGTACCTTTTTTTGCTGGAGTGAATACTTTTATAGATTTGGTCTCTGATAAATACAACACCAACACAATGAGTGCCGAGCCTTTACACCAAGGAGATGCTTATGCTTTATTGTGAAAATGTAGGTAGATGGAGAACTTTCTGTCATGACCCTACGGACAGTCGTGAAACACAGATGATCTCCAAGTAATTATTCTAAATTTGCACTATGAACATTTTTTTACTACTATTTTTTACTCTTGCAAAAGGTTTGCAGACTGCAGGATTTATTTAGTGGCTTATTTCACCAGAGGGACATTTGCTTATTTATCACATGTGCTGAATATGATTTGAGTTTCTGTTACATTTACATACATTGTGGCTTTGCATCTTGCTGGCATTTTAGTCCTGGATGTGTGTGCTGTTTCTTTAGTTGTCAGTGTATCTAGTCTTTTTGTGAAAATCATTTCAAACAATAGTCTGGTGTAAAATGAATAAAAAAAGTTTTAACATTTTTTTGAAACTGCACCTTGAAACCTAACAGCACATCTTAATATGTTAATTTAATCTCTAAGATGTTTGGTGTTATTTTGTGGCTTCTAGGATGGGTCACTGATGGACTTCTGGAGTAATTCTTGTAGATCAACCACTTCTGGGAAGCTTCACCATTGTTCCAAAACTTGGAACAATGGTGATCTGGTGATAATGGCTCTGAATGTTGTCCGCTAGCATCTCAAAGCTTCAGAAATTGCTTTGCAACCCTTTCTAGACTGACAGATGTCAGTGACTTTGTTTTTTATCTGTGCTTGAATTTCTTTTGGAAATATTATTGCCTACTTCATGTTGTCAGATAGGTTCTTTTAAAACAATTTCTTGGTTGTGCAGGTTTGCAGTAAAGTGTGGCTAATGAAATTGAGCTCAGCATAGCAAACATGTGGTTAATTATAGTTAATTTTTGTCCTTGATAAATGAAAAAAATATTTTTATATGATATTAAAATTGGTTTGATGATCTTAAACAACTAAGCAGGTAAAACACAAAAACTCTGTAAGGGGGTGCATACTTTTTGGCTGCACTGTGTAGAATTGACGCCACGCCAGGTTAGTCACCTAGACACTCACCTGCTGGAATGCTGCTAATGCTAATGCTAAGCAGCCTTTAAAACTGCAAATCCAGGCTAATAGACCAAGAAATAAGTGCCGATAAAGTGTTCTATTATTCACAAGAAAATTTACAAGAGATTGATGGAGGTACAAGAAAGATGACAGGTGAGGAGTGATATATAGTGGGGAGAACAAGTATTTCATACAGTGCCAATCTTCCAGGTTTTCCCACTTGCAAAGCATGTAGAAGTCTTTAATTTTTATCATAGGTGTTCTTCAACTAAAAGAGTACCTACTGTATAGAATCTAAAACAAAAATCCAGAAAATCACATTGTGTGATTTTAAAGTAATTGATTTGCATTTTATTGCATAAGTATTTGATCACCAAACAACCAGTAGAGTTCCAGCTCTCACAGGACTGTTGGTTCTTCTTTAAGAAGCCATTCTGTTCTCCACTCACCCTGTATTAATTATTACCTGATAACCTGTATTATCATTACCTGCATCTGTTTGAAGGAAAATAGCCAAGCAGCTTGGTGAGAAGGCAACAACTGTTGGGGCAATTATAAGAAAATGGAAGAAATTCAAGATGACGGTCAATCTCCCTCGGTCTGGGGCTCCATGTAAGATCTCACCTTGCATGGAGCATCAATGACCATGAGGAAGGTGAGGGATCAGCCCAGAACTACATGGCAGAACCTAGTCAGTGACCTGAAGAGAGCTGGGACCACAGTCTCAGAGAAGACCATTAGTAACACTACGCCGCCATGGATTAAAATCCTGCAGCGCACGCAAGGTCCCCCTGGTCAAGCCAGTGCATGCCCAGGCCCGTCTGAAGTTTGCCAGTGACCATCTGGATGATCCAGAGGAGGAATGGGAGAAGGTCATGTGAAAATTGAGTTTGTTGGTTTAAACCTCCACTCACTGTGTTTGGAGAAGGAAGAAGGATGATGACAACCCCAAGAACACCATCCCTACCGTGAAACATGGAGGTGGAAACATCATTCTTTGGGGATGCTTTTCTCCAAAGGGGACAGGACGACTGCACCATATTGTGGGGAGGATGGATAGGGCCATGTTTCAGGAGATCTTAGCCAACAACCTCCTTCCCTCAGTAAGGGCATTGAAGATGGGTCGTGGCTGAGTCTTCCAGCATTACAATGACCTGAAGCACACAGCCAGGGCAACTAAGGCGTGGCTCCGTAAGAACCATCTCAAGGTCCTGGAGTGGCCTAGCCAGTCTCCAGACCTGAACCCAATCGAAAATCTTTGGAAGGAGCTGAAAGTCCGTATTGCCAAGCGACAGCCCTGAAACCTGAAGGATCTGAAGAAGATCTGTATGGAGGAGTGGTCCAAAATCCCTGCTGCAGTGTGTGCAGGAAACGTCTGATATCTGTAATTGCAAACAAAGGTTTCTGTACCAAATATTAAGTTTTGTTTTTGTGATGTATCAAATACTTATGTCATGCCATTAAATGAAAATTAATTACTTAAAATCACACAATGTGATTTTCTGGATTTTTATTTTAGATTCCGTCACTCACAGTTGAAGAGCACCTATGATAAATGACATGACATGTACCTAAACTTGTACATGCTTTGTGAGAGGGAAAACCTGCAAAATCAGGAGTGTATCAAATACTTGTTCTCCCCACTGTATCATCATTCCCACGAACCGAGAATGGATACTAAGCCGACTGCGAGGGCAGCTGACCTGATAGATGTGATTAGAACCAGAATCAGCTTTATTGTCCAACACTGGGTGCACAAACAAGGAATTTGACTTTGGTTTCATGCGCTCACAGCATGCAGACATTAGGTATAAATATAGAAAGGTTAGACAACGTAAAATAAAGGGCAAAAGGCACCGTATGTACAATATGTCCATGTAATGTCATGATCTTGAGGTGCTTGGGTTTAGTACGTTTAGATGACTTTCCTGTTAGATCTCTGTTACATATTTTCCTTCGGTTTTCTTGATTCTCTATTCAGCTCCACTCATGTTTTATTAGCTTCCTATTCTCAGCCGCACTGCTCACCTGCGCTACCTCATTTTCTCCATAGCCTGTATTTGTTTTCCTGATCGCTATAAGTTCCATTACGTTTCCATTTCCATGTAGTTTTTGCTCCCGTTTTGCCTTCCTGTTTCTATGCCTGTTTTTCTCCTCATGATCCATGCCCTGGTCTCCTAGTGCCGTTTAGTGAGTTTTTGCCTTTTTGTAAGATTGCTTTTTATTTTTAATAAATGTCTTTAAATCTTCAAATCACCATGCTGCTCCTGCGCTCCTGTCTGCATTTGGTCTGACTCCAAGAACCACACGTCTTGACGTATACAGCCAAATTATAATATATATATATATATAAAAATTTATAATATATATATTTTAAAATATATATTAATTTTATATACATACAGGGTTGGACAATGAACTGAAACCCTGTCATTTTAGTGTGGGGTTTTCATGGCTAAATTGGACCACCTGGTAGCCGTTTTCATTGATTGCACATTGCACCAGAAGAGAAGTGGAGGTTCAATTAGCAGGGTAAGAGCACAGTTTTGCTCAAAATATTGAAATGCACACAACATTATGGGTGACATACCAGAGTTCAAAAGAGGACAAATTTGTTTGGTGCACTTTGCTGGCGCATCTGTGACCAAGACAAAAGTCTTTGTGATGTATTAAGAGCCACGGTATCCAGGGAATGTCAGCATACCACCAAAAGGACGAACCAAAAACCCAACAGGATTAATGTGGACGAAAAGAGGAAGCAGTCTGAAAGGGTGTTCGGGTGCTAACCGGTTTGTATCCAAAAAACAAAACCCCCCGGGGCCCCCAAAATCACGGCAGAATCAATGGCACCTCAACTCTCCTTTTCCCCAAACTGTCCTTTGGGAGCTCCACGGGGTCAATATACACGGCCCGGGGCTGCTATAGCCAAACTTTTGGCACCTCCCAATCCCAACGTCGGTTTTCAATGGTGCAAGGAGCGCAAATCTTGGGCTGTGGACAATGTGAAACATTTTTTGTTCTCTGATGAGTCCCCCCTTATTTTTTCCCCAAATCCGGGATAGTTACGGTGTGGAGAAGCCCCAAAGAAGCGTACCACCAGATTTTTGCATCCCCCAGAGTGAAGCAGGGGGTGAACCAGTGATGGTTTGGCTGCCATATCATGCCATTCCTTGGGCCCATATTTGTGCAAAAGGGGGCGCTAAACCCAAGGACTACCAACCATTCTTGAGGACCATGTGCATCCAGGGGTTCAAACATTGTATCCTAAGGCGGTGCCATGTATCAGGATGACAATGCATCAATAAACAGCAAGACTGGTGAAAGATTGGGTTTTGATGAACATGAAAGTGATTTGAACATCTCCCATGGCCTGCCACAGTCCCCCAATCTAAATATTTTTGAGCCACTTTGGGGTGTTTTGGAGGAGCGAGTCAGGAAACGTTTTCCCCCCAGTATCACGTAGTGACCAGGCCACTATCCTGCAAGAAGAATGGCTTAAAAATCCCTTACCACTGTGCAGGACTTTTATATTCCCTTCCCAAGATGAATTGACGCTGTATTGGCCGCAAAAAGGAGGCCCTACACCATACTAATAAATTATTGTGGTTAAAAAACCAGGTGTTTCAGTTTCATTGTCCAACCCCTTGTATTTTGTTTCACGGCAGAGCAGCTGACCACTCACGCTGTAAGGTGTTCATTGTGTTCATCAGAGAGACAGCCTTGGGGAAGAAACTGTCTCTGTGGCACCAACCTGAAGGTAAAAGTCTAAATAGTTTGTGTTCAGAATGCGTTTGGTCTGCGGAGATGTTAGCTGCCCCTTTCATGACTGTAGACCCGTACAAGTCCTGGATGGAAGGAAGGTCCGCCCCAGTGATCCTGTCTGCAGATCTAATTGTTTGCTGCAGTTTCGTTCTGTCCTGTTCTGTGGATGAGCCAAACTACACAGTGATGGATTTGCACAGAACAGACTGAATAATGGCAGAGTAGAAAATTACCAGAATCTCCTGATGAAGGTTTTACTTATTGAGTTGCTTCAGAAGGTACAGTCTATGCTGGGCCTTCTTCTGAACAGTGTCTAGGTGTGAGGACCAGCTCAGGACCTAAGAACGGTTGGTTCCCTGGAACCAGAGATGATCTACAGTGTGATTGAAGATGGTGAGGGAAGGGAGAGAAGAGGATATTCTCCAAATGTCCAATGCCACACTACAGTCATGAGCGGGTTAATTCTCAGGTGGTTCTGACCACACAAGTGGACCAGCTGATCCACCTCCTATCTGTATGCAGACCCATAACTCCCCTGCTTCCCCTGGAACTAGTGACAACGGTGCCATTAGCAAACTTCAGGAGTTTTACAGACGACTCCACTGAGGAGTAGCCATTTGTTTACAGAGAGAAGGAGTGGGGAAAGAACACACCCTTGTGGGGTGCCGGTGCTGATGGTTCTTGTGCAGGTAGAAGATGCTCCCCAGCCTGCTACTGTCGGTCAATCAGGAGGTTGGTAATCCAGTGACAGCTGGAGGCACTCTGAGCTGGGTGAGCTTCTGATGGAGGATGTCTGGGTTGATGGTGATGAAGGCCAAGCTGAAGTCCACAAACAGGATCCTAGTGTGCGTCCTTGGGTGGTCGAGGTGGTGCAGGATTAGGTCTGTGGTTCTAAAATAGAAAACAATCAAACGCCCCAATAATAAGAAACTGTACACATTTCTTTCAACAACGAAAGTACTTGACCCTTTTTATGTTTAGGAAGTACAATTATTGACAGATCATTTATCTACAAAAATAATTTTTAAGTCTAAGGGTGTACTCACAACAGGAAAGTCCTTTGGTCCGCTTGTTTGGTCCGGAGCAAAAGCGAACTTTATTTTTTTCATTTGGTGCGGTTTGTTTTCACATTGTACTTTTTGCAAGTGAACTATTACTTGTAAACAAAGCTACGCGGGTGACGATCATTGTTCCCATTGGACAGAAATGACGGGTCTGTGGACAGAGCACAGAGCCGGAAATTTAGGAAAACAGCTGTAGACATGCTCCATGCAGTACCCTGTGTTCTGCATATTTGTGCCGTTATTACAGCTGCAATATTATTGTGAGGGTGAAGAGCAGCTTATTCAACACTGACTTTGAGACGTTCCATTTATAATGTTGGAACCCTGTCGGAGAACGCGTGCTGAACGCCGACGTTCTCTACGTGCCTAGTCCCACAACAAACCAGTAGCGTTGCTAAGCAACACACAGCTTATCAGGTATGATTACTTTACAACACACACCTTTGCTACCGGCTACGGTGGCTTTTAATGTCCAAAGAGATGTACGCTTTTTTTAGTTGGTTCGGATCGGGGCCGGTTTGTATTCAGACCATAAGCAAACCGCATCAGAGTCCATTTGGAAGTGGACCGAGACCACCTCAAAAAGTGGGTCTCAGTCCGGTTGTTGGTCCGGACCAGGGTTCGCTTGAGTGTATTCACACCTGCACAAAAGGTCCAGACCAAGGGGGTCCGTTTAAAGCAGACCAAAAGTGGCAAGTGTGAATACACCTAAAGTTTTTTGTTATTTGGTATTTCTTGTTTTTACATATTAACATATTAACAAAATAAAAAGTTTACAGTTTCTTTCACTTTAAAAAACAATTGAATTAAGTTTAATATTTTTCAGTTATTACAGCTAGGGTGTATTCACACTTGTCACTTTTGATCCGCTTTAAATGGACCAGAGTTCGTTTCTCCCCCTTGGTCCGGACCTTTTTTGCAGGTGTGAATACACCCAAGCGAACCCTGGTCCGGACCAAACAACCGGACCGAGACCGACTTTTTGAGGTGGTCTCGGTCCACTTCGAAACGGACTCTGGTGCGGTCCGCTTATGGTCTGAATGCGAACCGGCCCGATCCGAACCAACTGCAGAAAACGTACGTCTCTTTGGACTTAACAAGCCACTGTAGCCGATAGCATACCTGGCCAGCTGATTGTTGCAACACCGGGCGTCTGGGACCGGGCACGCAGAGCACACCGTCTTCTTCGGCGTTCAGCACGCATTCTCCAATGCTGTTACAAATTTATAAATAGAACGTAGCAAAATCTGTGTTGAATGAGCTGCTCTTCACTCTCACAATAATATTGCAGCTGCAATAACGGCACAAATATGCAGAACAGAGGTGCAGTACGTCTACAGCTGTTTTCCTAAATTCCGGGTCTGTACTCTGTCCCGCCCCCGTCATTTCTGTCCAGTGGGAACAATGGTCGTCACCCGCGTGGCTTTGTTTACAAGTAATAGTTCACTTGCAAAGAGTACAATGTGAAAACAAACCGCACCAAACAAAAAAAAATGTCCGCTTTTGCTCTGGACCAAACAAGCGGACCAAAGAACTTTCCTGTTGTGAATACACCCTTAGTTGTTTCTTCCATGGCTCAGGGGCAAAACTCTTCAACCAAGTGAAACATGCAGTGAGTCATGTTTCCACACCCTCAGCATCTGATGCCCCGCCCACTCACCTGGTCAGGCCCAAAGGGGTGAATCTAAAAAAAAAGGGAAAGTGAAAGTAAAAAAAAAAAACTATTTAACTTCAAATATAGATCTGAATCTGAGAAGATAAAATTTGAAACCTTCAGTTCTAATATGAAATACAATTAAACCCCCAATTATTCCTACTCCTGCCAGATTTAGATTGAAAGTAATATTTGAACTTGACTAGCATGATTCTTCTGACTGGAAGTAATAACACCTAACATTTTACAGAGGTCAAGTCAGAGTCATGACTTGAATCTGATTGACGGAACCAAAGATTAGGGAGATGGAAAGGAAACCTCAGCCGAATTGATGGGATGAGCTCAAAGAATTAGAGCTCATCACAAAAGATTAATGAAAACATGCAGCAAGCTGGTCAGCAATTTTATAGAAGGGTTTGTAATCCCAACAAATATTTTTTTCAATAATTATTAAGAAGGGTACAATTTTTTTGGACTTGCCATTTTTAATCAAATGCAGATGAAAACAAATGAATTATATATTTTTTAACGGGTTCTAATTTTACTTTGTTTTATTATCATTTGATAGATGCCTGTCATTTCCTATCAAAATAAATAATTCATAGATCTAATAATAATTTCATATCTAAATCTACCAGGACTTAACTGCATACAATTTAGTTGTTTGAGTTAATAAACTTATCAGGTTTTACAGTGTTTGTGTTGTCATTATGCTGATGTTTAATCAGATTATTAGTGCCTTTGCTTTACTCTAACCAGTGAAAGTCAGTGTTTCAACACTTTGCCTTTGTTATTTTGTAGGGAAAAGTCCTGGAGCTGTTATTCTATCAGAAGAGCCCATCTTACTACACACAACAGACACCTAAGCCAATTTTAAACTTAGGGATGTCATGATTGTAAGGCACACACACAGAGAAACATGTACACTGCATTATGTAACTTCTTGAATAAAGCTGTCACGTTGTAAAATCAGATTGTTTCTGTTTTAACAAACGGCATCATGTCTTAGCCGGTGGTATATTTTTATGTTGCAGTGTCATGAGGAGTGCTGATTTAATGACATACATCTCGAGAAACTTGTTCTACTGCTGATTCTAAGAACCTCGGAATCGGCTAAAACTTTACTTTATCCTTTTCAGCAGTCTTAGCAACAGAGTGTTTGAGCCAAGTTGCTTCCAGCACAATGGGAGAAACTGGGTGAGAGACTTGTGGGTCTTCATGGAGCGAAGTTTACCCGTGGTTTGGACCTGCCTGCTAGGGGCTGGACTCGCTCTGGGTAACAATCACTTCTTGCTTTTCTTTCCAAATAAGACTGTGATCATGTAACCATTTACTGATATTTGGCCTGTTACGGGTGTGGGATTGTTGTGTCAGAGATCAAGAAAAAGAAACAACTACAATGTGCAACAAAGCCTTTTAGCTTCCTTTCAGTCGCTGCTTTGGGATTAGTGCACAATTTTATTTATTCGGCTTGTATAAAAACTAACTATAAATCTTTTTTTCCATTAATTAACATATATAAAATATGAAAATTCACTCCTAAGTCCCTAAAATGATCACTAGCTGAACTGAAAAGTCAATCAATATGAGTCTTGCTTTTATTACAATAGAGCTCAACTTAAGCATATTTATATAAGCACATCTAAAAACAACCACAGTTGTCTAAAGTGCTTTAAAACTAGCACAAACACGCTAGAATTAAAACTACCTAACTAGCAAACTAGCTAGAATTAAAGATCACTGAAAAGAAATTTGTTTTTAGCAGAGATTTGAACTGATCAGCTGTTTGAGCAGCTCTGATTTCCAAAGGCAGGCAGTTCCAGAACCCAGGAACCACAACAGAAAGGCTCTGTCATCTGGTTCTGTGGTTCTGAGAAACTGACCAGAGGATGTAAAAGTTCTGGCAGGATTCTAAGGTAGATAAGTAGTGTTGTGCAAAGCCTTTAAGGCTTTTAAAAGTTAGCAGTGAAATTAAATCCATTTTTCTAAATCCATACCTCACTTTGAGCATACCCAGAATACACAGAGCAGAGCATTTTTCCAGTACATAACGATTATGTACTAGTAGTACATAACGATTATGTACTACTAGTACATAACGATTATGTACTACTAGTACATAATTACTCAAATCTAACCTCTACAGGGTACTCGAGGGTTCATGGGAGTTTGCCCAACCGGTTCACATGTGTTTTGTGGACCTGGAGAAAGCATTCGACTGTGTCCCTCGTGATGCTCTGTGGGGGGTGCTCCAGGAGTATGGAATCGGGGGCCCTTTATTAGGGGCCATCCGGTCCCTGTATGAGCGGAGCAGGAGTTTGGTCCGCATTGCCGGCACTAAGTCGGACCTGTTCCCGGTGCGTGTTGGACACCGGCAGGGCTGCCCTTTGTCACCGGTCCTGTTCATAACTTTTATGGACAGGATTTCTAGACGCAGCCAAGGGCCGGAGGGGGTCTGGTTTGGGGACCAGTGGATTTCGTCTCTTCTTTTTGCAGATGACGTGGTCCTGCTTGCCTCCTCTAGCCAAGACCTACAGCATGCGCTGGGGCGGTTCGCAGCCGAGTGTGAAGTGGCTGGGATGAAGATCAGCTCCTCCAAGTCAGAGGCCATGGTACTCACTGTTTCTTGAAAAGGGTGGCTTGTCCTCTTCAGGTTGGAGGAGAGTTCCTGCCTCAAGTGGAGGAGTTCAAGTATCTCGGGGTCTTGTTCACGAGTGAGGGAAGAATGGAGCGGGAGATCAACAGACGGATCGGTGCAGCTCCCGCAGTAATGGGGTCGCTGTGCCGGTCCGTTGTGGTGAAGAGAGAGCTGAGCCGAAAGGCGAAGCTCTCGATTTACCGGTCGGTCTATGTTCCTACCCTCACCTATGGCCATGAACTTTGGGTCATGACCGAAAGAACGAGATCCCGGATACAAGCGGCTGAAATGAGCTTCCTCCGTAGGGTGGCCGGGCACTCCCTTAGAGATAGGGTGAGGAGCTCGGCCATCCGGGAGGGGCTCGGAGTAGAGCCGCTGCTCCTCCACATCGAGAGGAGCCAGTTGAGGTGGCTCGGGCATCTACACCGGATGCCTCCTGGACGCCTTCCTCGGGAGGTGTTCCAGGCACGTCCCACCGGGAGGAGGCAAAGGGGACGGCCCAGGACACGCTGGAGGGACTATGTCTCTCGGCTGGCCTGGGAACGCCTTGGGCTCCCCCCGGAGGAGCTGGAGGAGGTGTCTGGGGAGAGGGACGTCTGGGTGTCTCTGCTTAGTCTGCTGCCCCCACGACCCGGTCCCGGATAAGCGGAAGACGATGAGTATGAGTACAAGTACTTAAACATTCATAGAAACGCTGTTTAAATTTATTTAAAAAGACTTTAGTTTATTTTATAGGAGCTGTCAGTGGTGACCTGCTAAGTTAAAATATAATAATAATAATTTCTTAATGTGGGATTTTTTTTCCCTAGCTGAATAAATGTGTTCAGATTAAAGGTTGTGGTTTTCTTTAAATGTTCAAGATGAGATTATACTGCTGAGAAGAATAATGTTTTCATTTTAAGAATTTTTACAAATCTTTATCAGGGGTGTAGTCTTATTTTTTTGATCATCCCTTACTTTCTTTTTCTCTGTTTCTTCTAGAGAACAAACTCAGAATACTTACTTATTTCCTGTGTAAGGATTTGGCGCCTTTACTGATGTGCATGTTGTTGACTTCAACTGTTCTTAATCTCCAATAATCCAGCCTTCTCCGTTTCAACATCCAAGAACGCCCCCCGACCGCCGCGGCTCATCGGCTGTGTGTTCATTATTCGAAGTAATGTCACCTGCCATTGGGAGCCCGGAGACACTCCAGCAACACACTATACCCTTAAAGTTCAGAGAATGCACAGGTGAGACAAAGTGATCCTCTCAGAAAAGATCTTGCATATTAGAGTAATCAGTTAACTCTCTATGGTTCGATATCATTTTCAAGCAAAAAACCCAACTTTGGCTTGTTGCATCTTCACAATGCATCCTGTTAAATTATGCAAAATTTAAAAAAAGATGAAAGGCTATAAGGCATTAATAACACTGCTTTAATTTAAAATGGCAATAGAAAACACTTTATTTTTTTCAAACACGCCATTTTGCTTTACAAAAAAGCCTAACAATATAATTTCCTGGCCCTTTTTCATCTGAAATCCTTAATTTCTTATAATTAATGCTATTTATTTGACAATTAAATACTGGAAACTTGTTAAAAAACACTTGGGGAAAATTGCGTATGTTGCCCTGAGGCAAACGGTGATCCATTATGGTATCACCATCACACCGTAAAAATTTTTGAGTGTGTTTAGGTATAAACAATGTCCAAAGACATACCATTCATCATAATTCTGTCTTAATCTCTACAAAAGTAAAGTTCAGACTATTACTATTCTCTGTCATACTTAATCATTTCCACCCGCTTCTTTTTATAAAGAAATATAGAATGAGGCTGATTTCATTCTGTAAATACATGAAAATTTGTGGAAATTACAAGCAAATACGATGAGCCATGATTGCTAAAATAGAAGACTATGGCCTACAGAGAACAGTATTAGCCTGAACTTCACCTTACTGCAACCAACACCAAATTTAATGTAAAGATCAAACAAAATTATGATGAATGGCTCTTTGATTGATTCGTTTCAGTGGGTTGTTTCAGTGTTCCCTTTATAATGAAATAAATTATATTCAAATGAATACAAAAAATATTTCTTTTTCACTTAGGTCTACAGGCAACAAACACGAAAAAATTAAAAAAATATCAAATTCATTTAGATTATGTTTGTTTAGTCTTTTTTACGACATAGAAATTCTACTGACATGTTTTTTTTTGCTGGTATGATAATGCATAGTTCAGATTTGTGGGTTTTAGTTGTTTAATATGATTATACACTTACTGGCCACTTTATTAGGTACACCTTGCCAGTACCGGGTTTGACCCCCTTTTGCCTTCGTGGCATAGATTCAACAAGGTACTGGAAACATTCCTCAGAGAGTTTGGTCCATATTGACATGATAGCATCACACAGATGCTGCAGATTTGTCGGCTGCACATCAATGATGCAAATCTCCCGTTACACCACATCCCAAAGGTGCTCTATTGGATTGGGATCTGGTGACTGTGGAGGCCATTTGAGTCCAGTGAACTCATTGTGATGTTCAAGAAACCAGTCTGAGATGATTCGTGCTTTATGACATGGCGTCTTATCCTGCTGGATGTAACCATCAGAAGATGGGCACACTGTGGTCATAAAGGGATGGACATGGTCAGCAACAATACTCAGGTAGGCTGTGGCATTGACATGATGCTTTCAGAGATGCTCTTCTGCATGCCTTGGTTGTAACGAGTGGTTATTTGAGTTACTGTTGCCTTTCTATCAGCTTGAACCAGTCTGGCCATTCTCCTCTGACCTCTGGCATCAACAAGGCATTTGCGCCCACAGAACTGTTGCCCACTGGATATTTTCTCTTTTTTGGACCATTCTCTGTAAACCCTAGAGATGGTAGTACATCAAAATCCCAGTAGATCAGCAGTTTCTGAAATACTCAGACCAGCCCGTCTGGCACCAACAACCATGCCACGTTCAAAGTCACTTAAATCACCTTTCTTCCCCATTCTGATGCTCGGGTTGAACTTCAGCAGATCGTCTTGACCATGTCTACAAATGCATTGAGTTGCTGCCATGTGATTGGCTGATTAGAAATTTGTGTTAATGAGCAGTTGGACAGGTGTACCTAATAAAGTGGCCGGTGAGTGTAGGTTAATAATTTCAAGGGCAAAATGACCAGAAAATGATCTACAACAAGCCAACCTAATTCTTCCTTGCCTTTTACTGCTTTTGCTTTGGAAGCTATTGCATCTGGCACTTCTAATTTTTTCAAGAAATGTTTAGTCCTGAATGTTTCTATTATCAGTCTCTACCATTTGGCTTTTCTCTTTTAGCTTCTGAAGTTGTAATGCCTCAATACATATAATAAAATATTCATTTGTTATATTTTGATGGTTCATTTTTTCCCAAATCAATTTAAGTTGCAGACAGGTACATGTCTGTTTAAATTCACCAGGAGTGAAAACGCATATTGGAGTGGATAATACCTGCAAATTATGGGCCAACATTAATTTAGATTAGTCCTACATGGCAGCAAAATTCAACCTAAAAAACTGCCTTGAGGTTTCTATGTTGAGGAAGCATCTTCTGCGGTGCTAGGAAGGATGTAGCCTCTTCGATACTATCTTAGATGTACCTTTGATATGTCATGGAATGCGAAGTTTGTACTCAAATAGGAAAGCCTTTTCATGCATATCCTCTGAATTACACATTTGCATGTCAGTGTGGTTTTCAACAAAAGCAAGACTTTCCTGTTTTCACACAAGACTTTGCAATCAGCTTTTCAACTAATTTTGATGTTAATCTTTATTTACATTGTTGATCGAATTTATATGAGTTTCCTTTTCCTGTTTTCTTCACAGATATTCAGGTCTTACATTGCCCAATTAAAGTTGCAGTCTAGATTTTATATTGAAATAAGTTTGGCAAAGTGTTTGTGAGCAAGATAAGCTCACAGCAAGCATCTGAAAACTGTGCAGAAGCACTCATGTCCCTTGATCTTTTTTTACATGGTAGACTGACATAAAACGGTGCATTATTGTGAAGTGAAAGGCGAATGATACCTGGTTTCAAATAATATTTTGCTTTAAAAATCTAAAGCTGAGTTAGTTTATAAACAAATATGTCAAGCTTTGAAAATTCACAGCGAGAGCATTAATCAGCGAAGCAGTCAAGAGTGGAGTTTCATGCAAAAGGTTATGTGTGGCCCGAAACTAACATGTGCATCTTCCTGAACACACCATCTCCATGGGGAAACATAGAAGTGGCAGCATCATGCTATCCGAATGCTTTTCTTTATCAGGGACAGTGAAGCAATCATTGAAGAAAACCTATTTAAGGCTGTAAAAGACTTGAGACTGGGGCAACAGTTGAACTTCTAACAGGACAAAGAACCTAAACACACAGCTGGAGCTACAATGGAGTGTTTTAGATCAATGCATGTTCATGTCATAGAATGACTCAATAAAAGTCCAGACCTAAAGTGAATCTGTGGCAAGACCTAAAACTTAATTTTCACAGAAGCTCTCCATGTCATTTAACTAAGCTTGAGGTGTTTTGAAAATATTAATATTAATACATAGCATTTGCAGTTATATAGGAAAAGGCGGTTCTACAAAGAATTTACTTGGAGTAAAGGACATAAATACACACTATAACTTTCAGATTTTTATCAGGAAAAAAATTAGAATTTTTTTTTTAGTATTTTACTTTTACTTCACAATTTGTGTTAATCTATAACATAAAATCACAATAAAAAAACTTGCATGCATGCATGATTTTTAAGGCATCGTATCTATGTAGGGTTATCCTATTTGTCTATGTCTGTGTTTCTCTGCTTAAGTGGTGTTCAGTCCTCGAGTCCAAACAGCTCCCTAAAGACATTCACCTGTACCACATCTGGGTTGAGCTGCACAGCAGGAATCGGTAGATCTACAGTCAGGATCGACTTTTGCATCAGCATCATATTGCATGGTGTAAGTGGAAATGTTTCATCAGCACCTCGGTGTCAGCTTGGAAGGAAAGAAGGTGAGGCTGTGGTGGTTTTTACCCAATTATAGCATCATCATTCATCCCTTACTATCTGTTGACGGTGCACTTGTTGTTTGTCTTAGTGATCTTGCCACCAGTAGTTTTGAACAGCGTCCAACAGGTCAGTGATTCCCCTGAGTGTCTGAATGTGTCCTGGAGTCGTGTCCTGCATTTGTTTCCCGTGGCTGAGAGAGAAATCAAAAACGGACACCTGAATTCTCAAATAGAGTTTGCAGCAAAAGGGCAGGTGAGCTGCACCATACATGAAACCAAAATCAACATTTGTGATTGTAGCAACACCAGGATATATATGTTCAACAGGTCTTTTGACTGGAGAGATAAATAAGCCATAAAAAAAAAAAGTAAAATGTTCCACAGAGCTTCCCGCACAAGAAAGCTCTATAACAGAAAGGGGTAGCTATTGCGCCCTTACCTACCTCTCTTAGGAACTGTGAAAACTTTATTGGCTTAGATTGTAGGGATTGCTTGAAATATTATATGCTGATGATGTAATGCTTTTTATTTCACATACATTAAAAGTAGGCAATGCATTGTTAGTACTTTTATTTATTTATATATTTTTATAGAATTTATTGATCTCACAATGTAGAAATTGCCCTCTGCATTTAACCCATCCCTTAGGGAGCAGTGGGCTGCCATTGTGTGTTGCCTGGGGAGCATTCAGGTGCTAAGGGTCTTGCTCAGGGACCCAGAATGGCAGGCTGTGAGATTCGAACCAGGGTACTTGTGGCCTCTCCGGGATGGAAATGCCCTGCTCTCTCACCACTCTTAAGAATTGACTAGATTGCAATATCTTCCATTGAATAAAGTTGGGCAAATTTGATTAAAATAGTTGTTTTTCAAAAATAACTGTTTAAATCATTTTAGCTTAAGTGTAAAAATCTATCTTTAAGTCAGGGAAAAGTGACATAAACATTTTTCTTACTGTCTGGCTTTGAATCAGACTAAACGTCTCCTGTTTTGAGTCAGTTAGGATTGCCAAAATAATGTGTTTGCTAAATGAGAAAAAAGTGACATAAATAATTGTTCCATCACTTTCTTCAAAGTCAAAAGTTTACACAGACTAAGAATTTTTAACAATTTGGAAAAGCCCAGATGATGATGCCATGGCTTTTTAAGCTTCTGATACAACTACAATAGCTAGAATTTGAGTGAAATCGATGCACACCTGTGGATTTATTTTAAGGCAAGACCTCAAAAACATCCCCCTTTTGTGGTATCATAGAAAAAGTTTGGATTTTCCTTCTGTATGATTTTCAGATGCTTGTAGGTTCCATGCTTATCTCTTCAAACAATTATATGCAGGTATAAACATGCTGTTAATGTCTAGCCATCATACCCTTTATGAAGGAGATGTCCTAGAGATAAATGTGTTTTTGTACTGACATTGGCTGAAAGGCTACTCAGAGTAAAGCCATTAGTTTAAAAGCAATATGGAAGAAAGACTACAGTTTGCCAACGCATACAGGAACAAATACCTTAATTTTTGTAGATATGTTCTGATGAAACTAAAATAGTTCCAAACAGGTTCTTTTTGAGCATTCCTCAATTTTCCAAGTGTTTTGTTGTCCCTTTCTCCCCTTTTTTGGAATGTGTTCCAAGCATCAAATTCAAAATGAGTGAATATTTGCAATCAAAAAAAAAAGTTTATCAGTTTGAACATTAAATAATTTTGTCTTTGTAGTGTATTCAATTGCATACAGGTTGAACAGGATTTGCAAATTATTGTATTATGTTTTTATTTACGTTTTAAACAAGATCCCGACTTCAATGGAATTCGGGTTGTAGATGGTTTCATTAGGAGGGAGATTTATGTGTCGATATTGAAGCAATATCTCAAAACAGTAGCCAGGAAGTAAAAGCTCCAGCGCAAAATGATCTTTCAAAATGACAACCAAGTCAATGTGTTGGAGTGCCCGTCTGATGTCAGTCCCAAAGAAATCTGTGCAAGCACACCGGTCAATAAACCTGCCTCAGTTACTTTCATGAGGAATGGGACAAAATTCCAGCAAACTATAGTTAGAAGCTTTTGGAAGGATGCCCAAAACATCTGACCCAAGTCGTATTGATTAAAAGCCAATTCTACTGAACACTAAGGAAATATATTTAAACTTGCCAATTTGGAGAAAGTTGACAAAATTCTCTAAAACTACTTCTGTTGCTGTTTGACTGGCAGTAAAAGCAGTAAAAATTTTGTCTGATTTAGTGTGAAAGTGTATGTAAATATCTGGTCTTAATTGTATACTCTCTCTCGCTTGAAAAGTGCCCAAAAACAGAACACAGTAAATGTCCTGTTTAACACATGTTCATTTGCGCCATTCTGTTTCTCTCATCCAATCAGGTAAATGCTCAGGTCAGGAATGTGACAGTAAGTGGACTCTGTATCCTGGTGTGCCTCTTCAGACCAGACACCTTGTATACGATCAGGCTTCGACACCGCTACCAGGGCCCAGCGAGCCCGTGGAGCCAATGGAGCAATGCAGTTCAGGGAAGAACAGCAGAGGATGGTGAGATGAAACTGAATTTTTAATCACCTAATAACGAAACAACTATGAGCTTGTAGCAAAAATTATTAGCATAGGAGGAAAGTAACCAAGATAGGAAAATATGTTAAATCGTACAACTCACATATAATAGACACAGAAAATACTAGCTGTTTGAAATAAACTTTCAAACTTACCATTGCTCTGCATATACTGCCACAGTAATGCATTGTAGCATATTAGCACAAACACCTCATACCAACTGTCAAGCCTGGTGGTGGAGGGCTGATGATTTGGGCTTGTTTTGAGACTAATCTGAGGCTATGTGTTCAACAGCTAAAGCTTTACCCAATCCGGGTCATGCAACAGGACCCTGATCCCAAATGGAACAGCTAATCTACAACAGGATGACTGAGAGAGAAAATAATCAGCATTTTGCAATGTCCCAGTCAGAGTGTAGACCTTAGCCCAATTTAAATGCTGCTGTGGTTCCTCAAGGCAGCTATGCAGAAACAAATGTCCTTACACCTAAATGACCTGAAGCAATATCAAGCAGACGTGGCCAAAATTCTTCCACAAAGATGTGAGATTCTAATAAAGTCATACATAAAATAACTACCCTAAGATATTTTTGTTACATGTGGTTATGCTTTTCTATTTGGCTTCATCTTTAATATAGATGGTTTTACATTTAAGACCACTTGTATTATCTATAAGTAAAATGCTTTAATTAAAACATGGTATAGTTTGTTAAATGACTCGTTCATGCAGTCAATGACTGCAATGACTGCATGAACGAGCTCTCTAATGTGTGCTGAAGGTTTCATTATCAGCTGGAAGGTCAGTAGGCCCCTTTCCAACTTTCACAGAAGCTGGCGCAAACAAAATATAAGTAATTTGGACTGTCACTATTTGGTGACACTAACCACCAAACAATGCTGTAACTTAGCTGTTTCAGTACGGAGAATGTGTTTAATGGTGGATGTAAACCTTGAACAATGAAACTTCTAGCCCATACATTTCTGTAATAACTCGCTAGTTGCTTTCGTACAGCCGTTTTCACGGTGTGGTGTTTAATTTAAAAAGTTCATGCTTTATCTCTGTATAGTTGCAAAGTAGGAGGATCGCACGTCCTACAGGCCCAACCAGTATTGTTGTTGATGCTACTGTTCAGAATTTCTATCGGAGACAACTTGATTCACCAACTGTCTGTTGACACTTTGTCTAAACACGTCTGACGTAAACGGACTTGTTCGATGATATTAGTCCAGTTCTGTGCGATGTGTCAAATACAGTCAGACAATGTATTCACTGTGGATAAATTTCCTACAGTTTGTAGTATTCATATCTCTTGAACATTGTCACGTTTGCTTATGTCACAACTACAAACCTCAATGTATTTCAATGATATTTTATATTATAGTTCAACAACGTAGTATGTAGTATTGAAGGTGATGCATAGTTTTTAAATAGTTTTACAGATTTAAATCAGAAAAGTCTGGATTGCATATTTGGCCATTGAATGTAGTATAACCACCTTTCGTTGTAATTAGTACAGCTTGTTTTTTAGGGTATGTCTCTACCATCTTTGCCCATCTAGAGGCTGAACGATTTGCCCATTCTTTTTGAAAAACAAATTAAACTCAATGAAGAGCATCTATAAACATCAACATTCAAGTCTTCTCACATATTTTCAGTTGGATTTTGGTCTGGACTTTGACTGGGCCATTCTAACACATAAATATGCTTCAACGTGACCATTTCATTGTAGCTCTGGCTGTTTTTTTAAGGTGGATGTCCTACTGGAGTCTTTCGTAATGCTTGATTGGCTTACTTGCCCTGGTGTTTAGCTCCATTTAGCCTCCCTGTCCCTATTGAAAAATCTCCACACATGAACTAACTTCCCACCACCATGTTTTAACACAGGGATTTCACCATACATATAATTTTACATGCAGGCCAAAAAGTTAAATTACTTACTTATCTTACTAGAGCACCTTCTTGCACATGTCTGCTATAACTGGCTTTTTTGGAAGCTTTCTTCTTCCTGCATTTCCATAAAGGCAACATTTGTAAAGTGCACATATAATATGTGTTCTTTCAACTGATTCCTTCCTAAACTGAACCTGCATCCCAATTTTCTCTCTGGATTGCCCTGTATTTAGCTCCATCCATCTAAAAGATGAAAGCATTCCCACACCATGATGCAGCCACCAGGAAGTTGTGACAGAGGGGTGGAGGGTTCATGGTGGATCTCTGCAGCTCCTCCAAAGAATTCCCTTGTTCCCTTCAATGCCCGAAAAAAGCTGAATAAAAAAATGAACACTGAATGAAAGAAAATAATGAAAAGTTTTACATAACGTTTACATTCTCTGTGCATCCAGACATGCAGGCACATAATTTCTTCTGGAGAACAAGAATAGATAAGATAATCAAAACCCACTGACTTTTACCTTTGCCAAGAAGTACTTGCTTGAGGGGCTGTTGTTGGATTTTGCCTCAGCGATCCATGCAAACAGACTAATCCAGTTACATAAACAAGATGAGAGGCGAAGCTCTCATCCCTAAAAAAGTGTGATATCTTTCTATGCATGTCAGGATTTGTTAACCTTTTGCCTCTTTGCTCACAGTTAAGAGGAAGTAAGGTGAGACAGAATGGAGATGTCACCAAATTAAAATAAGGGACTCCCCTGCAATATCCAGAATCATAGAATATGCTATATTAAACCACCTTGCTCTGATTCAGATAATAAACACAAATACTGTTCCATGTCTGTTTCGGTTTCATGCTTTCCTTCTGTTTTCTAAACATCAGTGCTGCAGTAAAACTGGGAATGTTTTCTTGCCTTCAATAAATGTATCATCATGTTCCTAATCAACATGTTTGGATGTGCCTCCCTGTGATTACTCTAATAATTTCTACGCTTCAATTCTCCAGCCCCGTCTACAGCACCGGTGCTCTGGAGGAAGGTGTTACACACCAGCAGGAATGGATGGAGGCTCGTTTCTCTGCTTTGGAAGGTGTGTGTGCATGACTGTCTGCTACTCAGAATTTGACTCATGATTTCGCCACGGATAGTTTCACACAGCACATCAGTTTGAGTTTTACAGTTTAACAACCTCCGGATGTAATTAGATTTTTATTGCCATCTCTCATGGCGGATCTCTAATTTGTTTTTGTATCTGCCTGAAACTACTCCTGTACTTCTTTATTGGATTTTGAAGTTCTAATCTGAGATAACAAAAAGTGTCCTACAGCTGTTTGTCATGTCAGAGCAGCTCCATCTGAAGTTTTCTGCATCTTTCCTTGTTTGTGTGGCGTTTAGCCGTTGCCTCACTCCCAGGCCAATGGCAGAGTTGTCCTCTACAATGTGAATTGCCAGGCAGAGAACGATCAGATCCTTACCGATTATGGGAGCTGCAGAAAATTGCAGCATGCAAACACATCCTGCAGCTTGCCTCTTCCTGCCAGACGTTGCTCCTGTTCTCTGACGGCCTCCACCATTGCAGGGATGTCGCCGGAAGACCGAGTCTGGATCCAAGGGTCCTCGGAAACAGGTAAAGTTACAGCCTGATACAGAACCTTGCAAAAGTCTCAATACGCCTTGAACTTCTCTACAATTTGTTATGCTACAGCCACAATTTATTTTGCTAGGATAAGGACAAACAACCACATGAAGACCAAGGAACACAGCAGATAGGTCGGGGGGACATCAAGAACTTAACTTTTGTACCTATTACATCCAACCATGTTCAGAACTGCAGAAGACTTTTAGTTGAGAGGAGAAAGGTCTTCAAGAAACAAGAGACATTCAGTGTTCTTCCACTTAAGCACTTAGGATTATAATGTCCTGGATGACAGATATTCTACACCTCCGTCAGGGATAAAGTTGGAGAAAAGTTTAAAGCAAGGTTAGGTTATAGAACATTTCCAAATTAATGACACAATCCACTTAAATTAACGGGCTAGACAAAAAGAGCATTAATCAGAGAAGCCTCCACGAGGCCCATGGTAACTCTGGAGGAGCTGCAGAGATACACAGCTTAGATGGGAGAATCTGACAACAGGACAACTATTAATTGTCCACTGATAAATCTGTCCTTTGTAAAATAGTGGCAAGAAGAAGGCCATTGTTAAAAGAAGTGCAATTTACACTTCCTAAATTTAGGTAAAAGAGCAAACGTGGAAGAAATTGCTCTGGCCAGATGAGACCAAAATGAAACTTTTTGCCCTAGAAAGCCTTTTAGAAGCTACAAAAAAACTTGAGGCTGTGGAAATGGTTTACCTTTTCAGCAGGACAATGACCCTAAACATGCTATGTACATTCCATGTGGTGCATCTGTGGCAAGACCTGCTGCTCAGAGGTGCTTTCCATGCAATCTGACTGAGCTCGAGCTATTTTGCAAAGAAGCGTGCGAAGATTTGTTTCTGTAATTGCAATTAAATGTGCTTTTACAGAGTACTGACTTTTCAGATTTTGATCATAGAAAAGTTGAAACCCAAGTATCCTTTTCCTTCCAGTAACCAACATGTTTAGTGTTATGTGACAAAATTTGAAGTTCATGTGAAGTTGAACAGACTGTCTGAGCCATTGTGCATATAAGACACATTTAATCCTAGGTTAGTGCAATGATCAGCAAGGTGCACTTAGTCAGACTTTTATTGTCTCCTGACAGCATCAACAACATCAAGGAAAGAGAGCATGAATCATGGTGCTGCCGTTACTCTTTGCATGATCTCATCAGCGTTGTTTTCTCTTTTTCTTCAGAGACACCACCTCCAGCGAAACTCACTGCCACTCCCCTGGGTGACAGCAGCATGGATGTTCGCTGGACCTCTCCGCCAGATTTGTCAGTGAGCGGCTTCGTTGTAGAATGGTTCGCAGTCAGAGAGAAAACCAGCAGCATTCTGCACTGGGAAAAGCTAAATAGTTCCTGTACAAGGCTGGTTATTGCAGGTAGCCCAGCAGTAACCTCTGCAGTGAAAAAAATCATCACGGTTACCAGTTTATTTCATGACAAATACTGTGATTTTTGTCTTCTTCTAGAGGGAGTGAAGCAGATGGAACGTTATACTGTCTCTGTCAAGGCTCTGTACGGTGAACAAGGAGCAGGGAAAAATATAACGCTCCATGTTTATACACGGCAAGGAAGTACGTGATCTGCACAGTATACATTGTAGTTTGTACTGACAATGTTGACTTGAAACATACAGTCATGAAAAATTAGGGCATACAGTTAGGTATTCTGTTTTTTAATCAAGAAAAGTTCACATGTCAATGTCTAATATAATTTTTGATCTCTGGGAACAAAAAGGGGTGCAATTGCACTTAAGCAACATAAAGAAAGTATTACATTAACACATACATTAAAATAAATATATCAACAAAAAGGAGGGAGGCCCAGAGGAAGACCCAGGACACACTGGAGGGACTATGTTTCTCGGCTGCCTTGGGAACGCCTTGGGATTCCCCCGGACGAGCTGGCCCAAGTGGCTGGGGAGAGGGAAGTCTGGGTCTCTCTGCTTAGGCTGTTGCCCCTGCGACCTGACCCTCGGATAAGCGGAAGACAATAGATGGATGGATGGATGGATGGATATCAACAAAAATGTATGCTGAGGAATAGTTAGGATACCCTACCTCTCAGTAGTAAGCGTTACCCTCCTTAGCTGAAATAACTTCAGTGAGACACTTCTTGTAGCTTTATAGCAGTCCTTGACATTGGTCAGAGGAAAGTTTGCTGCAATCCTCACTTTCAGCTGCTAGATGTTTAAGGAGTTTCTTGCATGACAGTAATTTTATTATGGAACAATTACAGTGCTCTCAGTCCATCCATCCATCCATTAGCTGGTGTGCATATTCTATATTCGGCAGTCATTGGGCAAGAAGTGGGGTGCACCCTGCTCAGGTCGCCAGTGCATCATAGGACAAACAACCCTGCACACACACACTCATACCTTAGGACAATTTAGATTAACCAGTTAAGCTAACAGTTATGTTTGTGCATGCACGAGGAGAACATGCAAAACACCATGCAAAAAAGACCCCAAACGGAATTCGAATCCTGGATCCTCGAGCTGCAAGGCAACAATGTTGTGCTCTCTGTCAGTCCAAAGTATTAACAAACCTCAATGCTGAATATTAATAAAGTACAAATAAAATAGGTGATAGCCTACTTTGGAGAACATCTATGCGTGGAAAATTATTGGGCAACTTTTAGTCTGCAGTATTATTATGCAACTAAATAAAAAAATTAAATGTTCTAATCTTACTTGCTTATTTATATCTGTTAAACTTAAAAAAGAGACGAACTCAAAACCACATGTCCGACATTTAAAATAATACAGTGTAAATTTGTTCAAAGTTGAACTAGAATGATTATCTTCAGTCCAGGCTCTTAAAAAACAACAAAACAGACCTAACCCTTAAGTTCAGCACTGAATCAGAAGCTGCCAAATCAGCCACCTGCAGTGAACAAGCGATTTCTCCAAACCCCTTCAAACTGACAGGACATGCAAATTATGGAAGTCATCCATGGTACTGCTGAAGTTGCCTCATGGCAGATAACCATATCACTCAGATCGAAAAAAAAACAAAAAACGCTGGTTGATGATGATATCCAGCATCAGCAGTAAGCAGATGTGGGGAGGCAAAGCCAGCGGTCCTGGAAAGTCTGCCTACAGACAGATGGTCCAGTTAGTATAGCAGACATGCGTACTGGCTGTATTAATATAATTCTTTCCTTGTATTTTTCCTTAGACGTTTTTACTTTTGCTTTTCCCTTTACTGTCTTTACCTTATTTTTACCTTGACGCTTTCTGTTTGTGTTTGCTCTAAGAAAATATTGTTTGAGCATCAGTTGTTGTCTTCCCTTTGATTACCTGTACTCTACTGCTTTATCAGCAGCATCTAACACCTTAGTCGTCTTTCTCTTGTTTCTGAACAGTTTGGATAAAGTATAAGAATCACATTTATTTATGGTTATTTTGAGCCTCCTACTTCATCATGTGACAAAATGTTTGAGAATGAGCAACCGAAACAGATCTACATTCATCAAAACGTACACTTCAAATGAGTTTGTTCAGTTGAAAGGCATTACTTACTGTTTTTATGAAAACTGTTACAAATAAAAAGAGGGCATTGTAAATTAAATAATCTTTATGAAAAAAATATATATATTCAGAATCAGAAGGTTTTTTTTTTGGAAGAGAATTTACGAGTTGCACTGTTTTGTGTCAGATGTGCCTGAAGGAAAAGAAATGTTTTGAAGAGGAAACAAACCATGAAAAAGGATCAATACTGATGATGCACAAGTTAAACAGTATTAGTGCATGGGTCGAGCTTACATGTCAAAAATGTTTTTCCTGAGAACATTTCAGAAATATATACAAAAAGAATCAAAACATCTTCTAAACATTGTTCTGGTTTTTATGAAAAAACCATCATCACGCCAGCTTCTCTCTTCCTGTTCTGTATCAACAGCGCCCTCAGCTGGTCCTAATGTGCAGGTGGAGCACATTTCTGGCAGCTCAGTGGAGCTTAGATGGAGTCCTGTACCTGTGGAGCTGCTTAATGGCTTCATCAGAAACTACACCCTCTTCTACACCACCAAACACCAGCCAGCAAATAGTGAGTACTGCACTGTGACCCACAGAGCATTCATTCGCCCAGATTTCCAAACTGTTGCTGAATTTTCCTTTGGATTAATAACAATGTTGACATATTTGAGGCTTTTTTGTTTAATTTCTAAGGGCTATCTCAACAGCGAATGTGAATGTGAAATGTGAATCGACTAATAAAATCACTATATTTATTTTATTTGATAGAGTAATACAGCGAATCACAAAAATGTTTTGTCACATTACAAACACAAACTTTAATGTGTTTTGGAGGGATTTTATGTGACAGACCAAGTAGGGGATAATTTGGAAGTCTAAGCAAAATGATTTGTGGTTATGAGTTTTATCTTTTTTTAAATGTTAAACTTTTCGCTGCAGTTCCAGTTGTAGATCGTCTGAGGTTTGTTTGCCTGCTTTGCACATCTGATGATGACTTTGTATAATAGCTCAAGCTCAGTCAGACTGAATGCAAAGCATCTGTAAAAGTTAGTTTGCAAATGTCGCCACAGATTATGAATTGCATTTAGGTCTGGACTTTGAATGGGAGTTCTGCCATATGAATATTTTTCATCTAAACCATTTCACTGTAGTTCTGGCAGTATGATTTGGTGTATTGACCTATTGGAAGGTGAATTTTAACCCTAGTTAGAGTCTTTTGCAGCCTCTAACAGGTTTTCTTTTAGGACTGTGCTGTATTTAGCTCCATCCATGCATCCATCCATCCATCCTACTATCAGCTCTGACCAACCTCCCTGTCCCTGCGGAAGGAAGAGGATCCCCGTAGAATGACGCTGCCACCACTATATGTCACAGTTGGTTGTTGTGTTCAGCATAAGGTGCATTGTAACCCACACATAGTGTTTTGCATGTAGCCCAAAAAGTTCAGTTCTCATCCCATCTAACCAGAAAACAGTTTTACATATATTTACTGTCTCCTCTATATGTAAACTGAATCTGGGCCCTGAATCTGAGTCTCCCACCCAATCTTTGGATCTCTATACCTCCTTACGAGTTACCATGGTCCTCAGCTGTTGTTCTTCTTGAGCTGCCTTCTCAGTTTAGGTGGACAATCTTATGTTCATAGGTTTGCAGTTGTGTTGTACTCTTTCCAATTTTGGATAAAATCTTGGGATATTGTTTTTTTAGCTAACGCTGCTTTAAACTCCTCCACGGCGTTACCACTGAATTATCTGCTGTGTTCTTCAGCCTTTATGATGCTGTTTGATAACTAATGTTCTCCAACACACTTTTGAGTCCCTCACACAACAGCTAGGTGTATACTGAGATGAAATCACACCGATGACAGTATGGGACTATCTATTATGAGGTGATTTCTGAAGAAAACTGGTTGCACAAAATTTTATTTAGGTGTTTCAGAGTAATGGGGGCTGAACACATGCAAGTCACACTTGTTAGATTTTTACTTGTAAACAGTGTTGCCACTTATTTATCTATTACTATCTATTCTCAATCTACTTGTTCTATCTCATGAAATCCCAGTAAAATACATTCAACTGTGGGATATGAATGCTTTTACTAGGAGCTGTAGTTTTCCCTATATTTGTCATGATTTTGTGCATTAAATGTAATCCCTTACACCATTTTTAATGTTAATTCAGGTATAACTGTGCCGGGTCATGTTCATCACTACACTCTGGAGAATATGTCACCTGGTATTTATGACATATTCATATGCGCCACCACCATCGCTGGGACCGGTCCAGCTGGGAACCTGGCTAACGTGCACATTGGTAAAGCTGAAACACATGCCCTCAATATCAGCAAACAGTGTAACACCCTAAACCATTTATTCCTGTGATTTTAACTCGGCTTTATTTGTGTAAAGGCTCTGAGGAAATATCAATAGTGATTGGTGTCGTCGTTCCACTCCTGCTGATTTCAGTGGTGCTGATGCTGATATTTCTCCTGGCTCAGAGTAGGATGTAAGATTTAAACCTGGTCTACACATTTTGGGTTTTTTTCTAATAAAACAAAAACCTTCCTTTGTGATGTGTTTTTCATGGTGATTTATAATATTTCTCCTCTCTTTTTAGGGTAAAACAGAAGCTCTTTCAAGGAGTTCCTGATCCTGCTCACAGCACATTGTCCCATTGGAACCCTGAAACTAGTATGGAGGTACAATGGCTCTTTTTACCTCTGGAAATGTTCAAACTGTTTTAATTATTCAGTGACAAATAAATGTTAGAAAGTTATAAGGCATAAATCATAAATACATTTGAAGTAATTTTTAATATTAGTCTTTATAGTTATAACCTACAAATGGTTTTATTTCAGTAGTAACAGGGGTTTGGAGGCACCAGATCTAAATCTAGGTGCTTGTTTCTGTCATGCAGCAAAGTTACTTAAATCCATTTCTACTTTTTTTACATGCTGATATAAATATTTTTTAACCTCAGAGTAAGAAGCTGGTTGTGGAGCAAGACAAGCCTGAAGTCAGCTACCCTGAAGTCTTCTTGCTTGACAAGCTGCAAGAACTAGAGAGGACCCACAGCTTTTTACGCATCAGTAATCCTCAGATCTTTGCTTACCTGCAACCCTCTTCCCCCCCAACCAAAGCATCAGATAAAGGATATATCAGAAACATGAGCAAGACCCAGTCTGTCACTGATCTTTCCACCAGCCCCAGCATCTACTCTAATGTCCTCTGCAGCCAGTTTAACCAGAATCTGCCTCCATCCCCCCTGCCTTGCTCTTATCAAGTCAGTCAAAATAGCATGGCCTGTATTAATAACTTTAAGCAGCCTGTAGATGGAGTCAGTGAGTTGCCAGTCTTTCAGTTTACTCCACCAGATGAACAGAAAACCTTCAGACTGTTTATGGAGCATCTTAGAAGCCAAAAATCAGCTGGACTGCCCAGTCCTCCACCGTACTTTGTCTTCAGACTGAAGTCCCCAGATTAAACCCGGTGCTGTGGAGAAAAATACTCCATGTCACAGCTCTGCTTCAACATTTATTTTCAAACATTCCCACGCTTGTTTTTCTGGATTTATCCTTTTGTCCTATGCAGTGTGGTCTTTACATCTTCTCTGATAAATTTTAACTGTTTGATAAAGATTTAAAATTATTTTCATTCAACCAAGAAGTTTCTTTTTGATAGGAAGTGACACAAGCCTCTCCCAAACGAAAATAAGGCTGTGGACAATGGGGTCATCATCATTGTTGAATAAGAAATTATTCAGTTTTTATTTACTTATTAATTTTTTTTTAATGGCATGTCAAAAATTATTTGTACCCTTCAATCAATTGAAAAGTCTTTATTGGCATTCCAGCAATTAAGCATTTCTTATAAGCTTCTTATCTCATGATCACTAAGATGCTTTTTGCTTATCTCCATTGGTACTTTTGTTTATTGATGTTTAGCGATAAGCTCCACATTTTTGAGGATAGGAGACCTCCTTACCATTACACTAATCTTTAACTTCCTCCCATTCAATTATGGATTCAAGTCTGGAGTCTCGAATCTAACAATGGCACAGTGATAATGTCTTCCACTGAGAAGAAACATGATGGTCAAATTAACATTTTACTGTAAACCTAAATCTGCCAGTGGTATGAATAATTTTGAGTCCTTTACCCGCTCTCTCCGCTCTATTTTCTGTCAACTTGCGTTCAAAAAATTGAAACAACAACGACCACTAAAGCTAAAAAAACATAACTTAAATCCCCATTCTGATGCTCAGTTTAAAGTTCAGCAAGTCATCTTCCTCACGAGTAGATGCCAAAATACATTGGAGTTGTTATCATGTGATTGGCTCATTCACTAAAGGTGTTAACAAGCAATTGAACAGGTGTACCTAATAAAGTGACTAGTGAGCACATATATTCTTGTCAATAATCATGATGATACCTTCAAATAAATGTGAGGAAGATACCTCAAGCTCATATCAGCTGAAATAAAAAATGGTTGTCGTCAAAATGCTTCAAGACTTAACAGTGACATGTTTATTGTGTTTTTGTTAGTTGTAACATTTCTTTTCTAGGTTTTAACTTTAAAATACTTCTTGGAAAATCTGTTAAGGAAAATTAAAGCCAGGTTTTGCCATCAAAATGCATGTTGTTGATTATCAGTATTTTCCACAGTTATCTGCAGAGCTGTAGTTGTGTATGGAAAAAAAACGCTCTTCAGCTTATACAGATGAGGCTGCCATATTTCTGCCATTATTAGGTGTCAGGAACATGAATGGATGAATGAATGAATATACTGATGACTCTTTGTGTTTCTCTGAGCCATTTTGAAGTTTTTAGAATGTGAATATTTGACATTTTATGCACACTTTATGTTGTGGATGAAGCGTACAGTGTGTTGAATGTCTAAACTGTAAATGACAAACTGTTGTACCATTACCTTTCACTTGAATGCTAAAGACTGGATTTTTTTCATTGCACACTTCTATATGGATGTTTCTGTAGCTGAAATCTATGCTTTCCCTCTTTTCCCTTTGCCATGTTTCCTTTTTTGCATTCTTGCATTTTGGACAGTGACCGTGACCTAGTTTGTAGATCTGCAAAAGGAATAAAAGAAACTGCTAAACTAAAAATCCAGTTTTAAAGTAATTAGCCATGTTTACGTCATTTTTGTTTAATAATTTTGTTATTGGTGATTGTATTCAAATATCTTCCTTGTTTTGAAAACCATTTAGTCTTTTTTTCCTTTTTCCTAAAAAATTCTGACACCAGTTTATTGAATACCATGTTTTACTGCATAAGGCTATACATATTTTAACAATAATTACAGTGAACTTGTTTGGAGGAAGATTGAAGAAAAACAATAAACAAAGTGATGAAAAGAGAGGAGGAGTACAGAGAGAAAAGTATCTCCATTACTGTAATGTAGAGAATTGAGTTCTATTGTTTTCTTGACATTCTCATTTTAGAGAAGTGGTTAAAAAATCGCGACTTTATATATGTTGAAACCAGATTTAAAACTTTTCCCGTTTTATTTCAGTTAGAATTAACAACATTATTTCTGTTTGATAAATGAGTGAAATCACTTTTTGGAGATTTTTTTTTTTACAGATACTTTATTTCTTTGGTACTTGGAATCACCTTTTAAACTGCTTGACTTTGGTCAATCATCCATTTTAGGTATCCTTTAAACCTTTTACTATAGTTTGCTGGACTTTTGGTCCATTCCACCTGACAATACTGGTGTAACTGGATCAGGTTTGTTGGCCGCCACGCTCATACACACCTTTTCAGTTCTCCCAACAAATTATATATGGGACTTAGATCAGTGCCTTGTGATGGCCACACCACAACATTGACTCTGTTGTCCTTAAAACCACTTTGGTGGTATGCTTAGGGCCATTTAGCCCTAGATTTAACTTCCTGACTGATGTCTTGAGATGATGCTTCAATATTCCCACATTATGTTCTTTTCTGATGATGCCATGTATTTTGTGAAGTGCATAAACCACTCACACAACATGATGCTGCCACGCAGTACTTCACAGTTGAGGCTTTCAAGCTACCTCCTTTTTTCTCCAAATGTAACGATGGTCATTGTGGCCAAACAGTTATAGACTGATGAAGCTTCATGAAGCTGTGAAGCTTTCCTTCCCATCCAGGCTTCAGCTTGAATAAGAAAAGTGACACCTAGTAGCCAGCTAAAGTCATCGCAACCTTTCAAGGGCACAACTGAAGTGCTGACACTTTTTCCCATGTTAGTAATACGTTCAGAAAAGACTTTGCTGATGTTTTGTTCATTTATGCTAATTACTGATTTAAATAATCAAGGCTTTTTATTAGAAAATACTCACTAGAAGTAAAACTTAGTTATTTATTAAAATAAATAAGGCATAAAAAAAAAACTGATATGCAAACAGATTCTCTCATACTGTTCTCTAATAATAATCTCTAATAATTAATTAATTAATTTCTCTTTGAGATAATAAAGAATTGAATTGAACTGAATAAACATTTCTGATAAAACAAATTAAATAACCCTGCTTCAAGAAGTACAACGCAAGCTCCGAAGCCTCAGTATCATTGCTCATCCCAACAAACACTTAAATATTTATTACATTAGACCACAGTGTATGTCTCCAAAAGTTGATTTTGGAGTATTGGCTTCTTCCTTACTAAATAGCACTTCAGGATATGTTGGTACATGACTTATTTCACTGTAGATAATGACACTCTCTTACCATCTTCAGCCAGCATCTTCATAGGGTCATTTGCTTTTGTTCTGAGGTTGATGTACAAAATTTGCACCGAAAAACATTCATCTTTCATATGTTGGTTGGACATTCCCACAGTGTTTGGACTTGCATATAATTGAATGGTAAATTTCCTGCACCTGTATAGTGCTTTATCAAGTCTGATGTCTCCAAAATGCATCCACTCATTAATACACACATTCACACACTGACTGTGGTAGGCTATGTTGTAGCCGCAGCTGGCCTGGTGCAGACTGACAGAAGTGGGGCGGCCCCTGGCGCCACTGAGCCCTCTGACCCCCATCAGCAGGCAAGCCGGGTGAAGTGTCTTGCCCAAGGACACAACAACTGGGACAAAACGGGAATTCGAACTGGATAAACTCCTACCACCTGAGCCACTGTCACCCTGGTGAATGTAACATCTTCAGAGATCTGGAAATTGTCTCCAAGGAAGGACCTGACTTGTGGAGGTCTACAATTATCTTCTTGATATATAGGCTGATTTCTTTAGATTTTTCCATGATGCCATATGGAAGCAGTGCGATGGAGGTGTGGCCTTAAAATACATCCACGAGTGTACCTTCATTTGTGAATTACCCTTTCAGAAGCTTAGAATGGCATGAAATCATCATCATCATCTAAGTGTTCCCATATTGTTCAAAGGCACAGTAATTTTGGTGTATATAAACTCCTGAATTTAAAGAGTAATATAAATTATCAAAAAAATTATCTATTATTCTGGCATTTCACAAAAATGTTTTTTCTTAATCCTGACTGACTAAAAGTTGAACTAGATTTAATGCTCATCCTGAATCCATACCATGAAATAAAATTAGAAAAGCATCTTCAAACTCCGATATGAACTGGGTGAATTCCTTGTGAACCAGATGTTCAGTGTTGCGCCACATAGGAAAGTATTTGCATTGTTAGTGATTGTGTGGTTTTCACCAGGCAGTCAGAGTTGTATTGATGGGATTGTAGTTTTATCTGCTTGATTGGATTTAAAAGGTTTCCTCTGTGAGTGATTAGATCGGGTTATTCGTAAATCCTGTTGATTCGGAACCACTTACATTGCTGTTAGATGATTCAACTTAGGACTACCTGATCATTTGGGGGTTAAACCCTGTAAATGTAAGCAAATGTGTTTGGTTTGTTTGGCTTCTCCACCCTCCAACCTTGCCTAAGAAATGATTGTAGGAGCAGTCTTTGCCTCCAGTGTTTGTTCAACATTTACTCAATCATATAATGAAACACCAACATGCCTCACTCAACCTTTTGACTCAGATTACTTATATTTAATCATTAAAAAGCCCTTCTATCAATTTTATGCCGTTTTGCAAGTCATAAGCCATAAAATCACAACTAGGAACAGAAACAGGCAACAGCTTTATTTAATTCCAGCTATTTTTACACCAAAACGTCCTTTTCAAGTCAGCTGTTATTTACTAAATAACTGGTATTTATTGCATTTCAATGAAAAATGACCCAAAACTTACTGACCCAAAACTTTGGTGTTTCTGTAAACGCTGAGAAACAAGTCTTATAACATGTTTCTGAACCAGCAATTCAATAGTTGCAAGTGAATAATTCAAAAGTGTCCTATTTTAAAGAACAGACACTTGTTTGCTGTGTTTACTCTGTCATACCAAATTTTACACACTAAATTTAATGCCAGTAAAGTGAAAAGTGGGCAGGAAAAAATAAATCTGTGGCTGACAACTTAGCATCAGAGTGTCTATTAATGCAAAACTATGAAAACAAAACATTGTTTTGGTGTGCACTGCTACTAAATGTCTAAGTCAGATAACGCTTCTCCAAAAATGCTTAAACTTCAACATAACTGTGAAGAAATAATTAAATATCCAACATATTTTCTCCTGCTACCTAACTGAATGTTTTGCATAAGTTATTTCATAAGATTACACTTTTACAGCTTCTTCTAAAAAGAAATTAAACAAACATTCATTATATTTGGTTGGAAAGCTTTAAAACGACATAATTTGACGCATAAATCCAGCTATAAAAAATACAGAATTTTGAATTAATATTCTTCCAGAGACAGATGATGAATATATCTTAATATACTGACAATCCTACACTAACTCAGATGTTAATGTTGCTCTGGTTTTTATTTCTACAGCGCCTTGCAAAAGAATTCAAATCTCTTGGGCTTTTCCCACATTTTGTCACAGAGCAATACTTTGTAGAAACATTTTTTGAGATATGTAACTTAAATTGAATTACATTTTACTTGGCAGGTTAATAAGGTCTGTGACGGTGATGGGAGAAAAAGACTAATGACGATTATTTTGTAAAATAACTCAGAAAAACTTTAGATGTTGCATTTTTCAAGCCAGGAACTGACATCTCAGTTCAGTGCCAGCTTCCAGGTGGTATGTTAGATATACTATGGGAGTTTCCCTGTGTTTGGGCCAAGCATTCTAACTATGAAGATACCTTTCTCAATAAAGGAAGAAAAACTCTGGAATGGTCTCCCAACACATCTGTCAAGTAGAAAATATTTTTGCAAAGCAGCCAACTATCTGTGAATTAGGCAACTAAGGTTTACTTACATGCTCACAAAGATGTGAGACAAAGCAAGCCTTTTCCTGAGGTTATGTTTTTTAAAGATGATCTGATGCTTTTCATGATCCAGGTATGCACAGCATATTGTTGGTATGTTGTAGCCAGATAAGACAGTGAGATGTGCCAAAAAGTTTAAATCAGAGCCTATAAATAAACCTATGATGTACTGGTTTGGCCTCTCATATTATACATCTACAGAACAAAGCCACACTGAGGCGACACCTTCAGCATACGTTAATCTAATGCTTGGTCTGCTTCAGACCTGAAAGGCTTCATTGAGGGGAAGTAATCAGCGAGAGTTGTTTCCACTTTCAAAAGCAAACTGAAAATATTTCTGTTCTCCCAGCCTGTGGTGAGTTATTGTGTGTGAATGGGCTGAGGTCTACTGGACAAAAACATTTGTGCAGGTCCATTCTCACACATGGTTGGTGAATAAAAATAAAAACTATTGAACTGAAAGTGTGATAAAAGACTTATGAAGAAAAATCTAAGCAATTCTTTACAGAAAAGGTTCAGGTGGTTCTTGATATGGGCAGCAAGGCTTTGGATGGGCCATGAGCACTCAAAAAACAACAATAGGCAAACGAAACCATTCAAAATTCACTGTCAGGTAACTGCTGCAAATAGTATCATCTTGGTGTTATCATGTCTCCAACCAGAATTTATCCAAATCCCATCTGGTTGTGATGGCAAGAGAAACCTGGATTTGTCGTACCAACACAAATATAAACTTGGAGTTTGGCAACATGAACTCTACCAGTTATGAGCTAGTAAGAGTGTCTCATTGGTTGAAAAGCCACTCAGCGATGAAGAAGCCAATACTCCTAGAGCAACATAAAAAGACAGAATACTGTTAGTAAATCCACTTAGGGACAAAAACGTTAATTTTTTACAGCCATGCCCTATGGTCTGATGAAATTAAAACTGAAGAGTTTGACCATAATATCAATGAATTGTGTGGGTTAATACACCCAACAACCGAATATTTAGACTTCTTCACTTGCCGCGTAGGCATGCTTGAGCTTGGACTACAGAATCGCAGGCAGAGATAACAATGGCGGATTCAAGAAATTGGTCAGCCGGAAGTCCATGACCTTGTTTAGCTGTTATGCAGCAAATGCTGTGACATAACAGTTAGTAGACGATAGAGAAAAATGAATGCATTGAAATATATGACCCAAACAGAATATAAAGATATCTACGCATCACCTGTAGAGACTAAATTCAAACATTCTGCACTCCTACATGCTCCTACAAGTACACACCTACAAAAAATTTATTTAAGGGCTAAAAAAGTGGATTTTGCATGATATTTCCCCCATAAGAATATTTGAATGGGAGAACATTTCAATAGCAGAGCGAGTAAGTACAAAGTTTTCCCTTTTTAAGCTACAATTTGAGTTTTGATGAAGTAAAGCGACCCCACGTACAGGTTGAATGTTCCCGCGCAGAGAGCCTCGCCTCTCTGTGGAGGCAGGACACGGAGGCGCACCTGAAATAGCCTTCCCGCAATCAGTCAGTCAGGGGAACAGGCCATCAGACGGGTGGGAGGGCAGGTACAGAGGAGTCGACCCGGAAGAACGAGCAGGCCGTTGTTACCCGACAGAATCTCCCGTTTTTCCCACGCCAGGTGTTCCTCTCAGGCAGCCTGGGTTTCTAGCGACGCGGTCCAGTTCGGAAAGCGGGGCAGCACAAACTGGAGGAAACATGTCAGAACACAGGAAAAAGCTGGTCTTCATCGTGGTGGATGTTCTCTGCGTGTTTGTTGGTGAGTGACTACATTTTGCTCCTTCTTCCTCATGCTGACAATACGGCTGGAATTAGGATCCATTTCATACTCAAACATTTTATGCTCCCTGTCAGTTATAAAACTGTAAAGTGGTTATAGTAAAAAATAAAGCAGTAAAAGTTGTTCTTTCTTCCTTTGGGATTGTTGTCCGCTGACGCACAGGATTGCTCAACAGACACGCATTTGATTTATTGTTACAGGTGATACAACTGTTGCTCCACAAGATAATGGTGCTCACAAATGGCAAAAAGTGAAATTGTTGTTGTTGTTTTTTTAAGTTGCTCATCAGGTGTAGTTGGCAAAGATTTGTATTTATTTATTTTATCCTCTTCAAACAAGCCAAGCATAAACCTTTCTTAACAGAGTGGGACTGCTCTTGTTGATCCCTGCATGGAATGCACTCAGATTTCTTCACCCTAAGAATCTAGGACACTTGATAGCCTATTTTATCTTACTTATCAGCCTCCTTTTGTGTTGCGAAACTCACGCCTGTGAGTGTATCCAAGTGCGTGTGTGAGTCCAGTTTGTGCTTCTGCTTCTCTTTTGCCAAATGTCCGATTCTCTTTGGCCAATTTTCTATCTGCATCCTGCAGTTTTTAATTTTTAAAGATAATATACCATGGTGTGTATTTTTTTTCTTAAACTAATGTGGACTGATGGGGAAAAACACGAACGGGTCATGAAGTTTGAATGTATTGAAGTATCACAGGACCATAGGAAAAAAACCTAATTCTGCTTGTTTTTATATGGGATGACAACATCATAAATGGCACAACAGTCAGCCAAGACTTTGGATCAGTTTGCCTCCATTTTCGTACTTGCACATTCCCATTTCATACCTATAATAAACAATTTCGTATTCTTGTATTTAAACATGGTGTATTGGTTTATTTTTTGTTTTAGTTCACTATTTTCATTAATTATGGGGATAAACTGAACTAAAAGGCTGAAATCTTATGCTTGATTTTCATTTATTTGCTTGTGATTTCTACAAAACCTTGTTTTACATTCTGTTCCCATTTTGTTAGATTGGATTTCTGGTCACTGTTCGGGCCTATTCAGCATTATGACAGATTATGACCCCAAATCAAACCAAATAAAGTGGCCTAGTTTCGTTTCAGTTGGAAATGCTCAGCTCCAAGAATTTAAATTTCTGCTAATACCAATATTTTCCTACCCAGAGCATTGTTTCTTGAGCTTAGTGAACGTAACAGTAGTTTTAAAAAAGCCTCTGTCAACTTTATTGGGGATAAATTAATGGTCCAAAAAGTTGTCACAACTACCAACACAATCATGCTGTAAATGTAATCTTTACAAACCTTTCTGCCATGAACGGTCTTTAAATATTAATAAGTGTAGCAGCATGGGCGGTTCTAGATGGGGGCCAGTGCCCCTGTAAAACTGGTTATGACCCCAGAACCAAAGGCCTTAACTGACTTTTATCCCCAATTTTATTTTTTTTATCTAATTTTACTTTAACAATGAATTAAGAATTAAGGTGAGATAGGTTCACAGTTTTCATCTGCAACCTGCAGCTCCAGAGCCGCAAGTGACTCACTTAATATATTAAACGATGAAATGTTGTAGTTTTTTTGGTTCATTCCTTTGTCCGGTGCCCCCATGAAAAAACACCTGCCCCACCTTGGAATTCACACCTAACTGTAAAAAATATGTGTTAACTATTTTAATGAAACAAATCAAAAACATAGGAAGGTGATTTTTTTTTTTTTTTTTTTTTTTTTTTTTACACAAAAACGTCTGTCAGTGGTTAGCACTTTTAGCATGTCAGCATCACTAAATGCACCGTAAGGCTTGCCAAATATAAAGACTGTAAATATTCTTGTCCTGTCAGTCTTCCAGTGGGCTGCCGACATTTCCAGATTCTGTATGCTTCATGGTCAGTGGTTTGAAAGTCCAAGGGAACCAAATAAAGCAAGGTTCTGCATTCTAGTTAGCCTCATGTTTCTGTTGTTTTTTTCTTTGGTTATTACAATAACAGTTAAACACGATTTCCACTGCTCTACATGTTTGAACATAAAAGGCAGCATCTCTTATTTTTTCCTTTTCAGCACTAAAAATATATCTGATGCTGAACACCAGACTACTGTCTGTACCTGCATCTGTTTGTCGACAATGAATTAGATTAATGTAAATATGTTAAGTATGGAACAACATTTATTATATATATTTATATATATATACTATATATATATATATACTATATATATATATATAATAATATATATATATATATATATATATTATATATATATATATATTATATCATATATAGTTATATATATATATATATATATATAAATATATAAAAATATATAATATTTTTTTTTTTTGTTATAAACTTAAGTGTCCATAGTAAAACCGGTCAAAATATGACCTGCAGTAACGCATAACTTTGGCATTTGAATCGGTGGTCTCGGCTTAATGTTGGTCCAAGAAGGACGTCAGTATTGCAAAAGAGAGATTTGATTTGAAAAGTTTTGTATGAAGACGATTCAATTACAAAAATATTTATACAAAATTATGATGTCACCAGAGGCATGTGTGATTAAATAATGATTTCTGACAAAATAGCTAAATAAATGGAAAATGCAACCATGACATGTTGTTCTATAGATGAAAAACTATTTCTATCTGGTTAGTAGCTTTAACACAATAGAACTAGCAGGAAGAACACAGATCACTGTCAATAAATCTGCCTGACAGTTAAAATCCTGTTTTGGAAACTGCAGATTATGTGTGTTTATTGTATAGGTGTGAGTCCAACCCTCTGATGTGGAAACGTTTTGGTTAAAAGAACATTCTTACATAACTTTAAAGGGTAGTTTAAGAGGGGGTCGCGGGTACATCTCGTCAAACGTGGTCCTCACAGAGACGCAAAGGCAGTCGCTCAAGCATATTGCTCGGGGTGGGCTCTGTTTGTGTGCAGGAGCGAGTCGTGCACAGCCAACAAAGCAACATGTTGCGACTTGCTCTGCTGCTTCCTAGATTTGACACAAAGCCATTAGAGTGTATCTTCCAGCTGTTTGCTCCACGCTTCTCGCATTATTGGTGGCTGGGATTCTGGCGAAGGTTAGTGATGACCCTGATGTTGGATTCTCACTTAACTTGATTATCTGCAGCTGCTTGTCGGGGTCAAAGCCAGAATTCCTGCTGGAAGATTGCAGCATTTGTGCGACTTTTGCATGTTTGCTTCCACTTGTGGACCCCTTTGCTGAGTGACATGGAGGAATGATAAAGACCGTGTCCTCTGCTGTACATGCTCTTCATTTTGTTGAGGGAAGTCTTGGTGAAAGCCTCTTGAGACAAAAACCCACGCTGAGGTGGACACTGTCACGACTTTTTATTGAGTTATTGAAGAAATGCAGTCTGTTTTAGTATTATGTGATTTGAATGGCACCATTTATACAAAGGGTAGAGACATGCCCTATGGGTAATTCACAGCAAAAACAAAGGAACAGAGCTAAAAAAATACATTAAACATAAATGAAGCAACACATAAAAGCTTAAAAACATTGAGACATAATCATAACAAAAGAAACAAAATGAAATAAAAAGTGAAGACATGCAAGAAATAAAAAAGCAATCTTTGTACAATAAACCTGCAATAAACCACAATTATTTCAGTCCTGATTTAAAAGACAGCAGTTTCTGTATTTCTCAGGTTTTCAGGGAGTTGGTTCCACTCCTGAGGAGCAAAGGAACCAAATGCTGCATCTCCTTGTGTAGTTCTTATCCTAGGAACACAAAGTGAAAAGCTCTCAACAAGATTTTAAATTCTGTCATTTGACAAACAGGGGGCCAGTGTAGGTGGCAGTTTTCTGGCCGATCACCGAAAACCAATCTTTAAAAAGCCTGATCTACTGATTCTAATTTTGGCCGATACCGATTTTCTTTATAACTGATACTGTCAGATGTCATAAGTTCACAACACGCCTTCAATGTTCCAATCTTATGTTGTCAACAGTTCTCAGTCAGGCAGCCATCTCTCACAGGGGACAGTGGGGGATTTTCATACCTCTGCGGAGGTAGATAACATCGGTGGATAAGTATCGGCCAATCACAGATCACCCAAAAGGGTGCACCCTTAAGAACGTGCAGGGATTTTAGGGACTGTTGTAGTAAACCCTTTAATCTGTCAATACTTTAAGGTGGTAGTACGCTGATTTAATGACGGACCTTATTTGGTTGTTAAAATTCAGCTTTGAGACCTTAATATGACCTAGGGTGTTTGTGTGCTTTGTGGTGTTTAGCCCCATAGTCAAGTTGAGCCCTGATCTCTAAACATTTGGGGGCTAAAAACAATGACTTCTGTCTTCATGGATTCTGTCCAATCCATGGAAGCCCCAATTTGCAACTTACAGGACTTGAAGAGTGTTCTGCCAATATATTCACAGTTCTACTGGACCTCCTTCAGGGGTCTACTGGAGTCCATGCATCGACGAGTCATTACTGTCTTAACACATTATTAGGTAAGTAGTCATAATGTTATGCCTGATGGGTGTAGCCCCTGTTGTGAAATCGGAGGTGAGTCATCGTTGTGATAAGGATGGCTTGTAACTTGACAAGTTCACACAGCTTCGTGAAAGTCTGTTTCAGATTTCTCTGTTCCTTTGTGGCTGTATGCTGACATCAGAAATGTCGCAAACATTGTTACGCCTTTGAATTTGCTTACTCAAGTAATGATAACAAAACGAGTAGAATATTCTTTTCTTCCAAACTTCTATTTTCAGAGCCGGTTTTACTCTGAAGCTTTAAATTGTATTGCAAAACATGGATTCTTTCCTGACAAACTCTTTCTACATTCCTGAATTGTTTGCTTGATGCAAAGTGTTGAACTTTTGAGTTGATTTCTTACAAAATTAGAACATTGTTAAAATTTTAGGCTGTTTGACAGGCAAACCGGGATTTTTTTTCTCACAGCTTGTGTGGCTTCATGATAAAAGTAAATATAACAATCTTTATCTACACCAGGATGTAAAATGAGCAGACTGGCTTAAAATTCCTGTTACAGTTTACAGTTGGGGTCAAAAGTAAGTCTATCCTCTTAACAGATTGTCATTTTGTTTTGCATAAAGCAGGTCAAAGAGAAGGGTGGATATTGGAACTACAGTTATGGTCTTTTACACGCTCATCAAGAACACGTGTGTCATTAACTTTTGGCTTTTTAAATATTTATGCAAACCGTTTTTTCTTAGGCTGAAGTAAATATACAAGATACCATTATAGATTTGTGCACAGGTTCCATCCTGAAGAATTAGGTGCAAAAGTTTCAATTGTGGATTTTGTTTCATCCACTAGGGTCAAACTTCTACATACATGTTGATATAGTTACATACACCCCCACTGATATTTGAATATCTATTTAACAAATTTTTATATTTTTATATTTTACATTTCAGGCTGACCGCTTTGATTACTCCGCATGTTAGATATGATAGAACTCCTTTAGGTTGGTTTCCTGCCACGGACCTAGTTTTGAAACCTAATCACAAAGTTCTTAATAGTGTTGGGGATGAGGCTTGATAGGAATGCAAAACCTGTTCTGATGTGTTTTTAGGATAATTCCTCTGTTTCATAGTTTAAACTGTGTACTTGTTGATTTGAACTGAATAATTTGGATTGAGTCCTCCTCCTTCATAATACAATGCACCAGTACCACATACTACAGATACACTGCAGATTTTGCAGGTTTTCCTACTTGCGAAGCATGTAGAAGTCTTTAATTCATTCAACTGTGAATGAAGGAATCTTAAACAAAAATACATAATAGAAATTAATTTGTATTTTATTGCGTGACATAAGTATCTGATCACCTAACAACCAGTGAGAATCCCGGCTCTCTCAGGCCTGTTAGTTCTTCTTTAAGAAGTCCTCCTGTTCTCCACTCATTACCTGTATTAACTGCACCTGTTTGAACTCGTTATCTGTATAAAAGACACCTGTCCACACTATCAAACAAACTCCAACCTCTCCACAATGGCTAAGACCAGAGAGCTGTGTAAGGATATCAGGGATAAAATAGTAGACGTGCACAAGGCTGGGATGGGCTACCGGAAAATACCCAATCAGCTTGGTGAGAAGCCAACAACTGTTGCTGCAATTATAAGGAAACTTCACCTCGTGGGCATCAGTGATCACGATGAAGGTGAGGGATCAGCCCAGAACTACACGTCAGTGTGTCAAATACTTATTCTCCCCACTGTACTGTACATGGAAACAAACCCACAGCATGATGCTATCTCCACCATGCTGGACTCAGCTTGACTCCTCTTGGAACAAAACAGCCAAACTAAACGGCTCACTTGTTGTCTCTTTGAGTATAAGACGTTCTTCCAAAAGGCATTTGGCTTTTCGTTGGGGCCAACCGTACATTTCAGTCGTACTTAAAGTTGTTGAGTTTTGAAGCAGGGATTCACTGTGGACAGTGACACTGGTGTTCCAGCATATTTCAGTTTCTAATAGGCTCTAGCCTTGGCAGTTCCTGGGTTTTTTAAATCCAGAATTATTTTTTCCTGACTGTCACAGTTTAGGTTGGGTAATTGAAATTTTACTACAAGAGGACAATGATCACAAAGGCAAATTAATTTTTGAAGGCTTATAGTACATCACGTTTCCTGAATGAACTTCCCAAAGCTTTGACTTCAACTCTATCGAAAATGTGATGTTTTATGCTTTAAAGCCAGGTCTGTGGCACGTAGCCGACCAGTTTAAGTTTACTTTTGCCAACTGGAGGTTTGATGTCTATCCAGAAGTATATCGGAAGGCTTTTGATAGGTACAAAAAGTGTGTGAACCTGCTTATGATGGATGTCTGTGGCCATTTGTACCCAGCAAGTAAATGGGTCAGACTCGAAGATGCCTAGAAAGAGTTAAACAATATGGTAAGAACCCTATAATTATGTTTTTATATAAATTCTGCACTTATGTAGTATTTGTTTTAATATAATTGCAAACCTGTTGAAGACTAATAGCAAACAATTTTCTTTGAAGAGGTCAGTTAAAATGAGCATAAAAAACCTTTACTAAATATTTTGTCACTTTGTTTTAGCAGAGCACCATAAACCTCTTGTATAGATCTATTCCTGTGAAAATTATTTTTCTCCCATAAAGTAGCTGTTTTTCTGGGTTTAAGGGGAAACGAGTTGCTGGTTGCAATCCCTCGAGTACAAAAACTTGACATTTTTGTGTAGGACAGTATGCGATCCAGTAAGAACATGCTGAGTATCCAGATTATGAGCTGAATGTTTCAATGTTTCATTTCTTCCTCTTCCGTTCTGCGGACAGACCTCTATCCTGTGGCTCTCATCTGTCACCACCTCTCTCAAAACCTACATTCACCATATACACAACAAGATGGACAAGTGTACATTACACGGCCACTGGCTCATTCACACACACACACATTTTTCTAAATCCATACCTCACTTTGAGCATACCCAGAATACACAGAGCAGAGCATTTTTCCAGTACATAACGATTATGTACTAGGAGTACATAACGATTATGTACTAGGAGTACATAACTATTATGTACTAGGAGTACATAACTATTCAAATCTAACCTCAATTGTATTAAAACATTTGCTGTTAATTAGATGCACCCTCTACAGGGTACTCGAGGGTTCATGGGAGTTTGCCCAACCAGTCCACATGTGTTTTGTGGACCTGGAGAAGGCATTCAACTGTGTCCCTCGTGATTCCCTGTGGGGGGTGCTCCAGGAGTATGGAATCGGGGGCCCTTTATTAGGGACCATCCAGTCCCTGTATGAGCGGAGCAGGAGTTTGTCTGCATTGCCGGCACTAAGTCGCGACCATGTCCCGGTTTTGGGCCGTGGTTTGCGACTCCGGCAGGGCTGCCTTTGTCACCGGCCTGTTCATAACTTTTATGGACAGGATTTATAGGCGCAGCCAAGGGCCGAAAGGGGTCTGGTTTGGGGACCAGTGGATTTCATCTCTTCGTTTTGCAGATGACGTGGTCCTGCTGGCCCCCTCTAGCCAAGACCTACAGCATGCACTGGGGCGGTTCGCAGATGAGTGTGAAGTGGCTGGGATGAAGATCAGCTCCTCCAAGTCTGAGGCCATGGTTCTTGACCGGAAAAGGGTGGCTTGCCCTCTTCAGGTTGGAGGGGAGTTCCTGCCTCAAGTGGAGGAGTTCAAGTATCTCGGGGTCTTGTTCACAAGTGAGGGGAGAATGGAGCGGGAGGCCTTCTGGACACCTTCCCCGGGAGGTGTTCTAGGCACGTCCCACCTGAAGGAGGCCCAGGGGACGGCTCAGGATACGCTGGAGGCACTATGTCTCTCGGCACGCCTTGGGCTCCCCCCGGAGGACCTGGAGGAGGTGTCTGGTGAGAGGGACGTCTAGGCGACTCTACTAAGTCAGCTGTCCCCGTGACCCAGTCCTGGATAAAGCGGAAGACGATGAATACGAGTACAAAGTGACTCACTCACTCTGGGAGCTTCAGATACTTTAAGATACCAGAGTGAGCCGCATAAACTAAAATCTATAATGTATCTATAATCTTTAATGTATTAAGTGGTGTCCTCTAAGCAAGAGCACATATGGACAAATGGATGGCACAAGCAAATGGAATGACCTATTAAAATCAAATCAAACATGTTTTGTCTGCCTGCTGGCTTCTCAGGAACATACAGCTATTTTGTGAAATGGCAAGACCAGGCTGTAAGAATGCTAGCGCGTGTGCTGGAACAAACTATGTATGTATATTGGTTGTACTTATGGATTGGCCTGTATGCAATCATGTAAATGCGTGTCCTGCAGGGTGTTTCCACAAAGGCCACAGTTTTCCTGAGAGCACACAGTGTATATGTTACTGGTTTGCTTCAGGTAATTATCTTCGTTTGAAAAAAATATGGAGACAAAGAACTAGAAAATATCAGCGATAGGTTTCTAAGAAGCTGTAGTATGTATTGAATTCAGGAAGAAAGGTAAAGATTCCTTCATGAACAGGGTAAGAACAAAAGTCAGGAAAACAGGTTTCCCTTTGACTGTGTATAAAGACTGGAAATCATCTTCATAACATAATGAACTGTACTCGTTATCTTCCGCTTATCCGGAACCGAATCACAGGGGCAGCCGCCATAGCAGACACCTCCTCCAGCTCCTCAGGGGCAAGCCCAAGGCGTTTCCAAGCCAGCCCAGAAACAGTCCCCCCACCTTATCCTGGGCAGTCCCCTGGGCTTCCTTCTGGTGGGATGTGCCTGAAACACCCCCTGAAGGAGGCATCCAACGGGCATCTGGAACAAATGCCCAAGCTGACTTCTCTCGATGTGAAGGAGCAGCAGCTCTACTCCAAGCTTCACATGTATGACCGTGCTCAACGTATCTAAAATCGAGTGCCTGGCCAACCTGCAGAAGAAGCTCGTTTCAACCGCTTGTATCTGGAAGCTCTTACTTTCAGTCGTGAGATAAAGTTCAGGGCCCTTTTTCACAAAGAATCCTAAGACTAAAAGTAGCTCCTTGTGGCGAAAATCTTAGAATATCTCGAATTGTAAGATTTTTTTTAGAATTTTCCCCTGGTAAGATGAAAGCATCTTGGGTCTTCAGAGAGCTCCTAACATGAGGAAATGTTAAGAGTAGTGAGAACTTTTAAAACTCTACCGACTCAATTGCACAGGGATCCACCCCCTAAACAGTTGAGTTAATGAGCACATAAACTTCTATAACAATCATACAATTATTAATATAGAGATAAGATAAACCTTATCATCCCCCTAGAGGGAAATTAGTTAGTTTAAATGGCCGGACAGGTTAAAGATGCACCTCTTGGAAGGCAAGGAAGGATAAATAATAGGATAATGTTTTAGGAGGCTTATTAGAAAGAAACATTTATAAATAACTATGAATAAAAAGTGAACAAAATTACAAACAATATAGTACAGAATTATTTAAATATTTACAGACTGTAAAATGCTTTCAAAAAATAAATTTGGAAAAAATTGGTCAAATGTACATAGAAGGAAGATGTAAATATGCTGAATAAGTATTTGCTTTATTGTACATGATGATGTCAGTAGCCAAAGCCTAAATGGTCATCTAAAACGCTCCCTGTCCGTGGAGTAGTTTTCTGGTGTGCTGCTATCTCTTCTCTAACTTCTGAATGCAGCAGGTACCAGAGCTGCTCACAATCCAGGCTGGAGCTGAAAGCAGAGAGAAAGACAAATTTATCTGTTTGTTTGCACCATGATCCCATGACCAAATCTACCTTTCAGTATCCCTCTATTCTCCTCCACCAGAAAGCTCTGCTCCTGTTCAGTTCAGTTTTCTCCACCTTGTTTTCCCCCTTTTTGCTTTGGTCATTTTACCAAACTAAACCTCATTATACGAATAAGGGCATCACATTAAAATGGAGAATTTTAATATTAATATGAAATTAATGAATATAAATGGATACAGTATGAAAACGACCAGCATGGTGAGTAAACATAATAATAGGCATATCAAAATAATGACAAGCATGTAAATAATCTATGTTTAAACATTTTGATGCTGTGTGACAATTAATTTGCTGTCATCATCATGATTTATACCTTTCTGAATCCAGTCTAAATTCAAATAAAGTCTAAAATCAGCGGTTAATTTTACTCCATTGATTACTGGGAGCACAACTGTTTTGTTTTTCTGTTTTTTTGCAACAACCAATCACAGCTCTCAGAAGATAGTGTCACACCTAGCAACGGGGTCAACCACACCTCACTAAGATAGGAATTTCCGTCATCTCCTTGCTCAGAGTTGCTCTCAGCAGCGAACAGAATCATTCTTAAGCTAGGAGTCCTTGCCAAGAATTTTTACGCTAAGATAGGAGCTCTCTGAGAGGACTCTGAGAATCTTTGTGAATACAGGCCCAGGACTTTAGGTGAGGGTAGGAATGAAGACCGACCCCTAAACTGAGAGTCTGGCCCACAGCGTGTGCATTACTACGGCAGCCACACCAATCCATCTGTCGATCTCACACTCCGTTCTCCCCTTGCTCGTGAAGAAGACCCCGAGATAATTGAACTCCTCCACTTGAGGCAAGGACTCGCCTCCAACCTGAAGAGGGCAAGCCACCTTTTTCTGATCGAGGACCATGGCCTCAGAATTGGACTTAGAGCTGATCTTCATTCATGCTGCGAACTGCCCAAGCACATATTGTAGGTCCTGTGATCTTCAAAAAGCAGAAACAAAATCCACTGGTCCCTAAACCAGACCCCCTCTGACCCTTGGCTGCTTCTAGAAATCCTCTGCATAGATATTATGAACAGGACTGTGACAAAGAGCAGCCGTGCCAGAGTCAAAAATGTACCTGGAACAGGTCCGGATGGCCCCTAATAAAGAGCTCCGGATTCTTTACTCCTGGACCACCCCCAACAGGGCACCATTAAGGGACACAGTCAAATGCCTTCTTCAGGCCCACACAACACATGTGGACCAGTTTGGCAAACTCCCATAAACCCTCGAGCACCCTGTAGAGGGAATAGAGCTGGTCCAGTGTTCTACAGCTAGGATGAAAACCACCCTGCTCTTCCTGAAGTTGAGGTTCGATCATTGTCCGGACTCTCCTCCCCAGCACCCTGGCATAGGCCTTCCTGGGGAGGCTGAGGAGTGGTATTACCCTGTAGATAGAACACACCCTCCATTGTCTGAACCTCAGTCTGCCAGTCCAGGGGCACTGCCTCCCGTCCGCCATGCTGTGTTGAAGCGGTGTGTCAGCAAAGACAGCCTCACAAAATCCAGACACTTGAGGTACTCAGGGTCGATGTCACTCACCCCCGATGCCTTTCCACTGTGGAGCTTTCTGACCATCTCAGTGATTTCAGCCTGTGTGATGAACCATTCCAACTCCGGGTCCCTAACCTCTGTTTCCACCAGGCAAGATGTGACAGCGGGACTGAGGAGATACTCAAAGTACTTCCACCATCCAAAAATGTTATCTGTTGAGGTTAGCAGCTCCCCACCCCCACTATATACAGTGTTGGCGGTCCCCCTCCTAAGGCACCAGACGGTTTGCCAGAATCACATCAAGTCTTACTGATAGTCCATAGCCTCACCAAACTCCTCCTGGGCCAGAGTTGTTGCCCCCTGAACCACACCTTGCCTCACAGTACCTGTCAGCTGCCTCAGGAGTTCCACAAGGCAGTCAAGCTTGATAGTACCCCTTCTTCAGCTTGACGGCATCCTTTACTGCCAGTGTCCACCACCGGGTTCTGGGACTGCTGCTGCGACAGGCACCCCAGATCTTATACGACCACAGCTGCACGCGGTCACATCGACAATAGAGGTAGAGAACATGTTCTACTCAGACTCTATGTGCCCAGCCTCTCCCGGAATTTGGAAAAATACGTGACCAAAGGCTCTGCCAGGCCTTCCCTGCAGACCCTCAATACACGATTGAGTCTGCCAAGTCTGTCTGGCGTCCTCCGCTGCCAGCGGATTCAACTCACCACCAGGTGGTGAACAGCTTTGCCTCCCTCCTAACCCAGGTGACCAAGACATACAATGAATTCATTTATTGTAAATTTGTTTTGAATTCTGTACAACTTCCAAACCTTTGTAAAACATGGGAGGTATTATATTTTGTAACCTTTTGTCTTGCCTGCAGAACCTTGTAGCTCGTCTAAAAGAAAATGTTGAGAAGCTGACAGAAGAACGAGATCAGCGCATCAGCAGTGAGAATCGTGAGAAGGAGCAAAATAAGCGTTTGCAGAGACAGATCCGAGATATCAAAGAGGAGATGGGTGAACTTGCTAAGAAAGAAGCAGAGGCAAGCCACAAAAAACATGAGCTGGTAAGGATGAAATAGCTTAGTGTCACTGTTGCCAATAAGACTGAACTCTTGGTGAAAGTGTTCCTTAGCATTAAATTAGCTTGACTAGTTGTTTTTTTTTTGCTTATCAATAGGAGATGGATATTGAGAGCCTAGAGGCTGCAAATCAGAGCCTCCAGGCAGATCTTAAGCTGGCCTTCCAAAGGATAGGTGACCTGCAGGCAGCCATCGAGGATGAGATGGAGAGTGATGACAACGAAGACCTTATAAACAGGTACAGAACCCATACCCCATACAACACCAAATTAGTTTCTTGGGCACTGGCTTAAGGGAACTGTTCTGTAAGGTTTGGATCTCTTGGTATTAAATATGTTCCTTCTTTTTTTTTCTTTGCTGCCCCGAAAACTGGTTTATACAGCAAACTCTAGCCCTGATTAACTTTTACACCTAATTAAACACCAGTGTTATGCTAGTTAACCGTTAACAAGAACTAGTTCTAGATTAGTTCAGCCAGGTTAATATGAACTGATTCATATTTAGTTCTCATTCATTTATTTTATTAAAAAATATATATCTAGGTCATGATGTCATTTACCAGTTAGTACATGGGTTATGCCTTAGCCTAGCATCAGTTTTATTGTAAGCAAGTCAGTAAGATAAAGTTTACTGTAAAGTTTATTTATAAAGCGCCTTTCACAGACCCAAGTCACAAAGTACTATACAAGAAAATCAAAAAAATAAACCAGTCTCAGTGGAGTGCCGCTTTAGAAAGCCAGACTGAAATAGATCAGAAATCTTTAACCTACGGAACCATGATCTGAGCTGGGTTTCAACCACTTTCCCTAATAATTTACTGAGAGAAGGCAGCTTAGATAAAGGACGAAAGTTACAGGTTGAGCTTCAGCAGGGCTGGGCTAGGACATCAAATGAGCGAGCAGAAGGTTTCATCTGTCCTATTAGAGAGATGAGGTTATTTAATGAAATGGGAACAAAAGATGTAAAGGAGTGGAAACACCGGGCTTATCTTCGTAGAAAGAGCTTGGGAAAATATTAGATTTCAGATTCATCACCGTCTTTGCGAAAAAGAAAGAAATCTGTTACAGTCATCATCTGAAATTAACAAAGCGTGTTGTTTTGGGGCAGATATAATGTTGTTAACAGTTTTTGAGATTATTTTTATTCTGATTAATGAGATTTCTAAAATAACCTTGCATTGTTGACTGCCTTGTTATAAGAATTCAATAAATCTTTAAAATATTCACGGTAGACAGCCAATGTATGTTTTTCCACATACGCGCTGCTCTCCCACAACTAAGTTCACGGATTTGGTTGTTTAACCATGGTAAACATGGAAAGACAGGACTCCGGTGAGTTTATAAGAAGCAACACTATTCAAAATTGAAAGGCAGTGTTCATTAAAAGAGTTGACATTAGGTTCCAAATTATCATCAGGAGTTTTTGTAAAAGCAAAGAGGGATGCAAACTTTGCAACTGTAGAATTATCAACAAAGCGCCTGCCCCTAGTTAAAACCTGGTGTAAAAGTTTCCAAGTAACAGGAAAAATGAAAAGAAATAACCATATGGTCACTCACAGAGTGAGACCATAAGTAAATATAAGATCCAAAGTGTCACCTGCAGCGTGAGTAGGCTCAGACACACGTTGGCAGAAGGTAAAAGAGTCCATAATGCTAAGGAAGTCCTTAGCAGAACCATTTGTTGGATCATCTATATATAATATTAAAGTCCCCAGTAATGTTGATCCTATTCAGTTTGACTGTTGATTATAAAAAGTCCGGGAAGTCCAAGAGAAACGAAGAATGAGATCCAGGTGGTCGGTAAATCAAAATGGCAAGCATAGCCTCAACTCTGCCTTAATCATAATCATCTCAAAGGAGCTATGAGTACTTGATAAAAAAAATAAATAAATTTGGCATGAAAAGGCCCTTTTATAAACAACAGCTGTACCCTGTCCACGACCTGTCATCTGAGGGACAGCCATAAAGAGCACCCTTCAGGACAAAGTTCTAGATGTAATACCTAATTTTCTTGTTGACAGGTCTCAGAAATGAACAAAAAGTCTAAATTCTCTGTGCAAAACAAGTTTTTTTAAAATAAAGGACTTGTTGGCAATGGATCGTGCATTAATTACCATCATTTGAGCAGAGAAAGCCTCAATGGGATGAGTGGAGACGTCCATAACTTTGCCAGGATGGCGGGGCAAGCAGCGCAGTGAGTCGGTGCTCCTCCCACGGCAAGCCTTGGTTTCCCACAGCTTCAAGTGACAACCTGTACGGGAGTCCTTCGGGAGTGCGGAAAAAAAACAGGCTCCAGTGCATCTCAGATTAAATTACCTGGTTTGGCTCCTGGAGTGATGCCAGCCACAGCCTCTAATTTTCAAAGGCGACGAAGAAGCACGAGGAAGCGGGGGAAGAGAGGAAGTTCTCTTCCCCTGCTTACTTCGCCTACGCGTCCAAGGCAGCAGCGTATCCACCAGCAAAAGAAGAGAGACGTCGGGAAGCACACCGGGCTCCAGAAGCAGTGCAAGTGCAACTCTACCTTGATTACTCTGTAGGTTGAAAAACACAGACCTGATCGCCAGTAGTGAGTGGCGGTCAAATGTCCTCAAGGACGTGACCCCGGACAGAAGTAAAAAAACAACAAAACATGCATAGCAAACAAACAACCGGACAGAGGTAGAGGCACAGCCAAGCAGAGGTGCCATCTTGATCCATGCACTAATCCAGTCGATGACTCTGACGCCTTGTCCACACGTAGGCGGATATCTGGGAAAACAAATTGGCCTTTCATCCACACATAAACTCCGTTTTACATCACTAAAACAAAATAATTATGAAAATTCCGGCCAAAGTGGAGTTTTAAAAAAAACTGTGTCCATGATCAAACGGACTTTTATGGTTCGGCGCATCACTGTCTGCGACAAATATTGCGGCGCTGACGTCAAATGTGCCACCATTGTTTATAGCCGTACTGTGGAGTAAAAATGAAGCTGATTACATTGGTTCATACACTTTTGGTTTGTTGTGTTTTTACAAGCCCTGCTGCTGCAACACATTGAGGGGCAGAGGAGAAAGAACGCTAGGAGATCAGCTGCTTTACACCAGATCTCGTTCCCACTATGGAGGCAGAATGCCATTCAACATTGCCGTTGATGGTTTTGGATCAAACCTAGTTGCACTGTGGGCTGGTGGGAAAACTTTGAGAGGGAAATCTTCCTCCCAGAAGAATGGCGTGACAACTTCAGAATGTCACAGTCGTCGCCACTGTCGCTGTCAGAGTTACTTCGTCCTTACATAGAAGGGGAGACCACTTTAATGCAATCTGTGCTGTCCATGCACTTGTGGATGGGTTTGAACAGGCTTATGGTCTCCCTCAGTGTCTGGGAGCTGAGGATGGGACTCATGTGGAGATAAAGTAACCATCAGCCAATTCCACTGACTACCTTAATAGAAAGGGTAGGTTTTCTCTTAACATCCAGGCTACCTGTGATTACAAGTACTCTTTCATTAATGTGGTCGTGCAATGGCCAGAGAGTGTACATGACGCCCAAGTATATAAATAAAAACAAACATATAAATAAAAACAAATCTGAAACACAGGAAAATCCCTCCCTGTCCAAGGCAAATTGTTGACCACGAAGAGCCCATACCTGTCTACATACTTGTTGACCCCGCATATCCACTACTTCCTTACCTCATGAAAGAATTTGCTAATTGGAGGAAGCAGTGTTCAGGAGTAGTACTTTGGACTTTCATTGTGCCAAGCACAAATGGTAATTGAATGTGCATTTGGAAGCCTAAAAGCCCGATTTGGAGCCCTGAGAAGAGCCATGGACATTATTGTGTGAATGCATTCACACTATTGAGATCCTGTTTCTCTTTATTCTTTATTATTCCGTCTTCTTCTTCTTCTTCTGGTTGCTTCCTTACACTTTTTGATTCACTTCTCCTTTTGCATACTTTGTGCTATTTCAACCGTTCAACTTTCACAATATTCAGCCCTTTCAGGACATTCCGGCTATGAATTTTGGTATTTATACCTTTTTTACTTTTTAAAATATTCAGCTTTTTATATTTTTTTTGCTCCCATTAAAATGAATAGAAAACAACAAAAAAATCCGCTAAAACTTCACTGTTTTTGCCATTTAATTACTTCCGCATACTGTCAGCTAGAAAAAACACCATTCAACTTTTAAAATACTTTCACAAACCTTTTGCTATTATTGTATAATTCAAATTTTTGATATTTTTACAGTTTTTCTACTTTTGATCAAAATTTTTACTTTTTTTTTAGATTTTCAGTTTTATGATGTAATCCAATGACGAAATTCTTCAGTTGCTAGAGTGTACACTCTAGGTTTTTGAATAACCTGAGAAAGAACGAAAAAATCTACTCCCTCGCTCAATTTCACTCTACCTATAAAAATTTACATCAAAAGTGGGTTCTCTTTCGGATTAGAAATTCACCGTCATGGACTAGGCCAAAACTTTTTTTGGAACACGCCCCAAAGCAACGCAAAGTCACACCCCTTAAGGGGAAAACCTAAATATTTCAGAAAAAAATCTAAGCAAAAACCCTTTGATCACATGTTCTGAACCCCCCCCTCGAAAAACCTTTCGGGGTAGGACTGACCCCTTTTCAGTTTTATTTTCAGCCCTTTTGCTGCCCCAGTTAAGGAATTTTTTTGATACTTTTATCGTTTGTCATAAAAAAGGTTTGTTTAGGAGTACCAAATCTGCCCTTTCCCCAAACCGCTTAAAAAATTAAAAAACAATTCAAAATTATCCATTTTTTCACTGTCACATCCCCAAAGGGATTTTATAGACCATGAAAATCTCCAGATTTTTCACCGATGTCTCTAAACCCCGGGGGAAAAATTTTTTTTTTGTATCCTTTTTATTTTTATTATTACTTATTGTTTTCCCCGGAGTGGTTTGTTTTGGGGTGAAAAAATTCGCCTTCACTCAGGTTAAAAATGGTCAAAATGATCCACGTTTTCACGGGGTTACACCTCTCAGACAGATTTTTGTAGAAACTTGAAAAGCTCCATGATTGTTCAGCAAGGCCCGCTGATTCATACAATGCATGAATCAAATCAATAGCCATTATGGTTTTCGAGTTATTAGACATTGTTCAAGAGCATGTTCAGGCAGTTTTCTTTTTCTTCATTTTCCCCTTTTTTTCACCTAGTGTTGTGCCTTTAATATTATATTTTCAAGATAAAAGTGTTAATATTCTCGTTCCCCTGTCCGTTCTGAGAAAAACGGTCCAAGAATGACGTCGATAGCCCTTACGGTTTCCGAGTTATGGGCGGTAGTTCGGGAGCATGTACCTCTATGTTAAAAACCCAGTGACACTGTTTGCTGATTGGCTGATTCACTCCTCACTGTTCTATTTATAGCTCTGTGTATCTTGCTCTGTATATGTCTGTATGTGACTCTGCCTTTCTTCTCTTCCTGTCTCCTACTCAGACACACACACACACAAAGAGCCACGCCCCCCCACACCCCACACACACACACACGCACACATACATCCATAGATTACATTCATTATTCAGAACCAAGTAGAAACTCTATCAGAACCTGGTCCAAACTCCATCAAAAGCAGGAAGAAAGGTCTATCAGAACCAGGTACAGACTTCTGCCAGAACCAGGTCCAATACCCATCAGAACCTGGAACCAATCTCCATCTGAACCAGACCCAAACTCCATCAGAAACATGAACAAATCTCTATGAGAACCAGGAAGAAACCTTAATCAAAACCAGGTCCCAACTCCACCAGAACCTGGCAAATATCTGCATAAGAACCTTGAACAAATCTACACCAGAACCATGTACAAGGATCCATCAGAAACAGGTCCAAACTCTATCCGAACCAGGTCCAAATCTTCATCAGATTCAGGGGGGACCCTCTATCAAATCGGGAAAAACCCCCCACAGAACCGGTCAATCTCTACAGAACCAAATGAAACACTACCTGTGACTTCAGATAAGACCATTTCATACCCCAGGGGAGATAAAAACAGCGACCTTTGATGTCACTACTTAAACAGCTTTACTGGGTTCCAACCCCTGAAAAAAGAGTGAATTAATTTTAAATGGCAAAATTTCATAGACTTTGAATATACGCTGAGTAAGCATTAGCATTTTAGCTAATTTTAGCTTAAATTGCTTTTTGCATAGTAGATGGGGTAAATTAAAATCAGCCTTTATGCTAGTGAGCCAATAGGGAATGTTAGATTTTTGCTTCTCTTTCTCTTCTCTTTCTCTAGCTGAAAGGGCACATTTTTCCTTTTTTAGGCTACCCCGTTTGTTGTTGTGTTTCTTCAGCTTTTTTGTTAGTTCATTTTTTTCTGAATTTTTGCCCATTTTTTATATTAAATTTTTTCATGCTTTTAAATTTTTTGGCTATTTTTTTGTTTTGTCTATGCTTTTTTAGCTCATCGATTTGCCCCTCTTTTTTGCTTTTTAAAGTTTTTTTTCAGCTTTTCATTTTAAAAATTATTTTCAAGAGTTTTGAGGTAACTTCACCTTTTACCCGTTTTTTACCTGATAGTCTTCCTGCTTAACAGATCAGATGAAAAGTTTTTTCTTTTCCCGTTTCTGCTAGTTCTACTAATTTATCAATTTTAAACTGATATTCTGCTGGCAACCTTTTTTTTTTTTTAGAAAATTTTTTCCCTGCCAGCTTTCAACAGGAGTTTAGCATTTCTGTTTTCTTCTAATTCATTAAATTTCAGCAGATTATCTGCAGTCAATTTCAGCTTGTTTCTGCCAGCTTTCAGCTAAAAAATTCAGCTTTCAGCATTCAAATTTTTCTAGTCTTTATGAACATTTCAACCCTCTTCATTTGCAACCCCCCCCCAAAAAAATCTTTATTGTCAAGTAAAAACCAATATAACAACATACAAACTAAATAAAAGTCAGGATTACACATTTCCCAAAACCCCGGCCTCTGTTTGGGTTATTGAGAAGGGCCCATAAAACTTTTTCTCCACGACCCCTCTGGGAAGGCTTAGGGAGCATGTGGAGGCGAATGGAGAACGCCTGCCGACACGCTCCTGATTAAAAAAGTCCACCTGCAGGGAAGACGAGGGGAGAGACTTGATCAGCACTGATCCAAAACACCAAAATGTCCTCAAAGGAGATGGCGGCTCTTTCATCTGAAAATACATGTACTTTGTTTTTCAACGGTTTTCTTATTAATGCCAAAAAGGTTTTTAACCCCAAAAAGTACCGCCCAACTATTTAAAGGGTGCTTGACAAAAACATAGTATCCTCCTCAGCATCTCTTCCATTGGAGCCTATGTCACTCCAGTTGACATCATAAAGAGCCTTGAACTCCGCTCTGGTCAACAGAAGCTCTTCTCCTTTGGTGAAAAGCTTCTGGAACACTCTCCAGCTATTCTTCACTGTCTCCCAGAGAAAGTCACAGGAGTTGAAGCCATCAATAAACTGTTCAATCATGCACTTTGGTCTGTGTGAAATAAACTTAATGTAATTTTATCTTGTTGAAAAAGTTTGCTTTATGTAACTTTGATGCCATTTCGGGATTAACATGTGCTTGTTACAGTAAAAACACCTCAGAAAAATGTAGGGCTGAACAAGTTTGTCAACAACTTGAAGCCAAACTGTGATAGTGATGCTGTAGATTTGTGGTGCACCACAACTCACAATCCAGTACCCCAACTCTTCCTTCAGCCTGTTCCAAGAGCTGTCAGAGTCGCACTGATAAATCTGTAGAAAGTAACACTTTCATCTGTTCACTTTTCAAACTATCAAGATCTAAATTATGTGGAGAATGGCATGATTAGTTATGAAATAATCATCACACATAATGACTAAAGACTGCCAAATTGTTTGCATGTTAAGGTAATCTAGCTTCAGGAATAGAAACAATTGAATTTTCATACTCTTTGGCTGTTCTGCTGAACATCACCTTCATGAAGCGCAGCACAGTTAAAGGCTCTGAAGTCTGGAACATTACCACACTGGTCAAACACTGCCTGGTTGTAAGCGAACAGTAAGATGTGTTCTGGACCCTCAAAGATTCCCATGCCCTGGACTTCCTTCATGAGAAGCCTGAAAATAAGCGGGAAGAAAGATATTCACAATGAAAATAAAACGTATTGCTTTTCATTAATATAACTACGCTCAGAATTATTATTTATTTTCATACATTCTTTATAATCAACATGACACTAACCTCATAAATTGTCGTGTCAGGCCGACAAAATCTTCAAATTTGATTTGGGGACGTTTGTGCCAATCAAACTAATCCTTACATAATGCTTTTATTGCACTATGAAGGATCCTTGTTAGTCTTGCCACAACTATTAAAATCTTGTCATCGTCAATGTGCTCTCTCCTAAACTCCTGCAAAATGCTGGCCAGGGATATCTCCTTGAGAGAAAAGCGTTTTAAAGGTATTATCAAAAACTCATTGACTTTATTATAAAACATAAATGCCTTTTGTTCATGGATATAGATGAGTAACACACATTACAAAGAAAAACAAAATGGTGCTTCTTATTCTTGTGCTAATTAATACACTGATTGGACTTTGACAGCAACTCACATTTTCTGGACTAATGGGTTGTGGAGGTTACAGTATTTCTGCATCTTCCTCACTCGCTGTCTTGAAAAATGTCACTGTTCAAATAAATGGAAATAAGAAACATTATAACAATACATATCACTGGCTTGCTACATTCACAAAGAACAAAGCAAAAACACCCCTTAAAGCTAGAATTCCAATGTAAAAAGCACAATAATCAGCTAATTCTGAAAGTACTTGCAGTTGTTGTGTTTCTACATGAGACTGTGTAATTAGCAGTTCTGAGAAACATATGTTTAATTGTAGAACTACATGAAAGATACTTCTTTATATAGAGCACTTTTATAATTCCTAACATTTGATAATGAAAGGTATGCCTTAAAAATTTGGGATTAAAATAAAATACAGAACACAAATGGAAAGACAAAGTGCAAGAACATCACAATCTGAAATACATTCAATTGTTACATTCCCATACACTCAAGGAACAAAATACACCTCAGAGATGGGGGAGCATGCTGATCTCCAGTCCCAGAACTTGAAATAGTCTGACCAGCACCCTGCAAACATACAGAAAATATGTTTGTGAGTTTATATAGTTTAAGTAGAAATTTTGGTTATCTATAATTTACTGGAGTAAATCTATTCAAGCAATTCTTACTCCTTACATTGTTAAAAATAACCTCACTACTCCTATTTCATTCCAGCTTGTCATATAAAAAAACAAACAAACACAAAAACACTATCTTGATGAATCTCGGCATCCGGACAGAGTGGCGTTTTTTGTGGTTGAACGAGAAGAACAAAACATATACCATTCCGATACCCTAATGGTTTTTACACGATCCATCACAACTGCACAGTACACAGATCATGTCACACTCCAGCAAGGGCAGAGTAGCAGTAATTAAGCCAAAACTGTACAAAAAATATGTACATTTTCAATTTAAGATGAACAACTTTCTTTTTCTGTATACATGCTTTATCCAGAAATCCTCAAATGGCATAGTTTTTAGCTTCACCTGGTTGAAATTCTGTAAAAACAAAATCTCCTATTAAGCATCTTTTGCTATCTGATTATTAATAATTAATATGGAAAACACAACTATAATGAACACAGAGAATAGAATATAAACACAACAACGGGAGTCAAAAACACATGAACAAAAGATCAAATTACTTTACTTCCTTGAACGGTGTATATATATCGACACTTGTACACAGTACTTTTAATAGTGTCAGTAATACTTTGGCTCACATGGCCTGGTGGAAGATTGAACCCCAAAACATTTGATTGGAGGGCATTCAACTCTACCTACTGAGTCCAACTCCCACCCCATACACCCCCCAAAATATGTTGCCAAAAGGCAAGATTTACTTACATGTTGTTCTGTTGTCATCTGTTCAGAACTACTGTGGTGACTGACTACAAAGTACCATGGTCATCACTGCAATGTAAAAAATTCTGTTATCAAATAATGTAGTGACTACAGAAGTGACTATTTTCACCAATCACAAGTGTTTTTAATACACTTTAAATAGCATGTTCTGGAAAAAAATATTCCAAAACATGGTGTTTGACAATGTTAATCCCCCAAAATCACAACTGTGTATGTGAAACTAGCCCAAGAGTGAAGCTGTAACTCAGCAAAGGAGATTCATCTTCTACAACAACTGATCACTAAAACCATAACATCAATGTTAATATATCTGTTAATAAAACAGTATATTTTTTTCTGCAATGCAAGTCACACATTTAGGATTTTGAAAATACACCCACCTCCACAAGATCCCTGGATGGCTGCAGATAGATTGTTTTATCCTTTGATAATCTGCAATGTAAAAGGAAGACACACCATCACCAATTGTACAAAGGCACAAAAGTAACATAACAATCTTAAGTGAAACCAAGAAATCAAAAAAAAGCAAAAATAACTTTGTTATGATAATGAAAATTGAGTGAAAAGTGATCTCAGTGAGTATTTACTTTTTCCAAAGACCCGTTTTTGGAAAAGAAGCAGAAAATAGCGTCCCGCTTTTGCCCCCTAAATCTTTCTCTTCTTGTGACGTTAATTTAGTTTTGGGGTTTTAGGAGACTTTTTATCTCAAAAAAAAGGGGCTTGTCTGTAATTTTTCTTCTCCGTCCCTTTATATATCGAAATGTAAAAAGGGGTTATTATCATTCATTTGGTTTTAAGGAATGTGGTTAAAAATTTAATTTTCCTTTTTAGTTAAAAAATTAACAATATTTTAAAAAAAAGATTTTAAAAAAATTAAAAAAGGTTTGAAAAAAAAAAAAGGAAACTTTTGAAAAAAGGTTAAAACCCCAAAAAATTTTGAAATTTTAAAAATTTAAAAAAAAAAAAAAATTGTGTTTCAAAAATTTTCCCAAATGGGGGTTTGAAAAAATAAAATTTTTTTAAAAAAAAATTAAAAAAATTAAAAACCACACCCCGGGGGGGTTCCTTTTTAAAAAAAATGGGTTTAAAAAGTGTAAAAAATTTTGGGGTGTAAAATAAAAATTTCCCCTTTAAAATTTAAAAATTTATTTAAATGTTTTTTTTAAAAAGGGGGCATGCCAACTTTAGTAGTTTTGGGACTTTTTTTAAAATCATTTGGGAAAAAACCCCAATTTCTTTCCCCCCCCCCCCGGGGGCCCCCCCCCCCCCCCCAACCCCCAAAAACCCCCCCCCCCCCCAAAAACCCACCCCCCCCCACCCCCCCCCCCCCCCCCCCCCCCAAAAAAAAAAACCCCCCCCCCCCCCCCCAAAACTCCCCACAAACCCCCCCCCCCCCCCCCCCCCCCCCCCCCCCCCCCCCCCCCCCCCCCCCCCCCCCCCTTTAAACCCAAAAAAATTTTTAAACCGGGTTGGGGGGCCCCCAAAAGGGTTTTGGCCAAAATTTTTTGGGGGGCCCGGGGAATTTTGGGCCATACGGTTAAATTTGGGGGAAAACTTTTTTATGGTTAATTTTGGGGGGGAAAACCCTTTTCCCCAAAAAATTTTGGGGCAAATTCCCGGGGGAGGACTTTCCTGGGTTCCCCCCGAAAAAAACCCAAAGGGGTCCAATAATTTTAGATCTGGTGATCGTGCAGGCCCGGGGATGTTCAACTTCATTTTTTGTTCATCAAACCAAAATCTTTCACCAGTTTTCTGTGTGTATTGGTGCATTGTCAATTCTGATACACGGCACCGCCCCCGAATTTACAATTTTGAACCATTTTGGTGCACGGGGCCTCAAGAAGGGTTTGGAGTCCTGGGGGGGGGCCCCCTCTAGCACAAGTATTGGGCCAAGGGAATGCCATTATGGCAGCCCAAACCATCACTGATCCACCCCCATGCTTCACTCTGGGCATGCAACAGTCTGGGTGGTACGCTTTTTTTGGGGCTTCTCCACACCTAACTCTCCTGGATTGGGGGGGAAAAAAGTAAAAGGTGGACTCATCAGAGAAAAAAAACTGTTTCACATTGTCCACAGCCCCAAAATTTGCGCTCCTTGCATCATTGAAACCCGACGTTTGGCATTGGCATGAGTGACCAAAGGTTTTGGCTATAGCAGCCCGGCCGTGTATATTGACTGGGTCCCCGATGGACAGTTCTGGTGGAAAAAAGGGGAAGTTGAGGTGCACATTTAATTCTGGCCTGATTTGGGCAGCCGTGGTTTTTTTGTTTATTGGATACAACTGGGTTAGCAACCCCAACATCCCTTTCAGACAGCTTCCTCTTGCGTCCACATTTAATCCTGTTGGATGTGGTTTGTCCTTCTTGGTGGTATTGGGACATTACCCTGGAAAACCGTGGCTCTTGATACATCACAAAGACTTGCTGTCTTGGGCCACAGATGCCCCACAAGACGTGCCCCAACAATTTGGGCCCTTTTGAAATCCCGGTAATGTCACCCATAATGTTGTGTGCATTTCAATATTTTTTTGAGTTAAAAACTGTGCTCTTACCCTGCTAATTTTAACCTTCACACTCTGCTCTTATTGGTGCAATGTGCAATCAATGAAGACTGGCTACCAGGCTGGTCCAATTTAGCCAAGAAAACTCCCACACTAAAATGACGGCGTTTCATTTTCATTGTCCAACCCCTGTACATTGTAAATAGCATATTGACACACAGGCAATTTATTGCATTTACAGCTTAAATATAGTTCTCAAACACTAGTGTTATCGATTAATGTACTGTACTACAAAAACTTTGCATAGTTTTGTTTAGTATATTTCTTTAATAATAAAAAAACCTGTATAATAAGTCAGAGTCAACAGTAACCACTATTATAAACAATGTTTATTTACATCACAGACCATAAAAACAAATCAGTCATAAAGACTATTGTAGTTATATTTAAAACAAAAAGGTTTTCTACAGCAGTCATGACAAAAACCCTAGGAGACTGATATAGTGATTTATGACATTTGCCATCATCTTGACATGGGTTGTAGTGATGCTGGAGCTTGGCAATTACATCATTACTGACACCGAAACTGATTTCAGGAACAAAAACTTCCCCCATCTTGTTGCTTGTACGTTGGGGTTCACCCCGGTGAACGAGAGCGTAGCCTCCCTACGCCTACGGGTGGGGGGACGGGTTCTGACTGTTGTTTGTTCTTATGCACCAAACGGCAGTTCAGACTACCCACCCTTTTTGGAGTCCTTGGAGGGGGTGTTGGAGAGCGCCCCTCCGGGGGACTCCCTTGTTCTGCTGGGGGACTTCAACGCTCACGTTGGCAATGGCAGTGAGACCTAAGGGGTTTTTTGGGTTTGGACGGGAAAGGCCCCCCCCTTTTCTGAAAACCCGAGTTCTGTGCTCGTCATGGATTGTCCCCCTAAAATAACACCATGTTCAAGCAAAAAGGGGTTTCCCCATATTTGCCTCTTTGGACCAGGACTTTGTTTTGGTCGTGCCATCCGGTTTTTGCGGCCCGCATGTCTTTTGGACACTCGGGGAAGAGGGGAGTGGGAGCTTTTCCCACTAACCACTACCTGGTGGTGAGCTGCCCCCGATGGTGGGGGAGGGGTGCCAGTCAGACCTGGCAGACCCAAAAACGAATTTTCTTGAGGGTCTGCGGGAAAACGCTTGGCAGAGTCTCCCGTGAGGCGGAGCATCAACTCCCACCTCCGGTTTTAGCTTCAAACACGTTCTGGGGGAGGTGGGGGCCCAAAAGTCCGAGTGGGCCCATGTTCCCGCTCCTCCATTGCCGAGGTTTGGGTTTCCAGAGCTGTGGTCGCAAGGTTGTTGGGTTCCCCGCGCGGGGGCAATCCTCGAACCCCTGGTGGACCCCCGGCGGTGAGGGGGTTTCGTCAGGCTGGGGAAAGAGTCCCCCAACGGGTTTTTTTTGGCCTGTGGGACTCCCGGGAAGCAGCTGATGGAAAACCCGGGAAATGTTCAAGTGGCATGCGGCTTCAGGTTGTTCCCCCCCCCCCGCTGAGGCCAAAAAAACTCGGGCATGGGAGGAATTCGGAGAGGCTATGAAAAAGGACTTCCGTACGGCTTCGAGGCGATTCTGCTCCACCATCCGGCGTCTTGGGGGGTCGGTTGGCGGAGTACTTCGAAGACCTCCTCAATCCCACCACTGAGGAAGTGGAGCCTGGGGACCTTGGGGTGGGCTCTCCAATCTCTGGTGCTGAGGTCACGGAGATGATTAAAAAGCTCTTTGATGGTAAAGCCCCGGGGGTGGATGAGGTTCGCCCGGAGTACCTTAAGGCTTCTGGAGGGTTTTAAAGGGGGGGTGTTTGGGGAACGCACCCCTGCAGCATCGCCGTGGACCATCGGGGGCAGTTCCACTGGATTGGCAGACCGGGGTGGGGTCCCCTATTCAAAAAAAGGGGGGACCTTTTAGAGTGGTTTAAAAATAGGGGGGTCACACTCTTAAAAGCCTCGTTGGTAAGGTTAAATTCGGGGGGTTTTGGAGAGGAGGGTCCATTGAATAGTCGAACCCGGATTCAGGGAAAGCCCCAGTGTGGGTTTTCGTCTTGGCCGTGGAACACTGGACCAGCCCTACACCCTCAGCAGGGTCCTGGAGAGTTCATGGGAGTTCGCCCTACCAGTCTGTATGTGCTTTGTGGACTTGGACAAGGCGTTCGACCGTGTCCCTTGGGAATCTTGTGGGGGGTACTCCCGTAGTATGGGGCTCCAGGCCTTTTGATATGGGGTGTTAGGTCCCTGTACGACCGGTGTCAGAGCTTGGTCCGCATTGCCGGCAGTAAGTCGGACTCGTTTCCGGTGAGGGTTGGACTCCGCCAAGGTTGCCCTTTGTCACCGATTCTGTTCATAATTTTTATGGACAGAATTTCTAGGCGCAGCCAAGGTTGTTGAGGCGATCTGTTTTGGTGGCCGTAGGATTGCGTCTCTGCTTTTTACAGATGATGTGGTCCTATTGGCTTCATCAGCTCGTGATCTACAGCTCTCACTGGAGCAGTTCGCAGCTGAGTGTGAAGCGGCCGGGATGAGAATCAGTGCCTCCAAGTCCGAGGCATTAGTTGAATCCAGAATCCCTGACTCCTCCATATGTCTAAAAATCTATTTATAAAGTTCAAACACTACTCTGTTAACATCTGCTTACAAACGCTCAATTCTTTGGTCGTGGACACTTTGACCCACAATGAAACTTCCTGGACCTGTTGATCTGACAGTTATCATATACTTGGCCACATCAACTGCTTTTGGATCCCCTATCAACACGTACTCTTAGAGGTAGACCAAAGTGTTCAGAAAAAAAGTCAGAACAGAGGCAGCCAGTCTTTCTCCACATAAATTATGGTCTGACTATATCCATCAATACATCCATGGAACACAAACCTCCAACCAATTAGTTTATGGTTGGAATCCATGTGCCTACACAAAGAAGGCATACAATTACTACATAATATAATCCTCAGCTCTGCGGCACATATAGAACTTTTTGATAGATTTAAAACATTTAAAACGGTGTAGTACATGTCTGTGATTAGGTCCTCTAACATTGTACTCCCTCTCCTGATCGCATGTCTTCTGTGGATCATGGTCCCTACAGGATCAACCGCTGCCAATCTTTCTCTCACTTGAACAGACAGTTCTCTACTTCGAAGTAATGAAAAGTAAAGGAATTTGACTTTGGTACACTTTGCTCTCAGTGCGGAGAGCAAAGTGAGAGAAGATTGTTATTTGTTGATCATATGTAATTCATTCTATAAGATCGGATGCAGTTAATAGGGAGAATCATAATATAAAAATGTTTGAAGACTGACCTTGAACCAATGTAACACCAGCACTGGGATCTGAGCAATGATATTTGTAATGACAGTGTCTGGATGATCATCAGAAATGGTGTCAAAATTCTCAGTCATTCAATTCAATTTAATTCAATTCAATTCAGTTTATTTATATAGCGCCAATTCACAACACATGTCGTCTCAAGGCACTTCACAAAAGTCAGGTACATACATTCCAGTTAATCCTAATCATTGAACAGTGCAGTCAGATTCAGTTATTTATTCAAATTGGATAAAAAGTTTTTCTATCTAAGGAAACCCAACAGACATTCCATATCGGTGCTGTAAAATCCGTTGACTGTGCTCAAGATCATTTACACTGCGAATTTGCAACGCGAGTTCAACAAATATTACATGGTGTGTAATTCCTCTAACTCGTTTGCTTTTACCAATAAAAAAAGCACAAATAAATGCAGGCAAGTCATGTTTTCTCCTTCTCAACGAGTTAAATCTTCTTCCTGCTCTTTTGGTATTTCATGGTGGATTGGATCCACTCTGTTGCATTACCGCCCTCTTGAGACAAAAACCTTTTGCCTACATTTTATTAAAAATTAAAGAGCCCCTGGCTCAGATGTATAACTGCACATTTTTATAAATTCTTCTTAAAAGACATACAACTGTTTTGTTTAATGCAGTTATGGAGTCTAATACCCAAAAAGAACTAATGACAACAACAAAACAGGGTAGCATCATATTAATAGCTAAATCAGCTAAAAGACAGTAACAAAAAAAACTCAAAGACCAAAATGAAAGACTTTGATTCGATGGAACATATGTTCTTTTTTGAAACATCAAAACATTTTGGCTTTGGTGAGAAATGTTTGAATATAATCAAAGCTCTGCATACGGACATTAACAATTGTGTTTCCTTAGCGTAGGCGACATGCTGCAGATTTACAATTAAAAAAGGGATTATACAAGAATGTAGTGATTCACTTCCCCTGTTGGTTTGCAATTAGAATATCATTATACTGTAAGTCAGCTAGCAGCCTCAATTGTTAAAAAATAAAATAAAGATCAGATCACACCAGCTATCCAAACAGTAGAATATTGTATAAAGCTTCAGGCTTACCTCAAAATATTTAGCGCTGTAAAATAATGAGCATCCATGATCGTTGTCAATCATACAGCATACAGGTTAACCTGGAGATTTGAGAGTGGATTTTGTGTTACAAAAACTGCAAGCAGTAGTGTCAAACTAAGTATTGAAAATAACATTAAAACATGAAAATTAACTGATTACAAAAAGTCGTAAGTCTCTTAAGAAGGACACTAATAGAGACTTTTTTCAAAATGTATTCAACTCACTTATTCTGTACCAACATCATCAAAAATTATGAAGAAATTTACCTAATGAAACTTTAACTTCATCTGGACAAATAAACATCATTACATCAAAAAAGAAGATACTGTTATAAAAATGAAGATGGATGAATTAAGCCAGTAGACTTTGAAATAATGAATGGTGTTTTAAAACTTAAATCTTCAATCTTTTCTTAAAAATAAGTCATGAGATTTGGCTTGCTTTCCAAGTGTGAGAAAATTAGTTCCTGTTAAAATGTGACTTTGTCATTCCTAAATTACCTGTCAAAGTATTTGCTTTTCACCAACAGGAGTTATTGAACAAATGGCATATAAACATTATTTCACTTTTATTGTGCCCGTACAAGCTACCGCACCCTGCTGGCAGTTAGACACCTTGGAATTAAAGGAATGACTCCCAAAACTGTTGGGCAGTACCAAAAGAAGGTCACACATAAGCTGCGTTTCCATTGACCATCAAAATGAGCAAATTGTAATTATGAAAAGAAATCACTTAATGGAAACACGGCAATTTCGACAAAACTCCCGTTTTTCGATAAAATGTTTTTGCACTAGGATGAGGTGGTTTTTTTGGCCCTATCGAAATTGGTGTATTTTTCAAAACTGCAATGGAAACAGTTTTTTCGCATCACATGAGTCACGTGATCAACAACTGGATGGTACTACTGGCAAAAAAGACGAAGAAGGGCACGGGGGGGCCTTAGTAGGAGGATGATTGGGGTAAGCATTTTTTGGGATTCCCCAAAAAAGAAAGGTGAGTTTGTTTTTTAATTTAGTTTCTACAGGGGCCATTACCCCCCATTTTATAATTCCAAAAAGCAAAGAAATGGGGCACCATTTTTACCAAGATGTTCAAGCGGGAAAGGGGGGGCGGCCATCGCCATTCCTTCTTTTTTAATGAGTTATCGCATGAAAAAACTTTTTCACGTGTGATTTTTAAATTGTATTTCTTATAAAGGGGGAAACACCGGAATTGGACAAAAATTGTGTTTTTTTTTTTCAACATTTGGGGGGAAAGAATAGGGGGAAAATTTTTGCGCCCATTTGTAATGGAAACGCAGCTATAGTTTTTATATCTGGCACCCCCACGCACTAGATGTGCACACCCTCAGTGTTTATCAGTAGACTATGTATCTGATAGAGTGTGTAATAGCAGGTGTCCAACCCTCAATCTAAGTGTGGTCGCAGCATTCTTATCAACCAGGCTACAGACTGTTCCACAAACAAACCCAATGTACTAAACTTTATCTCAAACTATAGGTAATTTTTCCTTGTGCGTGAGGATTCTTATCCTATCCTAACAAAAAGTGAAAACATTACCATTTATACTTTATCATTCTGGTGTGTGTGTGTGATAGCTCATCTGTAAGTAATAGTAAGCCCAAAGGGTTGGTTTTCCCACAAACCTTTTACATAGAAGAATTTTGTTTTTTCATGGAAAAATGGAATTGGGGAAAAAAAAATTGGTCAGTCCCTTTATTACTGAAAAGACAATGGGGATTCTGTGATAGGGAAAAATTTATAAACAAATGCAGTATAATTTGTACAAATAAAGAGACTATGATAAAATAATAAAAACATATTCCAAATATTCCTAATAAAAAAAAAACTAGAAAAGAAACAAAAGATCCTGGGGTGTCAAAGTGGGAAAGGATTTGATTTATACAAAAAAAAAATGTACACCGGGGAACAGGGGAAAAGCGCTAGGGTGGTTTTAAAACTTAAATTTGTCTTTACAGTTCCAGTTTGTTCATTTTAAATTTTTTTAAATCATCTTTTAAAAATCCAAGGGTTTAAATTTTGGGATACCGACAGGGGTTTAGTACTTGGGGGGGAAATTTTCTTTACTAATATTGCTTTCCAATAGGGAAAATTCCGGGAGCCTAATCAATTTTTTACTGTTACGCTGATGACACTTCACTTTCAATTTCCAATTAAATCCTTTATGAACCCAACCCGTTTAGATAGAAATACAAGGCATGTCTTTTAAGGCATAAAAACTTGGATGACTTTTAAAAATTTCTGGCTTCAAAATTCAGAAAAGACGAAAAGTTGTCCCCTTTTTTGGCCGGGAGTCTTTAAAAAAGAAACTGCCCTTTAGTCAATCACTTTTTAAACCTGAATTGACCTCCGATAATAAAATAAAAAAACCCTTTGGGGTTTTTTTTTTGACCGGGACATGTCATTTTAAAATCCGATTTTTAAAAAAGGTTTTTTTTTGGATTTCCTTTTTTCATCTTTTTTGAACATTGCCCAAAATTAGAAAAATTATCCTGTCCAGAATTGATGCTGGGAAAAAACTAGTCCATTGCCTTTGTTACTTCAAGGCTGGACTTTTTTAAAATTTTTTACCTATCAGGATGTCCACAAAAAAAGGGGATCAAAAATGGCAGTTAAAAGCCTTCACCTGATTTTAAAATGCTGCCGCCAAAATTTTTTGTTTTTAAAATTAAAAGGAGAGATCATATTTCCCCTTCTTTAGCTTCCCTTTCATTGGCTCCCTTTTAAAAACCAGAATATAAATTTAAAATTTTCTCCTTCCCTTACATATAAAGCCTTTAATGATTTTGGGTCCATCATACATCAGAGATCTGATTTTCCATACGTTCCCCAACATGGGCACTTCGTTCTCAGACTGCAGGTTTAAATGGGGGGTTCCTAGATCCCCTGAAGTAGAATGGGAGGCAGATCCTTTAGTTTTTTGTGCTCCTCTCCTGTGGAACCCCCTCCCAGTTTTAGCCGTGAGGGGGCGGACACCCTGTCTACTTTTAAAGGCTAGGCTTAAACCTTTTCCTTTTTTGATAAAGCTTATAGTTAGACTGGCTTAGGTTTTCCTGAGCTATCTCCCTTATTTTACCCTCCGTCTTCTTCTCCCCTTTTAGTTGGAATGGAGTAAGGGGGAGTCAGGATTAAGCCTAAAAAACCCGGGTCAGTTATTTTTGAGGTGGCAAACACACCCTCCATTTCTGCTACCTGTATGACCCCTCTTTTTTCCCAATGTTATGGTCAATCTGACAGAGAGAGTATCCCAATCGTTTTTGGGGGTTTTAGTAAAAACAATGGCCCTCATTGGGGGCCCGATGGACAAACTTGTCTACTTTTAAAAAGGGCTAGGCTTAAAACTTTCCTTTTTGATAAAGCGTATAGTTAGAGTGGCTTAGGTTATCCTGAGCTATCTCTGTAGTTATGCTGCTATAGGCTTAGGCTGCTGGAGGACATAATGACCACTTTCACCCTCTTCGCTACATTCTGTGAGAATGTAGCGAAGAGTTCTGTACTCCTCAATTTTGCATTATTTGCTGTTATTTCAGCTTTTAACTTTGTTCTCTCTCTTTTCTCTTCCTAGAAGCTACACCTGGCCTGACTCTGTGTCTACCTGTAACACCTTTCTGGAGAGGGGAATCCTCCAAGCTTCTGCTGGCAACAACTTAATGCTCACCCTCTACCGATGATCCACATGGCCCTGTCTTTCAGTGTTTAACCCTTTCTCTCTCCTAGACATAGCTACTGACTGAGCTTTTACTGTAACTAACTCTATGTGTTCTCTTCAGACTCTAACCTTGAAAACTGGCTCAGAGTTTATCTGTTCCTTCTTTCTAGGTGAAATGACTAAAGGAGCTACATCCATTAACATTTACTTTTTCCTTCCCATAGGAGGTACTCGTGGATCAGTGCTTCTTTGTTCTCTTTGTGTCTCTGCTCTGTTCTCTCTAACCCCCAGTCGGTTTTTCCTCTCCACTGTCTCTACATGCTCATCCAGGAGGAGTGAATGCTGCAAGTCACTGACTGGATGCAATCTGCTGGGTTTCCTTAGATAGAAAAACTTTTTATCCAATTTGAATAACTAACAGAATCTGACTGCACTGTTCAATGATTAAGATTAATTGGAATGTATGTACCTGACTTTTGTGAAGTGCCTTGAGACGTAACTGGTTGACTGTCTTAAACCCTGATAGAAAAACCCAAAAGTTTATATTTATTACAAAATTGACCTATTAAGACGAATTTGTTTGTTAGACTCCTCGTAGACGATAAGTTATGTATCAGTTGTACTGTGTGTAGTCACAATCATACAGTTTTCTAACTGTCAGACATCTTATTCGTTTAATTTTATTTTGTAAAACAATATTTTTATTCGGTCAGGCGCACCTTCATTCGGTCTCGCGTGTACATTCAGTCGGTCTCGCACGCGCCTGCATTCGGTCTCGCGTGTACGTTCTTTTGGTCTCGCATGTACGTTCAGTTGGTCTCATGTATTTCTTTCGGTTGCGCATACAACTCACTCGGTTGCAACCACTCTCACTCGGTCTCGATCAATGTTTCCTTTGATCGGTCTGGCGTATTTTCGCCCAGCTTTTGGCCGCTTTTGCGCTTCCTAGTCAGCAGCCTTGGCGCGACAACGGAGTACTTGTAATCCGTGACCCACAATTTCCCATGATTTATTGTTGGACAAATCGGATTGGTTGAGTTTGGGCAGCAATGGCGGATGATGGTGGCAAAAATTGTGAATAAAAATGTAAATACGCTTTCTGTGACCCCAAATAAACTTTTAAGATGTTTTTAGGCAAGAATGTAGGTTTGCTGAACTCAAATATCTACTCAGTTTATTAAGGTTCCTCTTAATTTAAATAAAAAGAGGTTTGGCGTTTCTCGTCGCCGGCTGGCTTCGGCAGCTGTCAGCCGACCGAGCAGTGTTCTCTCCCTCTTCCAGTGAAGGCACCCCATTCCCAGCTAATCGTGTTAAACCTACCGTTGGGTTTAACTACTGGGTGGAACCCACATTTTTCATTTTCTTTTTCCTTGTTTCCCTGGAAATAAACCTTTGAAAAGATATACTCCTGTTTGCATATTGGACTCTTTTGAAGAATAAAAAAACAAAAATTACACTTTGATTGTGATGAATGATAAAACTGAAGTGGTAAAAATGGAGGCACTAAAATCAAGGCAGTGATAATGTTAAATTTGATAACCTTAATATTTATAACATTAATATTTACCATGTTGTCATTTTAATGACTTCCAAATTCACAGATTCTAATTTTCAAAGGCCAAATTAATTACATGTTGGTTTTTACGGCACTCAATTTTACCATGTTCAGTACGGGGCTCAAGAATCAATCGTGCCTGATGAAATACTTAAAGTATTTAATGCATGTTAAAGTATGTAAGAGTTTTCTGCACAACATCTATAAATGACAAAACTAATGTTAATCAGAGAAATATCATTAATCGTTATTTTAAAGTGTTCAGATTTTAAAACACACAAAAGCCCATTTGCACTACGTCTCCCTTCCCAGCTACTGTCCTGAGATTGTTCCGTAAAAACCACAAGTAGAATTTTTTAAACTCATTACCTTCTGATACACATTTTTTTAAACGTTTAAAAATTTTCTTTCCAGTATTATTTTAGTTTTAACTATAAAGCAAGCAGAATGAAAATCTTTTGAAAATGTGAATAAAACTCAAACTTTCTTTTATGAAAGAGACAGGGGATTGTAGAGTTGTGCAGTCACACCTGCAGTCACATCTACACCTACAGTGACTCGAACTGCTGCATCCACCTCCTGCCTTTTGTCAGAGCAAGTACAACTAAAGGATAATATACTGCCTTTATCTCTTGTACGCATGATCTAATGTATTGTTGGTAGCAAAGCATCCATGCAAGGTGTTTCATTACAATCATAGCTGATAGTATCTGTACAACAGATGTGGTGGTTATGAGCCTCTGTAAACAAAGCCTTCTACACAGTGAATGCACACACTGAAACGGGCCATCAGAAGAACTGTGTGGTCTGAGCTAAAAAACATTAATTAAAAAATGCATTACAATTAATTAAAAAACATTACTTGATGTTCATTTTCCATTCGTGGTACATTCGTGGTATAACATGCACATCTTTGAAGCAGCCTCAAGAGGTGTGAATGTTAAGTAGTTTTCTGACCACCATCTAACTGCTCACCTGAGAGTGTGAGTTCCTTGTTTACATCCAGACCGCTCCTTTTAAACATGGCCGTTTCCAGAGATTCTCTGAGCTCACATGTTCTATCTTTTATCTAGACATAATGCTAAAGTCCTCGACTGCTTCTGCACTAACACTCAAACCTGTTCTTCATCAAAGTCTAATTAAAATGACAAAATGTTTTCCTGTGCTCACTCCCATTGAACACTGATGTTCTTCCTTTTTGATTGTCATAAGGCTGTCTGCACTTGACTAAAACCTCTATTATCTCTCTCTCTTCTACCCCCTCTAATTTATCTTCATTTCCCTAACTCCTGAACAGTCAGGGTCATTCAGACACAGACTCTGAGGTGGAGGATCGTGTGGATGGAGTGAAGTCCTGGTTGTCCAAAAATGATGGCTCTGCCAAGAATCTATCAGATGATGGCAGCCTGAAGAGTTTCAGGTCAGTGGAAAAGCTTCAGTTATTTCTGCAGCTGTGTCTTGCAAACGTCATCTGAGTGGAAACAACATGGACTGATTTATCAGATTAGCGGACCCTAGGTATTTTGGAATTATGTTCCTTTATGTTTGCATGTAGACTGGAACAATGCCAAAAATTTATGTAATTCCATAAGGTATTATCATTTTGAAATAAAACTACAACTTAACTTTTGCCAAACCATGGTTTAAAGATTCCTTAAGACTTTACAAAGTGGGGTTCTTTTGAAAGGTAGAGGGCAGTAATTATCCTAAACCTGCAACAGATAACATTTTGATGAAAGAGGGATTCGTTTTCCAGCTATCCGTAGAGCCAAGGGTAAAGATGTCTTCCATGGTAAAACAGCTCCTATCTGAAAAATATTTTGCGTGGCATGATTTAATATGTTATTATCAGTCTTCATAAAAGTCTGTTTATTTAAACTGAAGGCCATGGTCTGTTGCAGTGATCTTTTAGGACTGACATCACAGATACAGGTTTATCTGATTCATGTTATGATATTTTACATTTAATATAATTTGTTGTAACGACGGGTAAAGGGTAAAATAACCACTAATAGCAAAAATCCCAAAATGTACATAAACGATGAGCTTGGTAAGTAGGGTGACCAGATATCAAAAACCGAATGCAGGCCAACAAGGATGCTTATGAGGGACATTGTCAGACACATGGCCAACACTATGATGACGTTATAAATTTGAATTTAACATTCTCACATTACATTCGTCAATCTCTGCTTGGCGTGTTAGTGCAAAATAATGAATTAGCACAAGTTTGAAAAAAACTTTTAAAGGCTTACACTGCTGTTACCTTGTCTGTCTGGCAGTCCTCTCTGGGTTTGAGTAAAAATTAGTCCATAGATTATTAGGCGGCTTTTTCAGCTGTTCATTTCGTATGTGACTCATTTTTACGTTGTTGCTTCACATCGTGCTCCCCTTCGTGTGAAATTTTAAAATAACTTCATATATATCCATCAGAGATCACTTTTCACTGGCCTCACCCAGTTATAAACCGTTTCAGTCTTGGTTGTAGCGGCATTTTCTTTTCCATGACATACTTTTCATTATATTCTGTATAGCCTACTAATGTAGGCTATACAAGAAAATTCTTTTCTTGTTCTGTTTTATTATACCAGCATCGTGGCGCAGGTCAATCATGACGTGAGATGCTGCTGCTTATTTTTATTGACAGCTGATGCGGCTCTGAGATGATGACTGCAGCTCTGCTTTCTTTACATTTCAGAAAAGCTCCAGTCGGATAGAATTTTTCAGAATTTGACCCAGTCAAATGCGGGACATTGTTTCTGTATGAAGGACAGCGGGACAGGAGTAAAAAATGCGGCAAAGTCCCGCACAAATCAGGACATCTGGTCAACCTACTGGTAATTTTCAGTTCAATTCAGTTTTGTTTATATAGCGCCAATTAACAACACATGTCTCAAGGCTCTTCACAAAGGGTTTGGAATGGTGCGGGGTTGTTGGGGAGGTTAGATTAAACTACTGAGTGTAAGAGTTTTGCCATTTTAGAATGGGCTATGTGTAGGGGTACTAAATAAAATAATAATCTGATAAATTGTGTCCATGTAGAGCCCACTGGTGGCCATTGTTATACTAAAAACCACAAGGATTGGGTGTACCTCTCTCTGTCAGACTGATTATAACCATTGGAAAAGAGAAGGGGTCGCACAGGTAGCAGAAATGGAGGGTGTGTTTGCACCTCAACCATAACTGAGCCGGTTTAGGCTAAACCTGACTCCCCCTTACTCCATCCAACAGGGAGGGAGGAAGGCAGTGGTAAAACTAATTGGAGAGTGTTGTTTCTTGTTGCATTGTGCGAAAGGTGGGTAACTTTAAAATGGGCTAAGTCAATTCAGTCGAATCATATAGATTTCAAGTCAGGTACATACATCCCAATTAACTCTAACTATCGAACAGTGAAGTCAGATTCAGTTATTTATTTAAATTGGTTAAACTGTTTTTCTGTCTAAGGAAACCCAGCAGATTGCATCGAGTCAGAGACTTGCAGCATTCACTCCTCCTGGATGAGCATGTAGAGACAGTGAACAGTCACTGGCATTGACTTTGCAGCAATCCCTCATACTGAGCATGCATGTAGCGACAGTGGAGAGGAAAAACTCCCTTTTAACAGGAAGAAACCTCCAGCAGAACCAGGCTCAGTGTGAGCGGCCATCTGCCACAACCGACTGGGGGTTAGAGAGAACAGAGCAGAGACACAAAGAGAACAAAGAAGCACTGATCCAGGAGTACTTTCTATGGGAAGGAAAAGGTAAATGTTAATGGATGTAGCTCCTTTAGTCGTTTCACCTAGAAAGAAGGAACAGATAAACTCTGAGCCAGTTTTCAAGGTAAGAGTCTAAAAGAGAGCACATAGAGTTAGTTACAGTAAAAGCTCAGTCAGTAGCTATGTCTAGGAGAGAGAAAGGGTTAAACACTGAAAGACAGGGCCATGTGGATCATCGGTAGAGGGTGAGCATTAAGTTGTTCGCAGCAGAAGCTTGGACGATGCCCCCCTCCAGGAAGGTGGCACAGATGGATACAGAGTCAGACCAGGTTTAGCTTCTGGGGAGAGAAAAGAGAGAGAGCATAAGGTTAAAAGCTGAAATAACAGCAAATAATGCAAAATTGTAGAGTATTGTGAGAATGTAAGGAAGAGAGTAAAAGTGCTTATTATGTCCGCCAGCAGCCTATAGCCTATAGCAGCATAACTACAGATAGCTCAGGATAACCTAAGCCACTCTAACTATAAGTTTTATCAAAAAGGAAAGTTTTAAGCCTAGCCTTAAAAGTAGACAGGGTGTCTGCCTCACGGACTAAAACTGGGAGCTGGTTCCACAGGAGAGGAGCCTGATAACTAAAGGATCTGCCTCCCATTCTACTTCTAGAGACTTTAGGAACCACCAGTAAACCTGCAGTCTGAGAACCAAGTGCTCTGTTAGGAACATATGGAACAATCAGATCTCTGATGTATGATGGAGCTAAATCATTAAGGGCTTTATATGTGAGGAGGAGAATTTTAAATTCTATTCTGGATTTAACAGGGAGCCAATGAAGGGAAGCTAAAGTAGGGAAATATGATCTCTCTTTTTAATTTTCATCAGAACTCTTGCTGCAGCATTTTGAATCAGCTGAAGGCTTTTAACTGCATTTTGTGGACATCCTGATAGTAAAGAATTACAATAGTCCAGCCTTGAAGTAACAAATGCATGGACTAGTTTTTCAACGTCACTCCTGGACAGGATATTTCTAATTTTGGCAATGTTTTGGAGGTGAAAAAAGGAAATTCTAGAAACCTGTTTAATATGGGATTTAAATGACATGTCCTGGTCAAAAATAACACCAAGGTTTTTTACTTTATTATCGGAGGTCAATTTAATGCCATCCAGGTTAAGTGATTGACTAAGCAGTTTCTTTTTCAAATACTCCCGACAAAAGGTCGGGAATATTTTGTCAGATGACTGAAGCAGGGCTTCTGTCATCCCGACCTTACGCCAGCTTCCTGCTGAAGCCTGGTTCCTAAAATGAGCCAAACATGAGATGGGGTCTGCAAACAAATTGTATTCACAGTCTGTTTTTGCTCATTTTGTTTAAAAACTGTGCAACTTAAGGCCTGATTTACTAAGGGTTTGCATGTATAAAAACCAATGCAAACTTGATTACACACCTTAGCTGATCTACTTACCGGGTGTAACATGGATTGCATCTGTCAAAAGGAGCAAAACAGTTCAGTGCGTGAAGTACGGAGGCTTGAGTCCTTGACGCAGCTGTTCCTGGGTCGAGTCCCTAACCTCGGCAACCTGTGCTACATGTCTTCCCCCTATCTTCGCCCCTCTTCCTGTCTGCCTGTATTCAAATAATAACAAAAATAAAGGCAACTAATGCTCCAAAAATAAAATTTTAAAAAAGGGTGCAAAATAGCAGGGTCCATCCATTTAGCGAGTTTCCCTTCATGAATATGCAGCTCATATGCTGATCATCAGAATGTGCAATATAGTGGGAGGAGGATATGCAAATATATTAGTTACCACCCACAATGAGATTTATCAAACCTGAAACGGATTGCAGGTGCAGTTTCTGCATCTATATTCAGCAGGTTTGAAAGGCAGGTGCCTGGCACAAACAGTGTCTGTGGTCATTGTGGCGCGAGTGAGGCATAGGTACAATGACAAACAATGGAGAGAGAGAGCCTGTTGCACATGTCAGCTTTTTTTTACTGTCAGAAATAAAACAGTAGAGAGATAATCTATCCAAAAATGACATTTTGTAGCTGCAGCATTATAACTCCAGTGCACCTTTAGGGGACGACACCGTTATGTCTGGATGCACTGAGGAGAGAGAGAGATTGCCCAGAAAAGGTGGCGCAGATTATGGTTGTCTGCTAAATGTTTGCATCTGGACTGCAGACAATCTTTATGCAATTAAACCAAAACGAAAAATACCATGATTGAACCTAAATATTGTGGCATGTTTATCAACAAACAAATCTAACAATCAACAGGAACCAGAGACCAGAAAAAGGGACATTGAAGGAAAAAATAACAAAAATCTGCCCTGGGTGCTCCTGAAAGTGTGACCCCGATCTTGAGATTTTTATTTATTTTTATCCCTTAATTTTCCTTCACAGGTTCCGTACGAAGCAAATTCATGTTGAATTAAATAACTGTATTATTATTGGCCTACCATGGTTTCCCTTGGGTCAAGGAAGCCATATCCCTCAATTCCAGCGATCTGTTAGTCACTGACAAAGTCAGCTCTTCCAGGTTTTATGACTAATAATTAATCTTTTAACTTTAGCTTTTATTATTTTGATCTTTTGAACTGTTTTTTTAAGTGCATTTTAATATTTATTCTTTTACTTCTTCTTCTTGTTTTTCTTCTTATTATTTTTCTTGTTTGCTTGTTTTGTTGTTAACCTTAGCAGATCACCCGCAACACGCCCACTAATTGCACGTGCAGTTTTTTTGCACACACAATTTAGCGCCCCTTACTTGGGGTCTTAGTAAATCAGGCCCTTAGAGCTAAGTTCACTCAGCAATTTGTTGAAGCTAAACCTGAGAAATTAAATGTTCAATTTCTCTGTAATCCATTTGATGCTGATACATAAATATCCAATCACAGACATAGGGTATGGAAGGTTTATCTGTTGCAAAGGTATTTGTGCATTGTAAGTTTTAACTTGAAGTCACTGAAAAAAATGCAAAACTATTTGTGCATTGTTACCGTAAAGTTGAAGTCACAGAGAGAAATGCTATAGGAGTTTGGTAATTGTAGAATTTTGTATATCACACATACAAAACAACAGTTACACCACTTCAGATTCTTAAGTACAAGTACATGATTTGTATACAGTTTCATGTCTTCAGATTTGTAAGTACAAGTGCACAATTTGTTTTCTTTGCGACACACATCAAAAACCTCTTACATTCACAGTTTTGCTCCAATTGATACCAAAAGAAAGGTGCAAAACAAATTCACACACCTGTATTAACACCCTTCTACAAAAGCTTTTTTATCACATCCAACAGGTCCCTAATTAGTGAATGCAACTGTTACAATCTGCGTGGGTGAGTCACAAATGCTAAGTCACACCTTCTTTTTGGCGTGCTTTTATTTTTGCCCCAAATGTTACGCAGATATGGAGCAAAACTATCTCTGACCCTGAAGGTAATTTGTATGTCCATACAGCAGTGGGCACTGCCTGCCCCAGACTCAGAAAGTATGAACCAACCAAAAATACCGCCATGCTTAGGACTATAGGACCTTAGAGTGGTGTCTAAAAAGGTAGGGGATATTGAGTCCAAGTGGGCCATGTTCTGCACTTAGGTTCATCCTGAACTTTCACCTGGAAGCTGTATATCCCATTTTTTTTTTTTTGTGTAACAGGTGAACAGTTATTCATGACGAAATACTCTTTATTTTCTGAAATACAATGGGTCAACATACTCACCTGTGAGAATACAACAACACAGTATATAGGAAGTGATTCGAAACTGAGGCAGAAGTAATTACAAATTCCCACCAATTCTTCCGCCTGTTGTATTTTGTATTTCACCTCAGCCAGCTCACCTAAACACAAGGAAAACATTTATTCTTTCTGTCCACAAACTACTCATCTGCATTGCACAACCTGGAATCAAAGATAAACTGTGTGACTCACAGAATACGATTTCTGTACTTGTACTCAAGAATCTGAAGACGTTTAACTGTTTGTTTTGCATGTGTGAAAGACAGAAAAGATTATACGATTACAAAACTCATTACTCACCATTCATAGCATTTCTTTCTCTGACTTCACATTTACAGTTACAATGCACGAATAGTGTTTCATTTCTCTTTGTGACTTCAAGTTGAAAGTTACAGTGCACAAATATTTTTGCACCAGTGCCCCTGCAGCACTAACAGATGTGTGAGCAACTTTTCTCTGTGATGAAAATGATCAGAACATCCCACAGGAGTTCTCTTGATGATGCTCACATCCATTCAGTCAGTTCAGTCATTCAGTTGTTTTCTGAAGTGGAAGTGCTCTTCTGTGCTAAATTATGTCTATTAGAACCAAGTTAACTAAATCTAAACTAAAACAGAATAGCTTTATTCATATTTGTTAAAAATATTTTGAGTTGAGACATCTGTAAACATTGTCATGTTTGTGTCTTCTTTTTTTACAAATGAAGGCCCTGAACTAAGGACAAATGTTACATTTTGCACCCTTAGTGTGACACATCAGTTTGTTTTTATTTGACTGGAAAAAAATTGGTTCTTTGAAGCCATCGATCTAACTGTTAAAGAGAAGTAGACTGAGGTCATACATTAGTTTTTTTCCCATGACTTTCATATGTCCTCATGGTGTCCTATAAAACCAAAAAAGGAAATGTCGCTGGTTCCTGGTCAATTCCTGACGCCTTTTCTCATTTCTCATGCTCTTTCCTATGATATTTTTGTATTAGTACTATTCAAATTTAGTCCAATTTCCTCTTTATTTGCTTGATTTAATATTTTATCTTTGTCACGAGCTTTCGTGTGTCTTTATCTGTCCTCCTTCATTCACCTTTTCTACATTGTATTGTTCTAGATTCACTGTAAATACAGATTTAAATGAGGCTCCCTGAGTTACACAAAACGATCCTACCTGGTAAAGGCAACATTCTCCTCAGTGCTCTTAAAAGAAGAAACCAGAGTCAGATGATGTCTCAAGCTTCCACAGGAGCAGATGCAAAACTGAACTGCTAAACCAGAAATGTCATGTTACCCTTAGTGAGTTCTAGGAGGAGTCCTCTTTCACTAAATGAAATCAGGAAAGGTACGGGCAGTTGTTGTTGTCAGTTTAGAAAAGAAACTAATTCATAACTAAGCCAGGCTGGTCGTCCACACCTCCTGAGATAAACCTGAAGGAAAAGGTCCAACCTGGCAGCAGCTTAGGACTGTCAGGTCCACATGGACACCATCAAAGTACTACTCGTATAGATGGGGCTAGCAGCAGTCAGTCACTGTATGGCAGCCCTCCCAGTAGCCCTTGCTTCAGTAGGAGATCAAGGAGTCAAACTCCTGGAAGTTTTAGCCAACTTGATTCCCAGGTGTCCCTGGTTGGCAGATGTTGCCTTGGTGATGGTGGTGTCGATCTAGATAACAGTGGAGGTGAGGCCTTAACTGAGAGGTCCACATACAGCCCTCTCTCTTTCATTGGTTGTAGGTTATCTATGCCTCCACCATGAGACAGGTCCATTTATGCTAATCAGCCAATCGATACCTTGGATATTAGGCCAATTAGTCATCAGAATTACGTTGACCCTGACTTGGAGAAAGCCATCAATGAAGTGCTGAGTTTTAAACCAATAAAATTCAAGCACAGGAGCTTGGAAGACCCTGAAGATGTTAAAAGATTCAGGAGTATTACAGATGAGGGCCAGAAGATTGAGAATGGAGAGAGGATTTATACTACCAGCAGTCTTAGATGCTCTGAATCTGCTTTGGACTGCATGAGGTCATCCTGCAGTGCCAGCAGCTACAGCAGTCACCATAGGTGGACAGCCTAATGATAAAGTACTTGTACCAGACAGAGTGACTGAGGCAGGTAGGTTGCTGGCTTGCAGGATGTTTTTAAGCATGGTGTGACCTAATCAATCACTGACTTCTTTAACATTGGCACTCATTCCGCTTTTTGCTGTTGTTAGGGTCATCCATTTTGGTCGGACAGACCGACTAGGCTGCACAGGTCAACACGCGCAGCTCAACAGACGTCGCAGCTCTGACGTCACCCGGGATAATAAAACCCACGTAAAACAAACTTTTGTTGCCATTTCCAGTGTGTCTCACGGGACAATGCATCAGAGGTGCATATCTGGAGAGACAAAAGCTCACAGGCGATCTTTTCCGCCACGCGACCATTCCAGCTTGAAAGCTGGAAATCTGTCTGATACAAGAAGGTCAGAAGATTCATAACCGATCGAAGACCCCGCCGACACCCGGCGCAGGTCAAAACCCACAGAGGTTTTATTATTAAGGAGATGAGTTTCCCTTTGCGATTTAGTCGAATGAATGGTTCTTGATATTTTGCCCTTTTGAACGAATTAGAAGTTTACCGTTTTTCTTTTGAGTTAATCACGGACGCGTGATCCAACCCTTATTTTTTTCAGACCTGACCCATCCTCAACCGGTGAAGAGAAGAAATCAACGTCAAAGCAGTTTTGTTCTTTTATATTAAATTGAATAGGTGCTATAGAGGTTTGGCCAGTATGAGGCATAGTTAAGGTGATTTAGAATCACCAGTAGTTAATCCAAGGTATCAACTTGTTGCATGCAATACTGATTAAAGTGTTCTATGCTGAGATGTTTTGATTTGCTGTGCAAACACTGCTGAATCACGTAGCGCGGATGTGATCAGTGAGGTACGTGTTTATGTTCTGTCCGGCTAATTCCAAATCAGAAGTTGGACTTTTAAAGTTTTCCATTCAAAGCAACTGCGGTCCAGGCCTTGCCTGACCATTCCTTTGTCCCAGTTTTATTACTGGAGTTTTTCCACTGGATTCCCACCTCAGAGTTTTATGACTCTTTGTTTCGAGATTTGGGGCAATCAGCTGCTAGAGGCTAAAGGGCGCGGCCCCACTATCAACCAGCTGATTGCTGCAATCGAGAAATCAGCACACCAGGAGGACTTCCCTTTCCAAGTTAACCCAAATTGCACATTTTGTCCATAAAACTGCTGGTTTGATCTTCATAGACACTCAATGCATATATATTAAGGCCCGAGCAGGAAAACTGCAAGGGCCTATTGTAATCGTAGGAATTCTTATTCTTTCTTTCTTTCTTTCTTTTTCTTTCTTCTTTCTTTCTTTCTTTCTTTTTTCTTTCTTTCTTATTCTTTCTTTTTTCCGCTGCGTCTTTGCGGGGGAATTTGGGGACTTTGCCATGCATGAAAACTCACCAGATTTTACCCAAAATTGTCCCCCGCGTGAAATTCTTGTTCCTTAATGTCGTTGTCATTGGGCGTGGCCAAACGGTTCTACAGCGCCCCCTAAAGTGAGATAGGCCGAACCGTAAGTCGTAGAGGTCTGAAATTTGGTACATAGCTAGATCTCCCCAAATCATGAAAAAAAGTACATCATGGGTATGCCCTAAAACGCACAGGAAGTCAGCCATTTTGGGTCAAAGGCCAATTTTTGGCCGTTTTTTTACTTTACTGACCTCGAACTTTAACGAAACCCTCCTAGGGATTTTGAGCTATCGGATTCATATTTGGTCAATATGCAGTTAAGGGGAGGGGGGATTAAAAGTTATCAAAATCGTATTTTTTTGCCATTTTTGGGGGGGGCGTGGCCCGGGGGGCACAACTTGGCTTCCCCCCCCCAAATAAAAAAATGCAATAACTTTCTCAAAAAAAATGCCAAATCACACCAAAAGTTGGCATGAAGGAGGACCTTTGGGTTCCCGACGATCTTGGTCATATGCTGACATCATCAAAGCCACGCCCCCTGAGAACGGGAAGTCATTTTTTTTGACTTGGAAAGGTGCCTCTCTGACCCTCCTGACCCAATCAACAAAAAGTATGTCAAAAGACGGATAACTAGTGGTCTAACTTCGTTTAAAAAAGCACTGTAACTTTTCATAAAAGGGCGTGGTCGTGGTGGCGCGGTGAAGTTGGGACGTACTTTTGGCTCTAATTTTCCCACATACATCATCTGATCTGCACCAAATTTCATGTGATTGATCCTAGCCCAGTCCCCAAAGAGATCTGATAAATTTTGGGGGGCGTGGCCTAATTCGTCCACAGCGCCCCTAGAAAATAAAAAAAAAAACCCCCAAGCCATGCTTTGACCGAGGAATCAAAATTTGGTACACATATGTAATTTTGTCAGGACCTACAAAAAAGTCTCTTGGAGCTTTGGTCGAAACCCAAACGGGGAAGTCGGCCATTTTGGATTAAATTTCCCCATTTTCCCCCTTTTTTTGCTGTTTCTAGCCCCTATTGGGGGCGAACTCCTCCTACAGCTTTTTGACTTACAGACTTGAAATCACTCAGTATACTCTTAAAGGCATTGGGGATCAAAGTTATCAAAAGCTTTTTATACATGAAAGTGTGTGGGCGTGGCCACGCCTCAAAATATGACTTCTCGCCATAAAACACGAAAATTGATATAGCTCCTACAAGGAAAGTCACAGACACATGAAAAACCCTTTTTGGAAATTGATCTGCCTCTGGCCCCAACAATATTCAATGATCAGATGCTGACATCATCGAAACACCCCCCTGACAAAAGAAGTGTAGTGTTTCACTTGTGGGTCCATGTTTTTCCCCCCCACCTAAACAAATGAAACTGTCCCAAGTCACAGATAACATGATGGTCTAAGTTTTTGTATAGTACTGACGGTTTGGGTGGAGGGTCTGGGCCCTGGCGGCATGGCGAAGTCTGATGTCACGCCATGGCCATAGTTTGGCTCTAAAAATTTGACATGCATTTCCGTTTTACTCCAAACTAAAATTGGTTGATCTTTGTCGCCCCCAAAAACCTCTATTGGATTACATTGGAATTTTGGATCAACAGCGCCCCCTAGGGCACTTCAAGGGTTATTCCCTCATACATCATCTGATCCCCTTGAAATGTAGTATACATGATCAGGGATCAATCTGAACATGTTTCACAGTTAATAGATGACATCACTTTAGCCTCGCCCCTAAAAACAAATGAGTATAGCTTCCATCCGAAAGGGTTTTTTGCTCCAAATTTGAATGTCTCGCAAGCCCAGGACTCTGCATGACCGAAGATCATATGACATGTTGCTCACAGTGCCACCTAGTGTTTGAAGTCAAGCAGCGTCATCGTCGGTGGCATGTCACCGAGTTGCGCTGAGGTGCGAGGGCCTTCAGGGCTGCTTGCAGCTTTAATTTCTTTTATTATTATTGTTAGGTAGTCATTTTTATCCCCTTTGTGTAGAATAGTGCTTGTTAGTTAGGTGAAGGTTTTTGGACCAGAATGGTAGTATTATCAGGGCTATATGGCTTCAATAAATCTCCACATATATAATTAAGAGAAATGTTTGTGTTTATTTTGTTCAAGAGTGATTTATCTGTCAAAATAAGGTCATAGTTCCCCCCACCTTCGGTGAAGCGGTTAAATAAACAGTGACATTCAGTGGTTTTGGTTAATAATTATCAACTACTATTGATAAATAACTAATTGTAATTATTAAGAGCTTTGAGCCCATAATCACAACACCAGAGGACATCTCTGATTTCTATTCGTAAGTAATGATTTTTGGTTAAGAAATTATTTTCTTGACTTATGATTTTTAATTATAAGCCTTTAGTCGTTTCATCTAGAAAGAAAGAACAGATAAACTCTGAGCCAGTTTTCAAGTTTATAGTCTGAAAGAGAGCACATAGAGTTAGTCACAGCAAAAGCTCAGTCAATCGCCATGTCTAGGAGAGAGAAAGGGTTAAACACTGAAAGACAGGGTCATGTGGATCATCGATAGAGGGTGAGCATTAAGTTGTTGCCAGCAGAAGCTCGGACGATGCCCCTCTCTAGAAAGGTGTCACAGGTAGACACAGAGTCAGGCCAGGTGTAGCTTCTAGGAAAGAAAAGAGAGAGAAAAAAGTTAAAAGCTGAAATAACAGCAAATAATGAAAAAATTGGGAAGAGTGTGAGAATGTAGCGAAGAGGGTAAAATGGTCATTATGTCCTCCAGCAGCCTAAGCCTATAGCAGCATAACTACAGAGATAGCTCAGGTAAAATAAGCCACTCTAACTATAAGCTTTATCAAAAAGGAAATTTTTTAAGCCTAGCCTTTAAAAAGTAGACAGTTTGTCCATCTAAAAACCACAGCGATTGGGGATACCTCCCCTTTTCAGATTGATTATAACTATTGGAAAAGAGAGGGGCATACTGGTAGCAAAATGGAGGAGGTTTGCATCTCAACCATAACTGAGCCGGTTAGGCTAAAACCGACTCGCCCTTACTCCACCCAACAGGGAGGGAAGAAGACGGAGGTAAAAAAAGGAAGATAGCTCATGATAACCCTAAGCCACTCTAACTATAAGCTTACCAAAAAGGGAAAATTTTTTAAGCCTAAACCTTTAAAAAAGAAATGGTTTCTGCCTCACGGACTAAAACTGGGAGCTGGTTCCACAGGAGTGGGGCCTGATAATTAAAGGGTCTGCCTCCCATTCTACTTCTAGAGACTCAGGTCAACAATTTTTTTTGTCTTCAAGACATGCTTTTAGTCTATCTAACTGGTTGGGGCTCATCAGGATTATGGATAAGTAAAGCTGAGTATCATCAGCGTAACAGTGAAAAAATTGATTCTTTTTGGGCCTGATCATTTTACCTATCGGAAGCATATAATAGTAAAGAGAATTGGCCCAAGTACTAACCCTGTGGTACTCCACAATTAAAACCCGGAGTTTAAAGATGATTTATCATTTACATGAACAAACTGGAATCTTTCAGACAAATAAGATTTAAAACCAGCCTAGCGCTGTTCCCTGTTCCTACAGCATATTCCAGCCTTTCTAAGAAATATTGTGATCGACTGTATCAAAAGCAGCACTGAGATCTAACAGAACCAGTACAGACACAAGTCCATTAAACTGAGGCTAGAAAATATCATTAGTGACTTTCAGCAGAGCTGTTTCAGTGCTATGATGAGCTCAGAAGCCTGACTGAAACTCTTCAAACAGGTCCACGGGTGTAAAACTCACACATTTGATTAGCAACTATTTTCTCAAGAATTCTAGATAAGAATGGAAGATTGGATATACAGGGGTTGGACAATGAAACTGAAACACCTGTCATTTTAGTCTGGGAGGGTCCATGGCTAAATTGGACCAGCCTGGTAGCCAGTCTTCATTGATTGCACATTGCACCAGTAAGAGCAGAGTGTGAAGGTTCAATTAGCAGGGTAATAGCACAGTTTTGCTCAAAATATTGAAATGCACACAACATTATGGGTGACATACCAGAGTTCAAAAGAGGACAAATTGTTGGTGCACATCTTGCTGGCGCATCTGTGACCAAGACAGCAAGTCTTTGTGATGTATCAAGAGCCAAGGTATCCAGGGTAATGTCAGCATACCACCAAGAAGGACGAACAAAATCCAATAGGATTAACTGTGGACGCAAGAGGAAGCTGTCTGAAAGGGATGTTCGGGTGCTAACCCGGATTGTATCCAAAAAACATAAAACCACGGCTGCCCAAATCACAGCAGAATTAAATGTGCACCTCAACTCTCCTGTTTCCACCAGAACTGTCCGTCGGGAGCTCCACAGGGTCAATATACACGGCCGGGCTGCTAAAGCCAAACCTTTGGCCACTCATGCCAATGCCAAACATCAGTTTCAATGGTGCAAGGAGCGCAAATCTTGGGCTGTGGACAATGTGAAACATGTATTGTTCTCTGATGAGTCCACCTTGACTGTTTTCCCCACATCCGGGAGAATTACGGTGTGGAGAAGCCCCAAAGAAGTGTACCACCCAGACTGTGGCATGCACAGAGTGAAGCATGGAGGTGGATCAGTGATGGTTTGGGCTGCCATATCATGGCATTCCCTTGGCCCAATACTTGTGCTAGATGGGCGCGTCACTGCCAAGGACTACCGAACCATTCTTGAGGACCATGTGCATCCAATGGTTCAAACATTGTATCCTGAAGGCGGTGCCGTGTATCAGGATGACAATGCACCAATACACACAGCAAGACTGGTGAAAGATTGGTTTGATAAACATGAAAGTGAAGTTGAACATCTCCCATGGCCTGCACGATCACCAGATCTAAATATTATTGAGCCACTTTGGGGTGTTTTGGAGGAGTGAGTCAGGAAACGTTTTCCTCCACCAGTATCATGTAGTGACCTGGCCACTATCCTGCAAGAATAATGGCTTAAAATCCCTCTGACCACTGTGCAGGACTTGTATATGTCATTCCCAAGACGAATTGACGCTGTATTGGCCGCAAAAGGAGGCCCTACACCATACTAATAAATTATTGTGGTCTAAAACCAGGTGTTTCAGTTTCATTGTCCAACCCCTGTAGGTCTGTAATTTATTAAGTCATCTCGATCAAGTGAAGGTTTCTTTTTTTTTTCTTTTTTTTTACCTTCTTTTTCAAGGGGGCTGCATTGTCTAATGCACCACACAATGATGAAGTAACACTATGAACAAGAGAATCAATTTGTGAAGGGGAAGAAACAAAATTATTGCCCTCCACTGTGTTTTTTCTGTGATAATGAGGAAATCAAAAGTGGAAACGATTCTTTAAAGGTTGTTACAGCATTGTCTGATAATGATCTCTATAATGAAATTTTCTTTCAGGTGTGGAGTACTCGGTTAAATTAAACTCAAAGGTTATTAAAAAATGGTTCAGACAGGACAGGGTTATGAGAAAATATTGTTATATCTTTACACTCAATGCCATATGTCAGCACAAGGTCCAGATCGGGGAGGGGACCAGAGAAAATTACGGAGTCTGACATTGTTTTGGCAAACTTACACAGCGAAGCAACACTAACTTTGGTGACCTCCAACTGACGTAACCGGGCGTCATTACCGCCAGCGTGAATAACAATCTTACTGTATTTACGCTTAATTTCCCTTAGCCCCGGGAGTTTTTTGTCACAAACCGGGTGGGCCCCATTCAACACGGCTTTTTAAAAAAAACGCAGGGCCGTGGGGGCCTTTTCGGGTATAGCATTGTTTTAAAAGTCCCGGCTACCAAAAATGAAAATGTCCTATTAGTCCTGCAGTTTAAATGTTGCTGAATGAATGTGCTAGTAAAATGCACATGAAAATCTAAATTTTTGGGCCCAATTTTTAGTTTTTAGAGTAGTCCCCCTTCCCCTCCCCACCTGTTTTTTTGCGGCGGGATTTCAGCTGGGGCCGAGTTTTTTTGTTTTTTAAGGTATTTTTCCCTTTCCGCACTTTTCCAAAACACCCCGATCCTGTTTTCTGGTCCTGTTTTTTGGGAAAAGGGGTTTATGGATGAACCGCCTCCACACTCCGATCCTGTTTCTGGGCCCCGTTTTCCCGGAGGGGTTTTTAATGGATGAACCGCCTCCACCCCCCCGATCCTGTTCCTAGTTCTTTTTCCGGGGGGGTCCCCCCAAAGCCGAGCCCAACCCTTTAACACTCTGATCCTGTCAGTGAGGGCCTCGGGGATGGGACTGCCTTTCCCCTTCCTGCCCCCCCTTTTTTCCCCTTCCCCTGTCCTGGAGGGTTTCCCAAAAAACGAACTGCCTCCGTTCCCCCCTTCCCGTTCCAGGGAAATTCGTGGGGCGGCCCGGTCTCCACTTCCTGTTCTCTTGCCCTGGGGGGGTTTCCGGGGGACGCACCCTTTTCCCCTGTTTTTGTCTTAGCGGGCTCCGCCGCAGATCTCCACAGCCTAGCCCCAAGGTCCCCCAGCGGTCCCCCCGCACCGGCGCCTCTGAGCTCCCCCTGGGGTTTTCCCCCCTCCCCCCCACCGGCCGTCAGATTCATCGGCCCGTACGTCAAACCCCGGCCTGCTCAGCTTTCCCTATGTCCCCCCCCAGAAAAAGCCTGAAAACCCGGATCTGCCGGGGACGGCCTCCGGGCCCCTCCGCCCGAACTCTTGCCCTCCTTCCGAGGCCCCCCTTTTCCCCCCCCTGGTCGGATTTTTTTTTTTGTTTTTTTTTTTTGTGGGCGTCTGGGATCCGCCCTTAAAGGGAGGGGCTATTGTCATACCTGCTTGTGTTTTTGTAATATTACCTGGTCTAGTCCTTTGTTTTCTGTCTCCCTGCACCCCAAGCCCACATTTGTTCTGTGTTTTCCCCTGATTGTCTTGTCACGTTTGTAATTGGTTCCCCCTGCTGTTCAGTTTTTTTATTTAAGCCCGTTTGTTTCCTCTGTTCCCGGCTGGTTCCTTATGTTATGTTATGTGATTGTGCGATCTCGTGTGTTGGCTACCCTGTCTGTGTCCTGCCATGGATAATAAAGACGCATCTTACCTGAAAACCTCGTGCGTCTGGAGTTCTTCCCTGTATTTTGGTCCATCAAAAACCCTCTATATGACAGTTTCTAATAAAGGTTCTTTTATAAATATCAAGCAGAGCAATATAGCGATAGCCGTAATACTCCTCTTGAGAAAGTAAAACTGTCTGGCTTCTTCTTGGCACTCAGACAACAATTCTGAGCTACTCTGCCAGACATGACATGGTAAAACTGAAATCCACTAGATCATGTTCTACATTTTTACATTTGTTGTAGGTTTTGAGTAAATACTGTAGAACAGTGACAGTCGTCATGTTTCTGTTAGTTATACTGTCAAAAGGTACCAGGCCATGCCTGATCCGGTTTGACTTTCTATTATTAACATATGCATGGTTTTTTTTTATTAGTCATGTGACAATTGTCATATTAATGTAATGTATTATGTGGTGTTCTCAGATTGTGTGATGCAAGAAATAAATGTGTGACCTGTAGAACAGATCACAGTGGGCTTCCTAGGGATATTACAGGACTAATCCTAACAAAAAACACTGAGATTATAATTAGTCAAACTAACCTAGAGTACCAGTTGAACTGCCATGCCTTTGCTTTGGTTGAAACTCAAGGAACTCAAGTTGTGATTTTTCACTTGTTTTTCTCTGTTGCTCCAGCTCCCCCAGCCAAATGCGCCTCTGCTCTGACAGATCTGATGATGAGGAAGAGGAAGAAGAAAAGCAGGGAGGTCCAGGGCTGACGCTGGGCTTATCCCGCTGCAGATACAGATATAGCAGTCATTTGAAAGATGATGAGAAGGAAGATGTGTCCTAGTCCTCGCTGTGCACCCTCTGGAGTGCACTCTCAGTCAATTGTAACACACTTTGTTTTGCATGCAGAATTGACAACAGTGTTGGACAATCATGCACAATGAAAGTGCAATGATTTGCAGTAACACAGACACTATGAGTCAGTGGAGCTGATGCAGCAGTTCTATGCTAGTAGCTACTTGCTTCTTTAACCACCTGGGGTTTGGTTTGAAACTTAACTACAGACTCTGCAAGATAAAATATACTTTTTTCCATTCTCTTTATTCACAGTTCACCCCTAAAACACCAAAATTATACAGGTTTCCATACCACAGTGTATTGCTAGAAAGCATTAGCTAGAAGTACGTACATTATGTAACTGTTTTACAATTAATATTAAGAAAAGCACCAGCCTCTTTTCTTTTTTTCCTTTTTTGAACAAGTGCCATTTTTAAGAAACAAACAGGTGAACTGTGCTGCTTCCTGTGCTGCGGCACTGTAAATCCATGATGCTTTAATTATCATGTGCTCATTGTAGTAACATAAAAAGTGTGTTCTTCGTTTTCCTGCAAAATGCTCATAAATGATGCATTCTTCAAAGAAAGAGTGCCTCACTCGAATGCTGAAAGACTTTGTTTTGCTAATGGTTGACGAGTTTCAAGGTGACATAATATTCCAAAGTTCATACAAGTTCAAGACCTTTGTTGTGATTGAAACCTGATGGCTTTATTGTTGCATTTGCTATTTACAAGCAGTCGGTTTTAACTTTGATGTAGTTTACTTTTTTATAGAATCTAGCTGATATTGCACCATTTAATTTTTTTAAGTTATTGTTCCTCCAGAACTAATCAACATGCATCTCTTTAAAACATGTTAAAAATCCCTGCTTTAAAACAAGTGTTTTTTGTCAAGGACTTGTTTTTTGTTTTTACCTAATGAGCAACAACACTGTCCAGGTTTTGGAGCAAAATCTTGTTGTTATTTGACATCTAGGATTAATAATGTTTCTGGAGAGGATTATGTCTGGATCGTACATTGTCTTTCTGCTTCTGGAAACAAGATGCTGATACTGCAATGACAGGATGTGAATACAAGTTCTAGTCAAGAATGTTTTAGTCTTTTAAAATGGTATCAGCAGGGTTCTGGTTTTTCCCTGTTGCTTCTTTACCTTAACACCACCCTCACCTCCTCGCACAATAATGGAACAGGTTATAGTTGCCCAGGCAGCTATTTTAAGCTCTTTGGCAAGAATCACAGCTGTAACAAGGTCAGTACAACATGAGTCTGGCATTGGACGTGGTGAACTGACAGCAGAACCATTTGGCATGGTGTTTCTCTACAGATACTTTAACACATTTCCACCCAAACATACTATTTAACTTCTGTTTGAACTCTTAGTTAAGGTAAAATCTCATACAAACGCATTGTCATTTACAAAGCAAAGCAGACCAACTCATGAATTAGATCAACATGCAAATCAAACTTAAGCCAACTTTCCAACTAAAATGATGTTTTATGTTAACAGTATGTTTCACTGAGATCCCAGCTCTAGAGCCTCTGAGTTGATTAACATTGATAATTCTGCAACAGTCTCATTCACCAGTTGAAAGCATTGATGCAAACCACTGATCAGTAGCAGCTCTGTGTTCTTCATAAATCATAATCAGCTTAGTGCAAGTATACAAAGAATATATACCTATCCTCAAAATCACTACTTAATGTCATGACCAGTTCAAGATGGTGCTGCCCGTTTCTATTTTTTTCACCTTCACATTTCTCCAGTGTGTGTCTGTGAAAGAATTACATGTTAGTGCAGCTGATTTACTGCTTTTATACAGACAAATTTAAAACTGCCTATAAACTACTTAAATGAAAAACTGAATGATGACATTCTGCGAGTCAGAGTTGTTTTCAAATGGTGTAAATATGTTATCTGCTTCCGCCTCTCTGCCTGCTCAGACGCTTTTCTCTTAAGCTCCCTGCTTGCTTGCATTCTTTATAACTCTCTTTATCCTCCTTTAGCCAAATTACGAAAAATATTGGACTAAAAAACTACTTCTGTAACCAGCGACCTCCCAAGGATTCTTATTTTTTTTTTCTAAGGAATTTTTGATGTTTTTTATAATCGAACCCCCCGAAAAAGGACACGTTTGACGCCAGCAAATCAGCACAAGATGCCTTCCTTCTCCACAGAGGACTTCAGACAGAACTTTTACAGAAATTTGGGCTGTTTTTTTTGGAGATGAAAATCCATCGACTAGAAGTGAAATGTGGAAGGTGAATATGGGGTTAACAGTGATGATTCAAACTCGCCTGTGATCCCAAACAGGTGACAGCCAGCTCAACGACTTCAGCCAGCAATCAGAACACTGAGAATAAACGGGGTACCGGCCAGACCCCCCCTGGCATGTTTTTAGGCCGCGTGCCCAAAAAATCAAGGTGGGACGACTCACTGAAAGATCTCAGCAATTAAAATAATTTAGAATGGCCAGAATTACAGAGAAAAATGCCCCTTTTCCCCCTGGGAAAAGGAGGACTTTTCGACCAGCGAGCTGCTGTCCACAACCACTGATGGGAGTGGAGAACGCTGGAAAATAATGGCATTCCACCCTCCAAAACAGATTTTGCTCCACTACAGAATGAAAACCAGGAAAATATTTCCATCTTCTGAGAAACAATACAAGGTTTGAGACAACAACCTTCATTTCCTAAACAGTCTTCCTTCCTAAATTGCAAGAAAAAGTGCCCCACGGACCCAAGAAACCTAATAGTGGGCCAACCATGCTGTGGAATGGGATTAAAAACACAGAGGTTATGATTGGTACCAGTTAACGTGGTTTCTGATATCTCAGAGAATATTTCCCTCGCAATCACAGAAAAGAACCAGCGCCCGTCTCTAGAAAACTTTATTTAATACACTGTTGTGGAGCCAATGGGATGACGTGGTAAGAAAAAATGAAGAAGAACTGAAGGGAGATTTTTTCTGTGGTGAGATGAGATTGTTTTTTCGAGACTTCTTTTTGATGATTAATAAGTGGTTTTTGAAAAAAACATGTGCTACAACACCTGTGAACTTTCCATCGACAACTTTAATATTTTTTTTGGGAAAAAAGACAACCTCTTCAACGATGATTTTCTGTTTTGAACAAGTCAGGAGCCAGAACGTCTCTCATCTAATCTCTTTTCTATTTAGGAATAATCCGCCAGCAGCTTCGACCTTCAGCCAGAGAACATGGAGTATCACAACAACTGATAAATGCTGCTCTCCAACAGTTTTCCAGCAGGAACACCGGCCATTTTTTTGGCTGGAAAGAGAGGTCATCACAAAAAGTCCCCTCCCGTCGAAATCCCCACATTGAAGGGTCCCCCCCACCTTTTTCTGTTTATTTTTGAAAGCATCATCTCATTGACTCAGTTGCCAAAAAGACCCCATCATAAGAAAACGCATTTTAAGGACGGTGGGGCTGGCTAAAACGTGTTTAACCAAATTTACTCTTTAACCTCCACTTTTGCCACTGTCAACACTGTAGATGAGCTTGGTAGATAAATTTTTTCTTCTAAAATCTCGGAACATCATTGTTTCAAGTGCTCCAATTAAGTGGAAAGTCGTTTCTGGAAAAAAATGTCTCCGTGGAGAAGTGCTCCCACCAGTCAGAAGTGAAATAAAGGAGTGTTCGAAAAGCTGAACGCAGGTGGCGAAAGACTGGACTGCAGGTTCACTATATCTATAAAGAGAGACCTATACAGATATAACCTACAACTGAAAAATGCCAAAGGAGTCTTTTCTTTTTCTGAGATCATCAGCAAAAACATTAACAATGCTCGTGGCATTATTTGCCACGGTCCCCGACAGGCCTAACAAACCCTCCTGTAACTGTAGCATCTGAACTCCACTCTACCCGGGCCTGCAATGAATTTGGTAACTTTATTCACTGAAAACACCAAAAGATCAGAGGTGGCAGTCAGCACATCCCATCAACTCCAGTACCAATGTTTTGTCTCCCAAACTAGAACTGAATTTTTGACAAATTTCCAAATTTCAACCAAATAAACTACAAAAACTTAGAAAAAATTGTACAGCAACTAAGCTTTTTTCTTCCTGTCTCGATTTTTTTACCCACAGCTTTCCTTTTAAAAAAAAGCTTTTCCCCTGTAATAACATTTTGTTTAAACCCACAAATAAAAAAACACGTCCCTTTTGTCGGGTTTTTCCCCCGGCACTGAAAACAGCAATTATCAAACCTCTTTTGAAAAAGAGCAACTTGGCCCAAGCTGCTACTACAGAACTACAGGCCCTATCCTTAAAACCTCCCCTTCATAAACCCAAGATTATTAAAAAAAGCTGGGGTTTTCAGCCATTTAAACAACTTCCTAACAATGACCCAAACCGTTTTCGATGTTTTCCCCCAGTCAGGTTTCCGTGCTCCCCCCAGTACAAAAAACTCCCCCTTGCCAAGGTTTTTCCAAATGACATCCGTATAAATGCAGACTGTGGAAGAAACCCACAGTGCTGGTATTAATGGGACCTTAGTGCAGCTTTTCAACACTTTTTTTGATCACTCCATTTTTTTAGAGCGCCTGGAAAACTGGGTCAGCCCTTTTAAACCCTTTCTGGTACAGCACTCAATTGGTTTAAATCCTACTTGAAGGGGACAGGGACTTTTTTGGGGTCAGTAGGGAACTTTACATCAGAGAAAACCACAAAAAACCATGTGGCGTTCCCCCAAAAGGGTCCCTCTTAGGGCCCCCCTTTTTTTCAATATCTACATGCCCCCCCCCCCCTAACTCAGATTTTTATAAACAACAATGTAAGTTATCATTACTTTTGCAGACGAACACACAGCTATACCGTTATGATGTCACCCCGGGACTATGAACCCATTCAAGCGCTGGGTAATGCTTTGAAGAAAATCAATGCATGGATGGGCCAAAATGTTCTTTAGCTGAAAAAACAAAACAAAACTGAAGTAATAATCTTTGGGCCAAAGGAAAAGAGCCCTTTAAAAATTAGCAAAACAGCTTCAGTTTAATACAGCTAGAAACGAAACCCGGGCCGGCCCCCCAAACCTGGTGTAGTGGGTTGGGACTGAGACCTGAAAACCCTTCAGAGGCACATAAAGACAGTAACAAGGTCACCCTTCTGTCACCTAAAAAAAAAACATCTCCAGGATTTTAAAGGGGCTTATTTTCCTCAGCAGGACCTTGAAAAAAATAATTCATGCTTTTCATCTTTTTGTAGAAATTGATTACTGAAAGAATGTCTTCACAGGTCTGCCTAAAAAAGTCAATCAGGACAAACTGCAGTTTTAAAACCAGAAGCTGCTGCCCGCGTCCTCCACTAGAACTAAGAAAGTGGGGCCACATCACCCGGTTCTAAAGTACCTACACTGGCTCCCTGTAGCTCAGAGAATAGACTTTAAATTAACTTATGTAGTCTATAAATCCACTGAATGGCTTAGGACCAAATACATTACAGACTTGTTGTCAGTGTATCAACCACCCAGACCTCTCAGGTCTTCTGGCTTAAATCTACTCTGCATACCCAGAACCAGAACCAAACATGGAGAAGCAGCTTTTAGTTCTTATGCTCCACTAATCTGTAATAAACTCCCAGAAAACTGTAAAAGCGCCGAAACCCTAAATTGCTTTAAATCAAGATTAAAAACTTATTTGTTTGGAGTGGCCTTTGACTGTGCCATCTAAACATTCTCAGTTGCATTTTCAGTCCAATTTTCCTTTCATTTTCTTATCCATCATTCGATTCTCTTTATTTTATTTTTATTTTTATTTTTTTTAAATTACCTGTTGTTTGATTTTCTGTATCATTGTCTGTATCTGTGTTTATTTTCTTTGTGATTGTATTGTAATTGTATGTACAGCACTTTGAGTGTCTCTTTACTGAAAAGTGCTACATAAATAAACTTACCTTACCTTATCCGTAAACAGGCTATAAATGGGTAAAAAGATTTATGGGGCATGCAGGAATATATTTAGTGTACAAAAGGAAAGAAGAGGCAGTCTGGCCTTACTCTAACTAACCAAACACGCTGACACTGAGTGCAGGCTCTCAGCCACACAGTGGTCCGTGCAGTCCCTTTGTCTCATTGTCAGGGTTTATGAAGTGCGTCTTTAATCTTCTGGGTGGACCTGCTTCTCCTATGAAAGGCATTACATTTCTACCATTTGATTTTCTCTGGCATTGAGAATCTATATATGTCTCCATCATTCCTAACTAACACACACACAACCTGTGGAAAATCATGTTCTATGTCTTACAGCCCAGTGGTTTAGTTTTTTTAGTGTTGGGACCATGGATTTCAACATTAAAACTCCGGTATACAAACTCTTCTTGAGTTTTCAAAATAAATTGCATTTAACTGACTTCCAGGAACAGAGGAGAGTGGGGTAGCAGCAGACTTCCCATGATGCCACTGGCTGTATAAAAGCACCCCCTTTCCAATGCCCCGATCTCTCCAAGCCGGTTGACCATCGGACTAGGAGCAGACACAGCGTGCTCAAGTCTTTTTGCTGGCAAAAAGACTTAACTCTTCAAACTGGATCCAAGAGTTTCATATGATCACCGATCATATGGCCAAAAGTTGAGTATTGAACGAATTGTGTTTGTGTATCCGGTATTCATTCACGAACAGGGAAATTAAGGTACCAGCATGTTTGACTCTCTCTCCGAGACCTGCAGACGCACACGGTGTTAGAGAAAAGTCCCCAGCAGAGGAATCACGGTCTCTACAACCCGAAGTGAAGCGTTTCCTGCCCGAGAGAAGGACGACGAGTAGCGCATTATCGTAACATGCAGTGTTTGGCCGGCCGACAGAACGGGCCGTATCTTAGTCACAGCCCGGAGGTCAGGTTAGCCGACGCTAACCACTGTTGACTGTGGACGTTTCTTCAAACTTCACTGCCCCGGACATCTTTCCTCAACATGGTCAGAGGTTTAGAGGGTTAGGTTTGGGCAGGAGTGAATAATAGAATAACAGTTAGGATGAAATGATCTAAACGTTTTTCATTTTATGACAGTTTGGTTTTGTTTGTGTTGAAACTGCTATCTTAGTGCTAGCAGGCTAATCTGCAGCACGTGATCAGCTTTGTGTTCTGTGTTGTGTTTTTTTAAAGTTAAGATAAACTTTATTTAAAGGGTGATTTTAAACACAGAAGGTTGCTCATAACGCGCCGTCCGCGCTTATACATTTTAAACCTTTATTGACCCTGGTATTTTAAAGGTATGTGTTTTGATTCTGGTGCTAAACTAGCTCATCGGGCCTCCTTTGATAGCCTTCAACTGCTTAAAAGCTTTGTAGGAACACGTTGTTCGCTACAGAATATTTAACAGGAAACGTTTTAGATTTTCAAGTAGTGAAATAATAGGTCTGTTAAACATTATTCTACTAAATCTGATAATTAAGTAAACACCATTAAGCCCCATTTCTCCAGAAAGATTTGGCTCTTTTCCAAATATTCCCTTAATAATATTTCTTCAAATATTATTTTAATAAGTAAAGGCAACTAATTAGACACCATTGAGAAATTATTCATCCAGAAGGTTGGTTTTATTCAGCAGATCATTCTTGAAAGCATTATTTTGATAAAATATTTTATCTGATCTTGCATTGTGAATGGTTGTCTAAAGGTTTGCTAAATATTGTCTAAGTTGGTTCCTTAACTTCATTTCCAGATTCTTCAAGATAATCCTTAGCTCTCAAACATAAACATTGCATGGTAATGCTGCATCACTCTTTTGGTCATGATTTTCAATCATCTTTAATCAACTTGTTTATATTGTACATAGCCCATTAGTCTTCGTTATTCTTTAATTCTGCTTGGTAGTTTAGTTGGATTGTTTTAGCATAGACATAGACATAGCTACTGACTGAGCTTTTACGGTAACTAACTCTATGTGCTCTCTTTCAGACTCTAAACTTGAAAACTGGCTCAGAGTTGATCTGTTCCTTCTTTCTAGGTGAACCGGGGGGGGGGGGGGGGGGAACAAAGGAAGCTACATCCATTAACATTTACCTTTCCTTCCCATAGAAAGTACTCTTGGATCAGTGCTTCTTGTTCTCTTGGTGTCTCTGCTCTGTTCTCTCTAACCTCCAGTCGGTCGTGGCAGATGGCCGCTCACACTGAGCCTGGTTCTGCTGGAGGTTTCTTCCTGTTAAAAAGGGAGTTTTTCTCTCCACTGTCTGCTACATGCATGCTCAGTATGAGGGATTGCTGCAAAGTCAACGCCAGTGACTGTCCACTGTCTCTACATGTTCATCCGGAGGAGTGAATGCTGCAAATGTCACTGACTGGATGCAATCTGCTGGGTTTCTTAGATAGACAAACTTTTTATCCAATTTGAATAAAATAACAGAAATCTGGCTGCACTGTTCAATGATTAAGATTAAATTGTTAATGTATGTACCTGACTTTTGTGAAAGTGCCTTGAGACGACATGTGTCGTGAATTGGCGCTATATTAAATAAACTAAACTGAAATGAAACATAGTAAAGGAGTTGTGATTGAAATATTGTTTGACTTTGAGTTGACTTATTTTTGTTAATAAATTCTTGTATTTTAAGAAATTGTGTGAATTCATTCCATGTGTGTGCAGAGTTTATGCTGTTCAATAATGTCAGAGCTTGGCTCACACCTTTCAACTTTGTCCTAATACCATCGCCTTACTGGGCTGGTATTCACAGGACAACCCTTAACAGGCCGAAATATTATTTGATAAAATATTAAAATATTAATATTAAATAATGTCAGATTAATAATCACAACATTAGTGTGTGTCACATTATGTTCATTTTAATTTTGAGCGGAAAGACCATTTGTTTTTGAATTTTAATGTTTGCTCAGTCGCTTGTAAAGTGTGAAAGCCAGTTTGGCAAAGACTAAGGGTATCTTCTCTGTCTGAGTTCAGTTGGGTGGGATTTTACAATGTGTGGTTTTTGGGAGCCTTTTTAATAATATATCTATAATTGACTCAAAAGTCAAATATGGATTTTTACTGACAACCACCCCATGTTTTGGGCCCTAACATACTGCACACAGTATGATACATTCTAGCTTTCTTGTTTTTTTTCTTCACTTAAAAGCTCTTCACCTGTTAACTTTATCCTTGCAACATTGTAAATAAATCTTAGTTATTGACTTGAAGTGCCTTTGAGACAGGGTTTATCTAAGTGTTTAGTTGTCTGTTATTCTGGTTTCTGGAATCTTCCTCTAGTTATTCCTACACATCTGGGGCCTCATGTACGAAGCCTGCTTACGCACAAAAACCTTGCGGCGCAATGTTTTACGCACAATTTGGCATGTACAAAAAAATGAACGTTCCGTCAAAGTGTGCATAAATCCACCCACATTTTTGACCTGCCGTGAAAATGTGCGGTACCCACGCAAACTTTTTCAATCGACAATAATAAACTACAGAGAACTGAACCTTACCTTAATACATTGAAATATGACCCCATTCAGTCCATTTAATTACAGGAGCATAAAACTTTGGAGCTTTTATGGCTTAAACCTGAGCGATGAAACTGAATCACTTTTAGCCTCATACAATAATGTAATACACATCAGATGTAAATTTTAAAACTTCCTCTGTTTTCGTCACCTGTAGATGTAAATGCTCATCGGTCTGTGTTGAGGAGTATGTGAATCATCTAAGGGACTCTTTCATTTTCATTGAAAAGAAAACTGTAGGATCAGCAGATTAATACCAAACAAGTCAGGTTTGATGATTACTAAGGTGGACAGGCTGTAGACAATCACACGTCTATAAATAGCTGCGTAAAGCTGCGCGTTATTGTGGAACGATGGCAGCTTTGGCTCAGCAGAGATTGTACTGATCTGCTGGCATATGATGATGCATGGCTTATCAGCCAGTTTAGATTGCCCAGGGCATGGAGCTGGCCTCTGTGTTACAATGTTACAGTGTTCTCTAACGCAATATTTACAATGGCCTCCTAAACTTATGACTCCTTTATACTATAAAAATCATAATAATTAAACTAATAATAATAGTTGTGTTGGAAACAAACCTCTGTGCAAGATGGCTATCTTCTATGTAATTTTCTATTTTTATGTGACGTCCTAAATGGTTTTAAAGATTTAAAGTTCTTCACACAGTGTGTGTGGTGACAGTCTTCATAATAGATATATAGGAGGCATATTCACGTCATTATGATGATCAGCATTGAGCTATGTATGAGCTCAGTTCAGCAGCTAGACAGCGCCGTTTGGGTTAGATACACACACTAAAACTAAACGTATTCGAGCCGACAAGTTTTATTTTCAGCCAAGTTTGAGTCGCTGATGTAATTCAAGATGTTATTGGTTTGGTGTAATTCACTACAAACATCCCTCATGGTGTGTAGACAAAGTCTCTCTTAGCGTTTTTCCGCCAAAAGGAACCGATTTGGACTGTCACAGTGTTGTTGCCATGGTTATTTGGACACCTCCGGTTATTTATACTACTTTGCATATGTATTCCTGGGCGGAAGTCCATGTGCAGCTGCGCAGTCTTCATCACAAATTGGGATGTATGAAGGCTATGTGTGCGGTGACATGTCTATGTACGGTTCTGAACAGCTGAATTTTTTTTGTTGCCGCACGTTGCAGAACTTCTTCCTTCCTTCTGCCAACTTTTAGAATGAAAGCTGTGCAGTCTTTTGCACATGAGGCCCCTTGTCAGGAGCTTTGTTTGAGCTTTGGTCATCCTGACACATCCGCCGAAAAAACAAAAAATTAATCTAAAACCTTTTTTTACAGTGTACAGTGTTCCTTCTCAATTTTAGAAAAATATGAAAAAATTTGAAGGTTTAGTATTCTAGATATACACTTATGGAGCTAAATTGGGGCCATAAAGTTTGTTCAAAAGAAAAAAATTTGAACCTGAAAAATAAAAGTTTGTTCAAAAGAAAGAAAATTTAACCTGAAAAAATAAAAGTTTGTTCAAAAGAAAAACATTTGAACCTGAAAAATTATTTTGAACCTCCCCCAAAAAAAATTTGAAAACTGAAAAAAAGTTTTGCAACTGGAAAAAAAAAAGTTCAAAACTACTTTTCAGATTCAAGCTATTTTTTCGAACTTGCAGATTTTTTTTTCGGCTTCAAACTTTTGTCCCCGTTTTGGCATGGGGGGCGGGGCCTCAGATCACGGGGGTGCAGAATCATGACTGACAGCTCAACACAGCGGCTGAACAACATGTTCCCAGCTGTTGCATTCACGGACCGTGGGAACTGGAATTATCTGTAATACATCATCGATATTCTATATATATGTGATTGGTTTTGAAAGATAACTTTATGGCCCCAATTTAGCTCCATATGCACTGCTCAAAAAAATAAAGGGAACACTCAAATAACACATCCCAGATCTGAATGAGTGAAATATTCAATTCAATTCAGTTTTATTTATATAGCGCCAATTCACAACACATGTCGTCTCAAGGCACTTCACAAAACTCAGGTAAATACATTCCAATTAATCCGGATCATTGAACAGTGCAACCCACACAGTATTCTCTCTGAATACTTTGTTCTGTACAAAATTGAATGTGCTAACAACAAAATCATACAAAAATCATCAATGGAAATCAAATTTATGAACCAATGGAGGCCTGGATTTGGAGTCACACACAAAATTAAAGTGGAAAAACACACTACAGGCTGATCCAACTTTGATGTAATGTCCTATTGTGTGTGGCCTCCACGGGCCTGTATGACCTCCCTACAATGCCTGGGCATGCTCCTGATGAGACGGCGGATGGTCTCCTGAGGGATCTCCATCTTCTTACCCATCACGAGGGTGGGGTCCCTTACAGATCAGGGCTTCCGTTCGGTTCCTGCTGTCGAGATAAGCGGCACCAGCAAGTAATCTGTAATCTGTAATCCTGTAATCTTCTGTAAACTCCTGCCATTTCCAGGGTTCTCAGGCTCTCTCAGCGCTTCTCCACCGTGTCACGCCTCAGAGCATGGTGACAGCCCTGTAAGTTATGCAGTTAATGTGAATGATGTCAGCAGCAGGCGTAGTTGTTCCGCTGGGTTTTCCTTCATATGAGATGCCTTCAACGATGGTTCATCCACATGGGCATAGTGTTAGAACTTGCGAGATAGAGGACCCCAGAATGCAGACGAGTGAGCAGCATGACGGTAGGTGAAAAACGATTTAATAAAAAAACAAAAACTCACTCTCAGAAGAGGCAGGCTAGACAGGCATTGCATGTTCCACAAAACGACATGAGCTGAGAACAAGACATGATTTGAGAAATGTTTCCGCGATGAACTGAACAGGAGTGAATATATGGAGAGTAAACCTGGTGGAGCTAGGAGACAGATTAGTTTGGAGCAGGTGAACCAGATAAAGATAATTAACAGACAGAACAGAACGTGGCTGGAGCAAGAACAGAGACTCCTGAATACAAACAAAAACTAAAGCATGATTCAAAAACTGTGAGAGAAATATAAGAAAAACCCAGAAACTAAAAACCAAACAACCCCAAATCATAACACATAGATCCTATGAGGCAGATTATTTCTGTCCCTGCTTCTGTCCCTGCTTCACACATCTCAGTGTTCACAGGCGCATCACTGTCAGCGGAGGGGCGTGTCTGGCCCAGGTAGTAGAAGGAATGTGGCCAGATCACACTTCTCTCCACATAAATTTGCTGCAGCTCCTTACTGTTTGGAAAGTGACACAGCACTTTGTTCCTCCGCTGCGAGATCAGCACTTCCGATCCACAAAGACAACAGAGTTCCAGCAGCCTACAGTACATAAACCGACAAGGATATGCTCAGCTCAGCTGTTAACATAAAAAAAAAAAAAAAGCAGACAGCTGCTATGCTGGGATGCATATACCTGCTCTCCATAAGAGCAGTTTACATCTTTGGGGTCCTGAACAGAGGAGCGGACATTATGTCCAGGGGGCGTCCCTGACACGGCAACTGGAGCCATACCCAGTCTTTGTGTCGCCGTGGATCTGTTTGTGACATGGGAGAATGCACAGTGTCAGCTGTGGTTCTCACAGAGCTCACCATTTGGATTCACCGTTAAGACTGGACACCTTTGCTCACAGTCTGTGGCCACAGTTGCTCCTTTACTTTACCCTTTTCCCCCTGGTTTCACGGCTCCTGGATCAGGGGGTACAGCTTCAGTAATTTATATAGCCTCCGAGCGCCCAGGTGCTTTGTGGTTCCCGAATCTGCAGTTGCTGCAGCTGGACAAAGTGCGCACGGGCTGCATCTGTTACAGCCTAAAGTAAATTTCTGCCATTTGTTAGCTCTGACATCTGCAAAGACAGTGCGGGATTATCGGAGCTTTCTGTTGCTCCTTCCTGTCACAGAATATGGGCCGAAAGCAGCTCACAGGGCCGTTTCTAGCTTTGTGGGGGCTCTAGGCGAGATTTTTGGGGGCGTGTAGTTTATCAATCTACAATGAAGAGATTCCTAAACCTTTAGATGGTTTACCAAGATGCCACAATCTATTACACTTTAAAAGCAAAACAGGCTACAGTTATAAGTACACATTTTGATGAATAAACTACTGTATAATAAAAGGAAAACAATAATTCAATTCAATTCAGTTTTATTTATATAGCGCCAATTCACAACACATGTTGTCTCAAGGCACTTCACAAAAGTCAGGTACATACAGGGGTTGGACAATGAAACTGAAACACCTGTCAATTTAGTGTGGGAGGTTTCATGGCTAAATTGGACCAGCCTGGTAGCCAGTCTTCATTGATTGCACATTGCACCAGTAAGAGCAGAGTGTGAAGGTTCAATTAGCAGGGTAAGAGCACAGTTTTACTCAAAATATTGAAATGCACACAACATTATGGGTGACATACCAGAGTTCAAAAGAGGACAAATTGTTGGTGCACGTCTTGCTGGCGCATCTGTGACCAAGACAGCAAGTCTTTGTGATGTATCAAGAGCCACGGTATCCAGGGTAATGTCAGCATACCACCAAGAAGGACGAACCACATCCAACAGGATTAACTGTGGACGCAAGAGGAAGCTGTCTGAAAGGGATGTTCGGGTGCTAACCCGGATTGTATCCATAAAACCACGGCTGCCCAAATCACGGTGGAATAAAATGTGCACCTCAACTCTCCTGTTTCCGCCAGAACTGTCTGTCGGGAGCTCCACAGGGTCAATATACACGGCCGGGCTGCTATAGCCAAACCTTTGGTCACTCATGCCAATGCCAAACATCAGTTTCAATGGTCCAAGGATCGCAAATCTTGGGCTGTGGACAATGTGAAACATGTATTGTTCTCTGATGAGTCCACCTTTACTGTTTTCCCCACATCCGAGAGAGTTACGGTGTGGAGAAGCCCCAAAGAAGCGTACCACCCAGGCTGTTGCATGCCCAGCCTGAAGCATGAGGGTGGATCAGTGATGGTTTGGGCTGCCATATCATGGCATCCCCTTGGCCCAATACTTGTGCAAGATGGGCGCGTCACTGCCAAGGACTACCGAACCATTCTTGAGGACCATGTGCATCCAATGGTTCAAACATTGTATCCTGAAGGCGGTGCCGTGTATCAGGATGACAATACACCAATACACACAGCAAGACTGGTGAAAGATTGGTTTGATGAACATGAAAGTGAAGTTGAACATCTCCCATGGCCTGCACAGTCACCAGATCTAAATATTATTGAGCCACCAACATGAACCAACATAAATTTTGAAAGGCAACAATTAAAACAATTGACATTAAACAATGCTCATTTAAAAACACAGTCTCAAACATAGAAGCATAATACCTACTATACTATACAAAGTAATAATAACAGTTTATTCAAAGTAACAATCAGTGTATTGTCCTCAACATGTCTGCTCTCTGTTTTTTTTTACTTACAAAGTCACTTACCCATCTCATGGTTGATGCTGATTATTGCAAGACCAGTGAGGTGATTATGTCCCATGGACCTTAGGAAGGTCTTGATGAGCTTCAGTTTTGAGAAGCTCCTCTCTGCTGAGGCCACAGACACAGGCAGAATGCAGACAATTCTCAAGGCGACCCACAGATTGGGGTGCAGTTCTTCCAAATGTTTTTTATGGATGAAAGTGAGGAGCTCAAGAGAAGTCATATCATCAGAAAGCAAGCTTAACAAGTTTTTGATCTCTACAGCCAGCTCATATCCATCAATGTCACTTTCACCTCCAGTACTTAATGTCCTGCAGAGGCTGTCACACTGGTTGCACAATCCCTGATCATCCACTTTTTGGAAATTGAGCAGCGCTTCACATCTGGAGCTCGCTTCACCCACTGTATCAAACCTATCCTTTAAGGATTCTATGGCTGTGTCAACAACAACATTAAAGAATGTTGCTTCTAGGCTCTTCATAGCATCTACAATGGGCTCTTCTGGGGCTTCATAGAAAAGTGCTTTTTTGTACTCCTTAGTATTTTCTGTCTTAGCAGAGGCCTGGGCTGAAGCAAAGCCAGTTTCTCTGTAATTAGTCAGACATGTTTTTGCCTTAGTAAGGAGGTCAATGACCACATCAAGCTGCATATTGGTAGACTGCAGGATCTTGCTGACATTGTTCACATAGCTAAGAATGTCATACCACTGTGCAAATGAGAAATCGGTATTACCCAACCTCCTCTGCCAAGGTGTGGGCTTCAACCTTGGTCAGAGGATCTCTCACTTTTTCCCTGACCTCAAACTCTTCCCTAATATTAGAGGTCTGGTACCCCGCAGCCTCAATGCTGTTAATATGGCTCTCCCACCGTGTGTCATTCCAAGTCTAGAGTGCAACAGTCACATGTTCTCTTAGGATTGCCCAAATTTGTGGGGTTGCTGAAAAAAGGCTGTACAGTTTCTGTACATTGCCAACATAGCTGATGGCATCTGGTGAAGCTTTTGCTGCATCTTTAATTTCAAGTTAAGGGAATGTGCCCCACATGGAACATAAAGTGCACAAGGATTCTTCTCAAGAAGTCTGGCTGGAACTCCTTGGCACTATTATCATATGATTGTCCTCTTCAATTTTCAAAGGGAATATTCAGTTCTGTAAGTTTGTTCGAAATCAATGATGACAAACCAAGATCTGTTATCTGAGAAGCCACAAGAAATACCCAAAAATCTTCCTTGATTTCCGGTGCTTTGTCCATTTTGACAGACCTCATGATGACCAACATCTGCTCTTGGTGGCTTACATCGAGAGTACAGTCTAAAACGATTGAATAATATTTGGACTGCTTAATGTCAGTCACGATAGTGTCCAACATTTTCCCACTAATTGAAGCAATAAGTTCATTTTGGATAATATTTCCAGATAGCTGGAATGATTTAACTGGACACTCTCAACAAGTTCAATGTGCAGCTTCATGACAGGGTCAAATTTAGCAAGAAGCTCCACCTCTTTTGCAAAATGTCCATTATTTTGCTGGTGTAATGTGTTTGGATGATGGAAATTAAACAAGTCCAGATATCTCTCCAGCGCCTCTTTTCAGCGTCCAATAGTATCATTTCAGTTTGGTCTATTGTCTTTCCAGTTTGTGAATGCAGCTCAAAACCTTTCCCGGTTGCCATGTATGTTGTGTGCTCTGGGCTGCTTTTATGACTTTTCAAAAGTGCACCAAGTTTTTTCCAATTTGTCAGTCCCCTCTTTGAATAATTTGTGCTCCTTTTTGGAAAATAGCTTACAGCAAAAGCAGTAAAGGGCATTATTTTTTCAGTAGATAAGCCAGGTCTGCTTGATCTTTTCCCCATTCACTAATGTTCTGTAAAAGAAATGATGATGAAAGCTTCTGCCCCCTTCTTTTTTGGGGAATTTGAAATCTGAACTAATTTGAAAGGGCCCTCTCCCTACTGCATCAGTGAATAAATCAGAGAGAACTGATGGCCAGTAAGCTGGATGTACTTTGTTACCAAAAACAGGCAGCTGCAAATGTGCAGATGAAGATGACCTTTCTCTGCTTCTTCATTAGAAGGAGGTCCTGAGGATTATGATGGTCCTGGGGCTTCCTGATGAGGCAGTTTGGAAGATCCCTCTGGCTCAGTGTCTGGAGCTCCAAACTATTTTAGAATTGCTCCTGCAAAGACAGTGCTCCTCACGTTACAAAGCAAAATAGATCAGGGCATATTCATACCATATCATATTCATAATAGTCAAACCGAACACTGTTGCCCAACAGTGTTGCTCTGATTTGTTAGTCTGACTGAAAATATTATATTCTAACTCTATTAATAATTTTGTTAATAACTGGCAATTATTAATCATACTTATTAATAGTTGCTAATGATACTGACACTGAAAGTGATAGCTTAAATATAGCCTTTAATGGTATCTTAGACTCAATTGGCTTTACTCAAAACATTAACAAACCTACCCACATTTGTCTTCATTCTCTGGACCTTGTGCTGACATATGGCACTGAGTGTAAAGAAATAACATTTTCTCATAACCCTGTCCTGTCTGACCATTTTTTAATAACCCTTGAGTTTAATTTAACCGAGTACTCCACACCTGAAAGAAAATTTCATTATAGCAGATCATTATCAGACAATGCTCTAACAACCTTTAAAGAATCTGTTCCACTTTTGATTTCCTCATTATCACAGAAAAACAGTGGAGGGCAATAATTTTGTTTCTTCCCCTTCACAAATTGATTCTCTTGTTCATAGTGTTACTTCATCATTGCGTGGTGCATTAGACAATGCAGCCCCCTTGAAAAAGAAGGTAAATATTCATAGGAGGCTAGCTCCCTGGTTTAATTCAGAGCTGCGTACTTTAAAGCACAATGTTAGAAAACTGGAGAGAAAATGCCGCTCTACACACCTAGAGGATTCCTACTTAATCTGGAAAAATAGCCTACTCTTGCATAAAAAGACACTTAACCAAGCTAGAACAGCTTATTTCTCATCATTAATAGAAGAAAACAAGAATAATCCTAGGTTTCTCTTTAGTACAGTTGTTAAACTTACACAGAGTAATAGCTCTGTTGAGCCATCCATTCCCTTACCTCTTAGCAGCCATGACTTTATGGGATTCTTCCTAAATAAAATTGATTCTATTAAAAAGAAAATCTTTGATATACTCCCGAAGATGATTACTTCATCCTCAGCAAGTGAGACAACCTTGGAAGTAATTGTAGAACCTGATCTGTGCTTGGACTGCTTTGAACCTGTGGAGCTTCCTGAGTTATCAGAAATATTAGCTTCATCTAAACCTTCAACTTGTATGTTAGACCCAATCCCAACCAAATTATTTAAGGAAGTGTTTCCTCTGATTATCAGCCCCATTTTAGATATAATTAATCTATCTTTAGTAAATGGATATGTACCACAAGCTTTTAAGGTAGCTGTAATTAAACCTTTGCTTAAGAGACCTTCACTTGATCGAGATGACTTAATAAATTACAGACCTATATCCAATCTTCCATTCTTATCTAAAATTCTTGAGAAAATAGTTGCTAATCAAATGTGTGAGCATTTACACAGCAATGACCTGTTTGGAGAGTTTCAGTCAGGTTTCAGAGCTCATCATAGCACTGAAACAGCTCTGCTGAAAGTCACTAATGATATTCTTCTAGCCTCAGATAATGGACTTGTGTCTGTACTTGTCCTGTTAGATCTCAGTGCTGCATTTGATACAGTCGATCACAATATTCTCTTAGAAAGGCTGGAATATGCTGTAGGGATCAGGGGAACAGCGCTAGGCTGGTTTAAATCTTATTTGTCTGACAGATTCCAGTTTGTTCATGTAAATGATAAATCATCTTTAAACTCCAGGGTTAATTGTGGAGTACCACATGGTTCAGTACCTGGGCCAATTCTCTTTACTATATATATATGCTTCCAATAGGTAAAATTATCAGGCAGCAGAAAATAAATTTTCACTGTTACGCTGATGATACTCAGCTTTACTTATCCATAAATCCTGATGAGCCCAACCAGTTAGACAGACTACAAGCATGTCTTGAAGACATAAAAACTTGGATGACCTGAGTCTCTAGAAGTAGAATGGGAGGCAGAACCTTTAGTTATCAGGCTCCTCTCCTGTGGAACCAGCTCCCAGTTTTAGTCCGTGAGGCAGACACCCTGTCTACTTTTAAGGCTAGGCTTAAAACTTTCCTTTTTGATAAAGCTTATAGTTAGAGTGGCTTAGGTTATCCTGAGCTATCTCTGTAGTTATGCTGCTATAGGCTTAGGCTGCTGGAGGACATAATGACCACTTTCACCCTCTTCCCTACATTCTCACACTACTCTCCAATGTTGTGTTATTTGCTGTTATTTCAGCTTTTAACTTTGTTCTCTCCCTTTTCTCTTCCTAGAAGCTACACCTGGCCTGACTCTGTGTCTACCTGTGACACCTTTCTGGAGAGGGGCATCGTCCAAGCTTCTGCTGGCCACAACTTAATGCTCACCCTCTACCGATGATCCACATGGCCCTGTCTTTCAGTGTTTAACCCTTTCTCTCTCGTAGATAAGGTGATTGACTGAGCTTTTACTGTAACTAATTATATGTGCTCTCTTTCAGATTCTAACCTTGAAAACTGGCTCAGAGTTTATCAGTTCCTTCGACTAAAGGAGCTACATTCATTAACATTTACTTTTCCTTCCCATAGAAAGTACTCCTGGATCAGTGCTTCTTTGTTCTCTTTGTGTCTCTGCTCTGTTCTCTCAAAACCCCAGTCGGTTGTGGCAGATGGCCGCTCACACTGAGCCTGGTTCTGCTGGAGGTTTCTTCCTGTTAAAAGGGAGTTTTTCCTCTCCACTGTCGTTACATGCATGCTCAGTATGAGGGATTGCTGCAAAGTCAACGCCAGTGACTGTCCACCGTCTCTACATGCTCATCCAGGAGGAGCGAATGCTGCAAGTCACTGACTGGATGCAATCTGCTGGGTTTCCTTAGACAGAAAAACTTTTTACCCAATTTGAATAAATAACTGAATCTGACTGCACTGTTCAATAATGTACCTGACTTTTGTGAAGTGCCTTGAGACAACATGTGTTGTGAATTGGAGCTATATAAATAAACTGAATTGAACTGAATTGAATAATTGCAATGATTAATTTTTGTTAATCTGTTTTTATATTAAATATTGTAACGTACAATGTCTCTTTAAAGCATAAGAACACAAGAAAGAGAACAAGCCAGAAAGAAGAGAAAAGCAGAAAAGAGAGAAAAGAGAAAGAAACAGAAAGGATAGAAAGTGAAAAAGGAAAAAGCGGGGAAAGAAGCAAAAAGAATGGAAAGAGAGGAGAAAGATGCATAAAGGAGAAAAAGAGAGACAAGAAAAGGGAGGGACAGAAGCAGAAAGGATAGAAAGAGAGAAGCTAAAATGTAACATTAGCATATTGGCTATCACTACAATGAAGGCTGACATTGATTTACCCCTTCTAGTATGCCAAAAGCGGTATAAAAGCTGAAATTAGTTTTCACATAGTTCTGATAGACTTTGGACCTGGTTCTGGTGGAGGTTTGTAAATGGTTCTGATGAAGATTGTAACCAAGTTCTAAAGGAGATTTGTTTCTGGTTCTGATGGAGTTTGGGTCTGATTCTAATGGAGCTTTGTTCGAGGTTCTGATGGATTTTTCACATGGTCCTGCAAGAGTTTTCTTCCTGGTTCTGATGGAGGGTTATAACTGTTTCTGATGGAGATATGTACCAGTTTCTGATTAATTTCTGGCCTGGCTCTGATAGAGGTTTCTTCTTGGTTCTGATTGAGTTTGGACCTGGTTCTCATGGAGGGTTCCTAACTTGTTCTGATGGAAATTTCCTCTTGGTTCTGATCGAGTTTAGGTCTGGTTCTGATGGAGATTTCTTCCTCTTTCTGATTGAGTTTGGACCTGGTGCTAATGGGGATTCCTAACTGTTTTTGTTCAGATGGAGTTTGGGTCTGGTTCTGATGGAGATTTTTTCCAGGTTCACATGGATGTTGGACCAGGTTCTGATAGATGTTTCTTCCTGGCTCAGATGGCGTTAGGACCTGGTTCTGATAGAAGGTTCCTCCTGGTTCTGAAGGCAATTTGGACCTGGTTCTGGTGGTGGGTCCCTAACTGATTCTGGCCGCCATGTAGTTGCTTCATATGAAAATGGTCAAAGGGTTAGTGGTAGGGTCAGATTTAAGCCATAGAAATAAAGACAATGAAGGGAAGTCAATGGAAAGTCCTCACAAAGATAGTAATCCATGAATGTGTGTGTGTTGGTGTGTGTGAGTGTGTGTGTGTGTGTGTGTGTGTGTGTGTGTGTGTGTGTGTGTGTGTGTGTCCGAGTGTGAGACACAGAGAGAATAGATGCAGAAACAAAGACAGAATCATATACAGACATAGACAGTAGGAGATACACAGAGCTGTAAATAGAACAGTGAGGAATGAATCAGCCAGTCAGCAAAGAGTGTCAGTGTAACCTGACACCTGCAGCATTTCTAATGCAGCACCTCACTATTGTCTCCCCCTTCCCTGGGCTTTTAACATGGAGGCGCACTCCCGAACTACCGCCCATAACTCGGAAACCGTAAGGGCAATCGACATCATTCTTGGACCGTTTTTCTCAGGACGGACAGGGGAACGAGAATATTAACACTTTTTTGCTGAAAATATACTATTAAAGGCACAACAATTAGCAAACATGACCAACAGTTAGCTGAAGAACATATGACACAAAAAGAGGCAGAATGGAGAAAAAGAAGAAGAAAATGTAAAAGCTGAAAGAACGAAATAGAAGATGCTGAAAAAAATTTTAAAAAGTAAAAATCAGCAAAAATTTGCTGAAGAGCACTTGAAAGAGAAGGAGGCAGAAAGAACAGAAAGGGATAAAAAGAAGCAGGAAATCTGAATGCTGGATGAACAAAGCAGAAGATGTTGAAGAAATTTGACAAAGTAAAAATAATCAACACTCTGTTAAAGAACACAAGAAAGAGAACGAGCCAGAAAGAGAGAAGAGAGGAGAAAACAAGCAGAAAAGAGAGAAAGAAAAAGACAAGAGAAAGAAACAGAAAGGATGGAAAGACAAAAAGGAAAAATGGGGGAAAGAAGAAGAAAGAATAGAAAGGGAGCAGAGAGAAACGGGAAAAATGGAGGCAGAAAGGAGAAAAGGAGAGACAAGAAAAAGGAGGGACAGAAGCAGAAAGGATAGAAAGAGAGAAGCTAAAATGCTAACATTAGCATATTGGCTTTCACTAGCATGAAGTCTGACATTGATTTACCCCTTCTAGTATGCCAAAAGTGGTGTAAAAGCTGAAATTAGCTAAAATGCTAAGGCTAGCTAAATGTCAATGTAATAAGACTAGCATGTTGGCTAATATTAACTCAGTCCATCTATAATGCTTAGTACAGCCCATATGCAAAAGTCTATGAAACTGCCCTTTAAAATTATTCCTTCTTGTCCAGGTGTTTGAACAGCAGTAGAAGCTGTGTAAGCACCTGACATCAAATGGCCGCTGTTTTGTTGCTCCCCAGGGACCTATGAAGATTGTCCTACCATCACAAGTCACAGAGTAGTGCTTTCTTAATGGTTCTGATAAAGTGGCCCTGGTTCTCATGGAGTGTTCGTAACTGTTTCTGATGGATTTTTGTACCAAGTTCTGATGGAGATTTCTTCTTGGTTCTGATGGAGTTTGGGTCTGGTTCTGAAGGAGATTTTGAACCTGGTTCTGATAGACATTTCTTCCTGGTTCTGATTGACTTTGGGTCTGGTTCTAATGGAGATTTGTTCCAGGTTCTGATGGAGTTCAATGGAGCAAAAAATTGCATAAAAAGCTGAATATTTGAAGTTACCAAAAGTCATAGCACAATTCTCCAGAACGAGCCGAACGTTTTGATACCAGAATTGTTGAAATCGGTTGAAAAATGTAGGACGAGTTACGAACCGAAAAACATACGGAAAATATAATAATAAAAATAAAAATAAAGAAAAACAATAAGTGAGAATACATTTGTATTTCCTGCGAAAACGCAGTGTGAATGCTGAAAAGTGAATTATTTTAGCTGAAAGCTGGCAGAAACGAGCTGAAATTGACTGCAGAAAATCTGCTGAAATCTGATAAATTAGTAGAAATAGCCGAAGCATTAGCAAAGAAAAGCTGTCATCTGATCTGTTTAAGCAGGAAGACTATTAGCTATAAAACAGCTTAACAATGTAAAGTTATCTCAAAACTACTTGTTGAAAGAGTTGTTGAAATGCAAAAACTGACAAAAACTTTAAAAAAGCAGGAAAGAGCTGCCCATAGATGAGCTGAAAAAGCATAGACTGAAGCAAAAATATAGCCTAAGAAGTTGAAGTCAGTGCTAAAATACATAAAAAATGGCAGAAAATTTAGAAAAAATGAACTAAGAAATACACTTAAGAAACACAAGAACAAACAAGAAATTGCCTAAAAACCGCACGTTTTCTCCAGCTAAGAGAGAAGAGAGGAGAAAGGGAAGCTAAAATGCTAACATTAGCATATTGGCTATCACTAGCATGAAGGCTGATATTAATTTTACCCATCTACCATGCAAAAAGCAATGTATAAGCTAAAATTAGCTAAAATGCTAATGCTTACTGCAGCATATATTCAAAAGTCTATGAAATTGCCGTTTAAAATTATTCACTCTTCAGCATTCACACAATAATAATAATAATAATAAACTCGAAAATGTCTGAAGAAATTTAGACAGGGCCTGCCTCTTGGTGCGTGCCTATCGGACCAGAGCCAAAGGTTGTGGGGCTGAGGTACAAAGTGAGTTTATTTTGAAAGGATAAAGTAGATCAATTTCCATCACGGTGTCCCAGCAATAGTGTTAAGACCAATGCTGCAATTATCGCTGTGTGAAATATGAAGACGTTTATTTTGTAGGGTATGTCTAGGTGTTGTTTTGAAAGTCCAGTATAGTTGTGCTTTTAGGTCTGGCGTACTTCCCCTAGATATAAAGAACCTGCTTGCTATTCTAAAATCATTTTGTATGCTATTGTCAGCTTAAAAATTAATACAAACTATGGAACGCTGAGGCTTTTAATTTGAAAGTTATCAGTAAGACTTATTTCAAAGGACCAGCATAGTCCCATTTCCAACACTGGGTGAATTTTTCTAAACAGTAGTGTATTGCCCAGTCCTGCAATGATATATAGTTAAAATGTAAAGACTTTATTTTGTAGAGCATTGTTTTGTCTTTATTTTGAAAGTCCAGCAAGGTTGTCCTTATCAGGTCTGGGTTAGTTCAATTAGTGTTGTTAAATCATTGTCTATGCTATTAGCAGCTTAAAAAAATCATTAGTAACTAAGAAAGGTTGAGGCTTTTATTTTGAAAATTTCAGCAAGCCTTATTTTAAAGGGCTGACCTGGTCCTATTTTCTACACTGGATGAGCTCCAACATTAGTGTGAAGCCAGTCCTGCCAATTTCTCATAGTTTAAAATGTAAAGGCTTTTATTTTGTAGAGCATGTTTTGTTCCTATTTTGAAAAATCAGCATAGTTCCATTAGCTATATAGACCTGCTTGCTAATCTAAATTCATTGTGTATGCTATTATCAGCTTAAAAAAATTATAACAAACTATGGAATGCTGAGGTTTTTATTTTGAAAGTTTCAGTAAGCCTTATTTCAAAGGACCAGCATGGTCCCATTTCCAACACTGGGTGAACTCCAACAGTAGTGTAATGCCCAGTCCTGCAATGATATATAGTTTAAATGTAAATACTTTTATTTTGTAGAGCATGTTTTGTCTTATTTGAAAGTCCAAGCAAGGTGGTCTTTCAGGTCTGGGTTAGTTCAATTAGTTGTTGCAAAAAATCAATTGTCTATGCTATTATCAGCTTAAAAAATCATTAGTAAGTATGGAAGGTTGAGGCTTTTATTTTGAAAATTTCAGTAAGCCTCATTTTTTAAAAGGGCTGACCTGGTCCTATTTCCTACACTGGATGTAGCTCCAACATTAGTGTGAAGCCCCAGTGCTGCAATTTTCTATAGTTTAAATGTGAAGGCTTTATTTGTAGAGCATGTTTTGTTCTTTTTTGAAAAAATCTAGCAGGGTTGTTCGTTCAAGTCTGGGTTATTTCCATTAGTCATATACAAACCTTCTTGCTCGGCTTGAAATCATTGTTTATGCTATTATCAGCTTTAAAACAAAATTTGTAAATATGGAAAGTTTGAAAAAGTCTAGTGTGGTTTTCAGCTATGACTGATTTTTGTGTGATCACTCATGGAAGCTTCCCTGGCCTGAGCTCAGCCTCAGAGCCACTCTCTGTCAGAGGTTACTTAAGTTCACTGGCAGCTGTGTTCTGTTGCTATGGTAATTAATGAGCTCCCAACAGCTGCTGTTTTTCTCACTCATGCAGCACCACACTATGTGTCTCACATGGCTGGCTTTATAACATGGTTGGCACATACTCTCGAACTACTGCCCATAACTCGGAAACCGTAAGGGCTATCAAAGTCATTCTTGACCGTTTTCCTCAGAACGGACAGAGGGAACGAGAAAATTAACACTGTTTCTTAAAATGTAATATTAAAAGGCACAACACTAGGTGAAAAAAAGGGAAAAATGGAGAAAAACAAAAATGCCTGAACATGCTCTCGAACAACGTCTAATAACTCGGAAAAAACTATAAGGCTATCGATTTGATTCATGCACCGATATGAATTGGCAGGGCTTGCTAAACAATTGTGAGCTTCTCAAAATTTCTACAAAAAGACGTCTGGGAGATGTGACCCTGTGAAAAAAGTGGATCATTTTGACCATTTTTAACCTGAGTGAAGGTGAATTTTTCACTCTCAAACAAACCTACGTCACGAGGAAAGGATAAAAGGTATCCAAAAAATTTTTGGACCGTAGGTATCAGCAGGGATATGTGAACAATCCTGGAGATTTCCGTGTGTCTACATAAATCCGTGTAGGAGATATGACAGTGTAGAAAAGTAGATAATTTAGACATTTTTTTAATTTTAGCGATTTTGGGAAGGACAGATTTGGTACTCCTAAACAAATCTTTTTTATGACAAAACGATAAAAGGTATCAAAAAATTATTTCACTGTGAGCGCCAGCAAGGTCTGAAGATCAATCTGCACAAGGCTCATGTCTCTACCTCGAACGGTTTACGAGAGGCGGCGATTCGAAAACGTGTGAGTTTAAGGATTTTTTGCTCAGATTTTTTCTGAAATTCTTATAGATTTCCTATACAGGGTGTGTTGACTTTGCGTTGCTTTGGGGCGTGTTGCCGGAAACTGTTTGTCCCACATCAATGAGGGTGACATTTTCTTAATCGCGAAAGAGCATCCTACGTTTTGATGTATAATTTGTATAGGTAGAGTGAAAATGGAGCGAGTGAAGAGAGTTGTTCGTTTTTTCAGGTTATTCAAAACCTAGAGTGTACACACTGTAGCGACACGAACATTCCGTCATTGGATTACATTATAAAACTGAAAATCTGAAAAATTGTAATAAAGTTTGGAAGCAAAAATTGTAGAAAAACTGGTAAAAGATATCAAAATTTGAATTAAACAGTAACAGCAGAAGGTTGTGAAAGCATTTTAAAGTTGAATGGTGTTTTCTAGCTGAAAAGTATGCAGAAGTAGTTAAATGGCAAAAACAGTGAGTTTAGCAGAATTTTTGAGGTTTTCCATTCATATTCAATGGGCAAAAAAAATTGCAGAAAAAAGCGGAATATTTTAAAAAAGTATAAAAGGTATAAATACCAAAGTCATAGCCGAAAAGAGCAGAATGAGCAGAATATTGTGAAAATGAAACGCGTTGAAATAGCACAAAGTATGCAGAAGGAGAAGCGGTTCAAAAAAACGGATCAACTAGAAGAATATAACTAGAAAAATTTGACATTTCCTGCGAAAATGCAGTGTGAATGCTGTAAGCTGAATTTTTTTAGCTGAAAGGTGGCAGAAACAAGAGAAATTGGACTGCAGAAAATCTGCTGAAATCTGATAAATTATAGAAATAGTAGAAACAGCAAAGAAAAACTGTCATCTGATCTTTTTAAGCAGGAAATACAAGAACTGACAAAAACATAAAAAATCAGGAAAGACCTGCCCATAGATGAGCTGAAAAAGCATAGACTGAAGCAAAAATATAGACCAAGAAGTTGAAAAGTCAGTGCTAAATAATAAAAAAATAGCAGAAAACTTCAGAAAAATGAATGAGAAAGAAAAGGAAGCTAAAATGCTTAAAATTAGCATATGGTTATCACTAGCATGAAGGCTGATGTTAATTTACCCCAATCTATTATGCAAAAAAAGTATGTATAAGCTAAAATTAGCTAAAAATAATAATGCTTACTACAGCCTATATTCAAAAGTCTATGAAATTGCCATTAAAAATTATTCTTTCTTGTTCAGGTTAAAAAAAAAAAAAACACAAAGGACCTCAGTAGAAGCTGTTTAAGTAGCTGACATCAAATGGTCGCTGTCTGTTTTGATGCTGTCCTGGGACCTATGAAGATGGTCTTATCATCATAAGTCACAGAGTTAGTGATTTTCATTCTGGTTCTCAAGAGTTTCTGATTGGGCTTTTGCTTCCTGATTCTGATAAGAATTTGGACCCGTTTCTGATGGATGCTTGTACATGAATCTCGTGTAGATTTGTTAAAGGTTTTCTACCTAATTCTGATAAAAATTTTTAGAAGGTTCTTCACAGAAATTTTTTTTTTCTCGGTTCTGATGGAGTTTTGCCAGGTTCTGATGGAGTTTGGATCTGGTTCTAATGGAAATTTGTTCCACATTCAGATGGATGTTGGACCTGGTTCTGATGGAGGTTTCATTCTGGTTCTGATTGAGTTTGGACCTGGTTCTGATAGTAGGTACCTAACTGGTCCTGATGGGGAGAATTCTCCTCGGTTCTGATGGAGTTTGGTATGAGGTTCTAATGGAGACTTGTTCTGGCTGCGTTCGAAATTGATGTTGGCCTGGCTCTGATAAAAGGTTTGTAACTGGTTCTGATACTGGTTTGTACCGGATTCTGATGGAGATTCTTTGCTGGTTCTGGTGAGGAGTCCCTCACTGGTTCTGATGGAGATTTCCTATTGGTTCTGATGGAGTTTGGGTCTGGTTCTGATGGAGATTTTCTCCAGGTTCTGATGGATTTCTGAACTGGTTCTGATGGAGATTTGTTCCTGGTTCTGATGGGGTTTGGGTCTGGTTCTGATGGAGGGTTCCTAACTGGTTCTGATGAAGAATTCCTCCTGGTTCTGATGGAGCTTGGGTCTGGTTCTGATGGATATTTGTTCCTGGTTCTGATGGAGTTTGGGTTCTGGTTCTGATGGAGGGTTCCTAACTGGTTCTGATGAAGGAATTCCTCCTGTTCTGATAGGTTTCCATCTGATTCTGACGGAATATTGGACAAGGTTCGATAGAGGATCTTCCTGGTTCTGGCAGATTTTGGACCTGGTTCTGATGGATGGTTCCTAAATGATTCTGATGGAGATTTCCTCTTGGTTCTGATGGAGTTTCGGTCCGGTTCTGATGAAAATTATCTCCAGGTTCTGATGGATTTCTGAACTGGTTCTTATACAGGGTCTCTAACTAGTCCTGATGAGGAATTCCTCTGGGTTCTGATGGAGTTTTGGTCTGGTTCTGATGGAGATTTGTTCCTGGTTCTGATGGAGTTTGGGTCTGGTTCTAATGGAGACTTGTTCCGGGTTCGGATGGATGTTGGACCTGGCTCTGATAAAGGTTTGTAACTGGTTCTGATACTGGTTTGTACCGGATTCTGATGGAGATTCTTGCTGGTTCTGGTGAAGAGTCCCTCATTGGTTCTGATGGAGATTTCCTCTTGGTTCTGATGGAGTTTCGGTTCCGGTTCTGATAGAGATTTTCTCCAGGTTTCTGATGGATTTCTGAAATGGGTTCTGATAGAGGTTTCTTTCTGGTTCTGATTGAGTTTGGACCTAGTTCTGATAGTAGGTGCCTAACTGGTCCTAATGGAGAATTTCTTCCTGGTTCTGATGGAGTTTCGGTTCCAGTTCTGATGAGGAGATTTTCTCCAGGTTCTGATGGAGTTTCGGTCCAGTTCTGATGGAGATTTTCTCCAGGTTTCTGATGGATTTCCTGGAACTGAGTTCTGATGGAGATTTGTTCCTGGTTCTGATGGGGTTTGGTCTGGTTGTGATGGAGGGTTCCTAACTGGTTCTGATGAAGAATTCCTCCTGGTTCTGATGGAGCTTGGGTCTGGTTCTGATGAATGTGTGACATGGTTCTGATAGAAGGGACCTGGTTCTGATAGACTTTGGGCCTGGTTCAGATGGAGATTTGTTCCAGGTTCTGGTAGATATTGGATGAGATTCTGATAGAGGTTCTTTTTGGTTCTGACAGAGTTTGTGTCTGGTTCTCATATAGACTTGTTCCAGGTTCTGATGTGCTAACAGCCTATATGCAAAACTCAATGAAATTGCCTTTTAAATTTAATCACTGTTGTCTTGCTGTTGAAACAGCAGTATATACTGTTTAAGTATTCGACACAAAATGGACGCCATTTAGTTGCCTCCTATGAAGATGGTCAAAGGGTTAGGGGTCGGGTCAGTTATAGGCCATAGAAATGAATGAAAATGAATGGAAGTCAATGCAAACTCCTCAGAAAGACAGTAAAACAGGGATATGTGTGTGTGTGTGTTTCTGAGTAGGAGACAGGGAGAGAAGAAAGGCAGAGTCACATACAGACATATACAGTGCAAGATACATAGAGGTATAAATAGAACAGTGAAGAGTGAATCAGCCAATCAGCAAAGAGTGTCAGTGTAACTTAACACCTGCAGCATTTCTAATGCAGCACCTCACTATTGTCTCCCCTTCCCTGGGCTTTTAACATGGAGGCGCATGCTCCCGAACTACCGCCCATAACTCGGAAACCGTAAGGGCTATCGACGTCATCTTGTACCATTTTTTCAGAACGGACAGGGGAACGAGAATATTTAACACTTTTTTTTTTTTTTTTTTTTTCTTGAAAATATAATATTAAAAGGCACATACTAGGTGAAAAAAAAAATGGGAAAAAAAATGGGAGAAAAACACAAAATCCCTGAACATGCTCTCGAAAAAACAATGTCTAATAACTCGGAAACTATAAGGGCTATCGATTTGATTCATGCACCGTCATGAATGGCAGGCCTTGCTGAACAACTGTGGAGCTTCTCAAATTTCTACAAAAATCTGTCTGGGAGATGTGACCCTGGTGAAAAAGTGGATCATTTTGACCATTTTTAACCTGAGTGAAGGTGAATTTTTCACTCTCAAAACAAACCTACGTCACGAGGAAAGGATAAAAGGTATTCAAAAAGATTTTTGGACCGTAGTTATCAGCAGAGATCGGTGAACAATCCTGGAGATTATCGGGTGTCTACATAAATCCGTGTAGGAGATATGACAGTGTAGAAAAAGTGGATAATTTTGAAATGTTTCAATTTAAGCGATTTTGGGAAGGACAGATTTGATACTCCTAAACAAACCTTTTTATGACAAAACGATAAAAAGGTATCAAAAAATATTTCACAGTGAGAGCCAGCAAGGTCTGAAGATCAGTCTGCACAAGGCTCATGTCTTCTACCTCGAACGGTTTAAGAGATGGCGGCGATTCGAAACATGTGAGTTTTATGGATTTTTTTGCTCAGATTTTTTCTGAAATTCCTATAGATTTCCTATACAGGGTGGTGACTTGGGTTGCATTGGGGCGTGTTGCCGAAAAAAACGGTTTGTCCCACATCAATTAGGGTGACATTTTCTTAATCGTGAAAGAGCATCCTACGGTTTGGATATATAATTTGTATAGGTAGAGTGAAAATTGAGCGAGTGAAAGAGAGTTTAGTTTGTTCGTTCTTTTTTCAGGTTATTCAAAAAACTAAAGTGTACCCTCTAGCAACACGAAACATTTCCGTCATTGGATTACATTATAAAAACTGAAAATCTGAAAAATTGTAATAAAGTTTGAATCCAAATTGTAGAAAACTGTAAACGATATCAAAAGTTGAATTTAAACTATAACAGCAGAAGGTTGTGAAAGCATTTAAAAGTGCAAGGCGTGTTTCTAGCTGAAAGTATGCAGAAGTAAGTCTATGGCAAAAACAGTGAAGTTTTAGCAGAATTTTTGCCCGTTTTCCAATTTCATTCCAATGGGGGCAAAAAAATTCATAAAAAGCTGAATATTTTTAAAAAGTTAAAAGATCTTAAATACCAAAAGTCATAGCCGGAATGTCCTGGAAAGTGCTGAATATTGTGAAATTTGAACGGTTGAAATAGCACAAAGTATGCAGGAGGAGAAGCGGTTCAAAAAACGGAGCAACTAGAATAATAATAATAATAATTATAATAAAAGAATAAAGAAAAACAGGAACACAAGAAGTGTGAATGCCTACTGCATTCACACTAATAATAATAATAATAATAATAATAATAATAATAATAATAATAATAATAATAAAGAAAAAACAGAAAACAAGAAGGTAATGCCTACTGCATTCACACTAATAATAATAATAATAATTAAGAAGAGAAGAATAAAGAAAAACGGAAAACACAAGAAGTGTGAATGCCTACTGCATTCACACTAAAATAATAAAGAATAAAGAAAACAGGAACACAAGAAGTGTGAATGCCTACTGCATTCACACTAATTAATAATAAAGAATAAAGGAAAACAGGAACACAAGAAGTGTGAACTACTGCATTCACATAATTAAAGAATAAAGAATAATAAAGAAAAACAGGAACACAAGAAGTGTGAATGCTACTGCATTCACACTAATAATAATAAAGAATAAGAAAAACAGAAAACAAGAGTGTGAATGCCTACTGCATTCACACTAATAATAATAAAGAATAAGAAAAAAACAGGAACACAAGAAGTGGAATGCCTACTGCATCACATAATTAATAAAAAGAATAAAGAAAAACAGGAACACAAGAAGTGTGAATGCCTACTGCATTTCACATATAATAATAATAAAGAATAAAGAAAAACAGGAACACAAGAAGTGTGAATGCCTACTGCATTCACACTAATAATAATTTAATAATAATAATAATAATAATGAAGAAAAAACAGGAACACAAGAAGTGTGAATGCCTACTGCATTCACACTAATATAATAAAGAATAAGAAAAAACAGGAACACAAGAAGGTGAATGCCTACTGCATACAACTAATAATAATAAAGAATAAAGAAAAACAGGAAAACAAGAAGTGTGAATGCCTACTGCATTCACACTAATAATAATAATAAACAATAAAGAAAAACAGGAACACAAGAAGTGTGAATGCCTACTGCATTCACACTAATAATAATAAAGAATAAAGAAAAACAGGAAAACAAGAAGTGTGAATGGCCTACTGCTTCCACACTAATAATAAAAAGAATAAGAAAAACCAGGAACACAAAGAAGTGTGAATGCCTACTGCATTCACACTAATAATAATTAATATAAGAAGAAGAAGAATAAAGAAAAACAGGAACACAAGAAGTGTGAATGCCTACTGCATTCACACTAATAATAATAATAATAATAATAATAATAATAATAATAAAATAAAGAAAAACAGGAACACAAGAAGTGTGAATGCCTAATGCATTCACACTAATAATAAAGAATAAAGAAAAAGAGGAACACAAGAAGTGTGAATGCCTACTGCATTCACACTAAATATACATTTCAAATCACAATATGCCGCAGACATATTGACAACTGGATATTCTCTTTATGGGGATAGTCACAATTCACCAACTGACACTTTCTGTGCACATGGGGTGTTCATATAACAACAAATATGATTTTGATCTTGACAGGATTTTACCTGGTTTAATACAATTAATATAGCCCAAGGATTTTAATAATTACACAAAATAGCTAAGACCCACAAAAACATAGTTTGTCATTGCAATCCTGTGATGATAGGCTTACCATTTTGTTTGTTTGTTTACTAGCCATAATACAAGCCAGATTTATACTGCATATAGATTAGTTACTTACCACAGATATGTGGAATTGTTATGCTTTTAGCAGCACTGATGGCTAGGGAGCATTACCACAAAGAATTTATCCCCAAATCCAGCATGTTACCTAAAACTATTCTTGAATACTGAACAGCAGAGACTCTGCAGCTTCCCAAGAAAGAGCTTGAAGAGCTCTGCCAGGAATTTTAGCTGGAAGAGCTCACCCTTTCCAAAGTCCAAGCTGTAGAGAGGGCAACCAGAGGTCAAAGTGCAAGCAGGATTTGGTTAAAGCAAAGAGCTGGACGCATAACGGCCTCTAAGCTGAAACAAGTTCTTAAGACAAATTCCCAGTAACCATCCAAGAGCTTGATCAAGGCTATATGCTACCCAGAAGCATATAGGTTCACCACAGCTGCTACAAGGTATTTAGGGTTTGAATTAGGGTAAGACGGAGGTAAAAATTTGTTTATGAGGCTGTCCACCATGGACTAAGAAAATGTTCTATGAAATGGAATGAGAGTCCACTTCACAACTATAAAGTTGTGGTTTTTAAATTAATGAAGTGCCTCTAGACAAACACTAAGTAACAATTTCCTGTTTATGTTTTGTATTGTACTGTTTAGTTATGGAAGAAAACATGAATTCCAAGCAAGAGGAGCGTATGAGAAGCTGATGGGTTGGGAGCATACTGGCTTCTCATGTATAGACAGTGGTCTCTGGCTGAACCCCAAGTGGCCGTACATGGGGTCCCCTGATGGGATTGTCACTTGTGACTTGCATGGAACTGGCATCTGTGAAATAAAGGTAAAATTAGAGTACACTCAAGAAACTCCAAAGTAAACCAGGATATATTTTTCACTTCAACATTTAATTTCCAGTTAACACATAAATGAAAAGTGTAAACACTAGTATAAGCTATTCAGGTTAAATAACATGGTCTGGGGCAAAATATCTATTTAAAAACTCCAGGAATTCAGATTGTGTGTTAGCAGCAGTAAGGAGTCACAGCAGGAACCTTCAGGTACAATTTCAGAGCACAATACTTGGCTTTTAGTCATTTAGATTTGCATCACCAAAAGTATTTGGGTATCAAACAAATGTTTTAATGTGTTAACTGGAAATGAAACTTAACATAAAATGGAAAAGCAATCCCAAACGTTAAATTCAGCAACAGAAAATATCAGTTTTAATGTGCTTATGTATTAGAACAATCAGAGAAATCACAGTAAAGAGAATCAGATCAAAAGAGTCTTCATGCTGCAGCTTGAAGGAAGATAACATGAATGAAAGATACTCCGACACGATGCTTCCATTCAGGCAGCCGTTGTGGGACTTTTATTTACAGTTCAGTGTTTACAGAGTAACTAGGTGTACCATTTTCGTCCAAATCCAATAAAATATAAGTAACAATTATGATTATTGATTAATTAATATTTATCAAGAATTATAATTTAAAATCATAATTTGAAATTTTTTTATTTCTTAACCAAAACTCATTACTTAGGAATAGAAATCAGAGATGTCCTCTGGTGCTGTGATTATGGGCTCAAAGCTCTTTAATAATTACAATTAGCTATTCATCATTAATAATTAATAATTAACCAAAACCACAAAAAGTCACTGTTTATTCAACCGCTTCACCGAAGATGGGGGAACTTCAACCTTGTTTTGACAGATAAATCACTCTTGCACGAAATAAACACAAATAAACAAAACTTAATTATATATATATGAAGATTTATTGAAGCCAAATAATTCTGATATAACATTATTCTGGTCCAAAAACCTTCACCTAACAAACAAGCACTATTCTACACAAAGGGAATAAACATGACTACCTAACAATAATAATAAAAGAAAAATATATGCGCATTGAGTGTCTATGAAGATCAAACCAGCAGTTTTATGGACAAAATGTGCAATTTGGGTTAAATGGAAAGAGAAGTCCTCCTGGTGTGCTGATGTCTCGATTGCAGCGATCTGCTGTTAAAATGGTGGGGCCCCAAATCTCGAACAAAGTCATAAAACTCTGAGGCGGGAACACAGTGGAAAAACTCCAGTAATAAAACTGGAACAAAGGAGTGGTCAGGCAAGGCCCAGACCGCTGCTGCTTTTAATCAAAACTTTTAAAAGTCCAACTTCTAACTCCTGGCTGATTTGGGATCAGCCGAACAAAACATGAACATGCACGATTCAGCAGCGCTTGCACAGCAAATCAAAACACAGCTCAGCATAAAACACTTCAATCAGTATTGCATGCAACAAGTTGATACCTTGGATTAACTACTGGTGATTCTAAATCACCTTAACACTGCCTCATCCTGTCCAGACTTCTAAATGTACCTCTCCAATTTAATATAAAAAAACGAAATTACTTTGACGTTGATTTTTTCTCTCCACTAGTTGAGGATGGGTCAGGTCTGAAGAAAAACGAGGGAGGGGGATCACGCGTCCATGATCAACTCAAGAAAAAACGGTAAACTTCTCATCCATCCAGGATGAGGGAAAATATGAAGAACCATTTAGTCGACTGAATCAACAAGGAGGAAACTCATCTCCTTGGAAATAAAACCTCTGTGGGTCTTTACCTGCGCTGGGTGTCGGCGTGGTCTTCGATCAGTATATGAATCTTCTGACCTTCTTGTATCAGACAGATTTCCAGCTTTCAAGATGGCCTTGTGGAGCAAAAGTTCACCTGCGAGCTTTTGTCTCTTCAGATATGCGCCTCTGTTGCGTCGTCCTGTGAGACACGCTGGAAATGGCAACGAAACTTTATTTCCTGCGGGTTTTACAATCCTGGGTGACGTCAGAGCTGCGATGTCTGTTGAGCTGAGTGTGTTCAACTGTGCGACCAAAATGGATGACTCCAACATATGCCAATTGAGCAAATATATGTTCCAGCAAAACAAACACTTTTATGTCTTCTGCACATTTCTGTACTCCTGTTTGCTTTATATTTGCTTCCAACCAAACACAAATGCTCCCCTGGACCAAGTGAACACAGTAATTTTAACCACTAATGTAGTCGAACAGTCTTATTTTTCAGTTCTTAAAAATACATTTCACTTAGCTGTATAAGCTACATAGACACACACACAATGTAGCGTACTAACACCCGCCTCGTGGTGACGTCAACAGCCATCCGAACAAAGCTGACTAGCTTAAAACAACATTTCAAATAACAGTTGTAATGGATCAATTGCTTGATTAAAACCAACCAACTCTAGGTGAGAATACTTAACAGAGTATATTTTACGACCGGTTAGACACATATACATATTCAGTTATTACCTGAAGGAAGATAACAGGAATGAAAAATACTCCGACACGATGCTTCCATTCAGGCAGCTGTAGCCAAGAGCTCCCCCTTCAGACTTAGCAAACATGACTAATCAATCCCAGCATTTGTCAGAACAGCCCAGCAAGTTGATCACAGATAAACATGTCTTAACTGAGAAATCCTTAAAGGACTAATTTTAACCAAAAATGAGTTTTTAAAGTATTCCAAGTTCTTTTTTATTTTAAGCTCTTTTTAGAGGGACTCTGCTTTGTCAATTTACTACTCTTAACCTTACATGAATTTAACAGTTGTTTTAGTAACCAATTTTTAACAATCAAATTATAGTTTTCACTACAACTGTTTTTATTCACCACTTATGTAGCTTAACCCAACTGCTCTTTGACATAAATTCCAGTGTACTATACACTCCCCTGCAAAATTAGATGTTGTGCCTGTGCCGTTACTGTTGCATGTCTGATGCAAAGGCTATCTAACACCTTTCTCATATCATAACTCTGGAGACCGAAGACCGTTGTCAGCAGGTTAATGACATTCAAAAGGGTAAAACTGAAAACAAGACAAACAATAAAAAAAATGAATCTGTGCGGCATAGAATGCACTTTTATACAGAATTTCTGCTGAAAAACATTCTAAGTATATCTATGTGTGAACCTACATCACTGACGCCATGCTAGACAACCTCGCAAATCGCGGGTAATTTACATAACAAAAAGGTAAGGTAAGGTAAAGTAAGATAAGTTTATTTATATAGCGCTTTTCAGTAACAAGACGCTCAAAGCGCTGTACATACAATTACAATACAATCACAAAGAAAATAAACACAGATACAGACAATGATACAGAAAATCAAACAACAGGTAATTTAAAAAAAAATAAAATAAAATAAAGAGAATAGAATGATGGATAAGAAAATGAAAGGAAAATTGGACTGAAAACGCAACTGACAATGTTTAGATGGCACAGTCAAAGGCCACTCTAAACAAATACGTTTTTAATCTTGATTTAAAGCAACTTAGGGTTTCAGTGCTTTTACAGTTTTCTGGGAGTTTATTTCAGATTAGAGCAGCATAAGAACTAAAAGCTGCTTCTCCATGTTTGGTTCTGCTTTTGGGTATGCTGAGTAGATTTGAGCCAGAAGACCTGAGAGGTCTGGGTGGTTGATACACTGATAACAAGTCTGTAATGTATTTTGGTGCTAAGCCATTCAGTGATTTATAGACTAACAGAAGTATTTTAAAGTCTATTCTCTGAGCTACAGGGAGCCAGTGTAGGGACTTTAGAACTGGGGTGATGTGCTCCACTTTCTTAGTTCTAGTGAGGACGCGGGCAGCAGCATTCTGGATCAACTGCAGCTGTCTGATCGACATTTTAGGCAGACCTGTGAAGACACCATTTCAGTAATCAATTCTACTAAAGATGAACGCATGAATTAGTTTTTCAAGGTCCTGCTGAGACATAAGTCCTTTAATCCTGGAGATGTTCTTTAGGTGATAGAAGGCTGACCTTGTTACTCTCTTTATGTGCCTCTGAAGGTTCAGGTCTAAGTCCATCACTACACCCAGGTTTCGAGCCTGACTGGCTAGTTGTATTAACTGAAGCTGTGTGCTAATTTTTAAACACTCTTCCTTTGGTCCAAAGACTATTACTTCAGTTTTGTTTTGATTCAGCTGAAGAAAATTTTGGCCCATCCATGCATTGATTTCTTCTAAGCATTTACCCAGCGCTTGAATGGGTTCATAGTCACCTGGTGACATCGTAACTATAGCTGTGTCGTCTGCATAGTTATGATAACTTACGATGTTGTTTATTAAAATCTGAGTTAGGGGGAGCATGTAGATATTGAATAGAAGGGGCCCTAAGATGGACCCTTGGGGAACACCACATGTGATTTTTGTGGTCTCTGATGTAAGGTTACCTATTGACACAAAAAAGTCCCTGTCCTTCAAGTAGGATTTAAACCAATTGAGTGCGGTACCAGAAAGGACGACCCAGTTTTCCAGGCACTCTAATAAAATGGAGTGATCAACAGTGTCGAATGCTGCACTAAGGTCCAATAACACCAGCACTGTGGTTCTTCCACAGTCTGCATTTATACGGATGTCATTGAACACCTTGACAAGAGCAGTCTCTGTACTGTGGTGAGCACGGAAGCCTCTTTGGAAGACATCGAAGTGGTTGGTCATTGTTAGGAAGCTGTTTAACTGTTGAAACACAGCTTTTTCAATTATCTTGCTGATGAAGGGGAGGTTTGAGATAGGCCTGTAGTTCTGTAGTAGCAGCTTGTCCAAGTTGCTCTTTTTCAATAGAGGTTTTGATAATTGAAAAAGACTAATTTCAGAATCAAATAATACATTAGTGGGCTACATCTAGCACAAAAACAATGTTACAGAATTAATGCTTTAGTACTTACTGGCAATACAACCTGAAACGAACATAATTTTGCATAAATTTCTAAAGGGACGTCATGAAACTAGTACTGACGCCATTACTGTTTTGTTACTACTACTGTTCAGTAACATGGAAGCCCATTTCTGCCATGAAAGACAAAATAAAAGACCAACAGGAAGTCACAATTTCGAATTTCAGAGTCATAATTATGAGATTCAAAGTCATAATTTCGACTTTCAAAGTCATAATTATGAGATTCAAAGTCATAATTTCGACTTTCAAAGTCATAATTATGAGATTCAAAGTCATAATTTCGACTTTCAAAGTCATGATTATGAGATTCAAAGTCACAATTTCAACTTTCAAAGTCAATTATGAGATTCAAAGTCATAATTATGAGATCCAGTCATAATTTGACTTTCATACTTATAATTATGAGATTCAAAGTCATAATTTTGACTTTCATGCTCATAATTATGAGATTCAAAGTTATAATTTTGACTTTCAAAGTCATAATTATGAGATTCAAAGTCATAATTTTGAGATACAAAGTTATAATTTCGACTTTCAAAGTCATAATTATCAGATTCAAAGTCATAATTTTGACTTTCAAAGTCATAATTATGAGATTCAAAGTCATAATTATGAGATGGAAAGTTGTAATTTCGACTTTCAAACTCATAATTATGAGATACCAGAACAGTTACAGACAAGCCTGGCTTTATCATATATGTAAACGAGTGAACTGTATCAGAAAAAAGCTGCTGGATAGTTTCGGTTTAGATTCCTTCGTTTTAAATGCTTTTTGATCGTGTGGTGGTGTGCACATCGGTCGTTGTCTTAGCAACGTGAGCTAGCTGCAGGTTAATCGTCAAAGCGCTCTAACCTTGTTATAGCATATTTAACAGGGTTTTTCGAAGTATTCCGTTAATTAGATCGTTTTTATTTCAGAGTGCAAAAAGAAGTTTTTTAATGCACTCCAAGAATTCAACAAGTTAATATGTATATTTATTTTGCACCATAAATATAAGCACTAGCTAGTAGGTTAAAACACACCCCACAGCTTGTTGTACGCACATGTTTTGTTATGCATAATGTGATTCACTATCTTTCCGGTTAAATTGTTTTTGTCGGTATATAGACAAGAGTAAGTATGGTAAAAAGCATCAGTTTTCAACCTGTTTTCTTCTCAGTTTCATGTACACTTAAGTTAAGCTAATGCTGGAGATCTACAGCTTTAGATTGACAATGTTTATAAAAGCAATTAAAAATAAGGAAAATTGAAAAACAAGGAACTAAACAAAAAACAAACAAAAAACCAGACAGGCCCTGGTGAAAATTGTAACTTCTTAACTTTACTCAACTTTCAGGATACCTACAGGGGCTAAAGAGACGGACAGAGGAGGTTCCTTTGACCTGAACCTAAACCTAAACAGAGGTAAGTTGCAACTCCAATTTATTGCATTGTCTGTTTAAATGAAAGTGATTAGATCAAAACTAAGATCATTCTGATGATGTTCATGTACTTGACAGTTTTATAAAGATGAGAATTTCATTTTGGGAAGTGTTCAATCATTAAAATATTTTAGGGGACAAATGTAAACACAGAACCTTCAGACTTAAGCTCTACACTTTACCATTTAGTTGTGGAGACACTGGTTTGGGGTTTTTTTTATAACCCTTTTAAAGTAAATTTTCCCTTTTTGTATTGGTTTAGAAATTTTAGGGCCCGTACGCTGTTTTTGGGTTTTCTGTTATGCTGTTTTTTTAAGCTGGAGCTTGAGTCTGAAATAAAGTAGTTTCTATCTGTCATGTAGGGCTGGACAATACATCAATAATATACAGTATATCACGATACAGACGTGATCAATATCAATAGATAGTACGTCTGATAGAATATTCAATATATAGAATATACTCTGAACTCTGATCAAGAACCACATAGCATTCTGGAGGATGTAGGCAGAGGAAAGGCTTTAGCTACTCAACCTCTCAAGGCCAGCTCAGCTAGGTTGATGGCATCGTTTAACTCACTCACTCACTCACTGGTGAACTAGCAACAAGCTAAACTTGTGTAGCAGCAGTTTCATGTTTCACCACTGTGCCTCATAACTGTTTAAAAAATAAATAAATAAATAAAGCTGTTGATAAAATAGGAAAGGTCACATCACCAGTTTGGCGTATTTCAGATATAAAAAAAACTAATCAATAATTATTGATATAAACTGATTGAAATGCTTGTATCGGGAAATTTTTTTCAGTAAAATCCCCACCCCTACTATCTTTTTTCATAAAAAAATTTTTTGCAATGAATTTTTTATTAGACATTATTCATTAGTTATTGTGTATAACTGTCACAGGATGGATGAGATATATGACTTCTTAAAATCACAGGATGTTTCAGAGGGAGTCATACAATGACTGGAAAAGGATAAGGTAGCTAGATTGTTAAGGAAATCCGTATCATTTAGCAGTTATCATACAACACTGTTATAGAGACATAGTGAAGACAGATAAGTTTTATCATGTGGCCGTTTTTACTTTTTTTTTCCATTTTTATAGGTTCAATAACTGTTTTAACATTTTTTTTTTCTAGATTTACTCCAGTGTCCTTCTGCTCTTGACAGATGAGCAGCTTAAGGAGTATCTCCCATCTTATGTTGATCGACTGGCACTTCTTGGATATTGCAGACGGAGGGAAAATGATCCTGCTGGCCGGACATCAAAACTTTTTGACCGATTGAGAGCCAAGATTTCAAGGAACAAAGGCAACAATCAGAAGCATCTAAAAATGTTAGAAAAAATGCCAAAAAAAGTATCCGAACAGTTAGATAGGATGGCTGAATTCTTGAGATGGAATTTTTTTTCAAGTTAGGACAAAAAAAGGTGGTGGAACAAGAAAAATTTGGATGTGTCAAAGGACTGTAAAAAAAGGGTTTAAATTGAAAAGGAAGTGGGTTTTTTTTTTTTCCATCTCAAAGAAATTCACAGGGAAAAATTGAGGTTGACATGGCAGTTTTTTCAGGAACATTCACTTGATGAACATATTACCTTGGAGAACTTTATGAGCAGACAAAACTTTAAGTTTTTCTACTTACTCTTAGGTTTGCACACCACTGACTCAATCCAAAGCACCAGACAGTGTTGATGTCATATATGTAGGAACTAGCAGTGTCCTAAAAAAACAGCAGCAGTGATAATGTTCACCTAGTTTACTCTACTGATGACGTGGGTGATTTTTGTCCATTTGATCTATGTCCAAGAGCTAGATGCAGCAATCAATGTTGACGTTTTAGATGACAGTGGCACTGTTACCTTTTTCACAGGACACATTTCTAACACAGATAGTCTCAGTCTTGATGACATCCTTCCACTGTCTTCACAGTTAGCTAGTCCAGTGCTTTCTTTTTCACACTTTGATTCTTTGGACGAGCCCATTGTTCAGTGAGAAGGGATTTAAAAAATCCTTGTTCTTCACTGTGGCCAAATCCTGAAAGAACTAATTTCACATTTTTGTGATCCAAGTGTCACTCAGGAGGACATATATATTCAAGTGGTCTTCCTAATGAAAGGCGAGAAAAGGCTGTTGATGATGGCGGAGTTTTGAGGGATGTCCTCTCTGAGTTTTGGCAGGACTTTTATGAACAGTGCACAATGGGCAATAACTTTAAGGTGCCCTACTTGCGTCATGATTTTGGACAGCAACAATGGGAAAGCATTGGCCAAATCATTGCCTTTGGCTGGCAAAAACAAAAGTGCCTGCCTTAAAACTTGCTCCAGTATACTAAAACGCAGCTCTTGGTTGATAAAGAGTCCTCTTGTTGATAGCTTCCTAAGGTATGTTACAGAGTCCGATCGAATGGTGTTTGAATCTTGCCGTTCAGATTTCCAGAGTGTGGACAGAGAGGAGCTTCTGGAAATCATGGATCTCCATAACTGTCGAAGAGTACCAACAGCTGATAACATTAAGCTACTACTTGAGGAGCTTGCCCACCAAAAGCTCACTTAGGAACCTTCCTTTGTTATTGAGCAGTGGAGCACTGTGCTTTCCCCGCTGAGGTCAGAGATGCAAAGTATTACAGCTGCATATGAAAATCTCCAACAAACATTAAGAAAGGTTATACGTTCAGTTGTATACCCTGCAGTTATGTATGCACAGCAGAAAAACATCAGCAGATATTTAAGTTCTTATCTCAGAGAATCAGACACACAAGCACTTCAAATTTTCTTCCGTTCTGCACAGGATCTGATTTGTTTCTAAGAAAAACCATCAGTGTTAGCTTCACTCAACTTCAAGGTATTCAGGTATTTGGGGTTTAAATCATTATTGGGATGCACACATGAAAAATAATGAGGTTTCTACAGCAGTTTTCAATTCCTTTATTTCCTTTTTAATAATCAGCATAATGTTCAAACTGTAATGCAGTGATATTGATAATAAAGGTAAAATATCAAAATAAAAAATCATCTAACCATACTAGTGCAATGTATCAATATATTTTTCTAATGTCAGACTTATTTTATCAGCTCAGCATGCATTGATCTTATTTTAGTGTCTCTTCTTACTTAGTTACAGTGCTTGTGAATGACTTTGACCAATCTTTATACTGGTGCAACAATGTGTTGAAGCAAATGCAGGTACTCCCAGGAAATGTCTACTGAAGTCCAAATTAGTGACAAAGTAGCAAACTGTGAACACAACAAAAATTTTTTTACATTTATCACTGCAGTTCCAAATCACTGGTAAATAGCTGTCTGAGTGTTATATACAGATCAGGTTTTGCAAAAACCACCATCTGGCATCCAGGGTTATGCTCTGAAATCAGGTCTACACAGATACTGAAGACATGTTCATCCCATGGAAAGTCTTTGAAAACACAGTTTTCTAAGCAGGCTTCAACCCTGTTCAGATCGATGCTGCGTAGACAGTCTCTGGTTTCCATACACCTGAGGTACTGGGTACATTATGGATGGGCGGCCATGAGGACTTCGTAATTGTGTGCTGGACATATCTTGTGGTAGTTCCAAGCTGAAGCGATTTCATTTAGTCTTTCTAGAAGAAAACAACCAAACTAAAGTCATAGCCTTGAAATAAGCATTCAAAAGTAAAACGGAAGTATGAATCTGGCATCACTGCTATTTATCCAAAAACAGGGAAATTTAATTCAAGCAACTATCCAAACATGCTGTTGGATTCACTCCTCCCATTCCGCTAGAGGGCTCTATAGTTGCTTTGCATTGGTGTAGGTGAGTTGACGTGAACCGGAAGCAAGACGGGCGGCAGACGGAAGTGCGCTTAGGTCGCCGTTAGCTGAAACCAACAAGCTGAATGTACCATAAAATCTTATCTTACTTGTGTTCATGAGTGTTGCTCAACGTGGTGAGTTTATATAATGTTTTAGCTCTGGGAAAAGTTTTTTTTTTGTTCTAAGTGTGGGTTAGGCAAATTTGCTTAGAGCTAATAAGATGCTAGCGGGTAGCAGCTAATTAGCTAAATACTAGCTGTTGTTTGCTGCACTGTGATATTTTAATGCTGATGTTTATTATATTGTGAAGTGTTCTAAGAGCAAACTCTGTGCTTTATAACTGGTTGGTTACATCAAGCCTAGTTCTTAAAGCTATGTTTAAGTTTGTGTTTATTTAAATAATGCAACACTAAGTATTGACATTTTGCCTTTTACTTTATTTACGGTTTAACCGGCATGGCCGCGTGAAAGCACTCGGCAATAAATAACAATAACAACAACAACGGCTATCTTATGTTCTTTGTAACACATGCAATCTGTGCAATATTTAAGATATGCTATTAATTTAGTATCATACTCAGAAATGAAATCTTTGAACATTATAATCACTTTATAGCACTCATAAATATTTTCAATAGGTGAGAAGACAGAGCAGCTCAAATCAAGCTCACCTGTAACTCAACCCTCTCCAGGAACTCAACCCACTCAAGACTGTGGAAATGGTGGTGGACTTTCGGAGAACACCATCCCCATGCATCCCCCTCACCATCCTCAACAACACCGTGTCAGCTGTGGACCACTTCAGGTTCCTAGGAACCACCATCTCTGGGGACCTGAACCTGAGATGGTCTTCACACATAGACACTGTTCGGAAGAAGGCCTAGCAGAGACTGTACTTCCTGAGGCAACTCAAGAAGTTCAACCTTCCACAGGAGCTGCTGGCCATCTTCTACACTGCCATCATTCAGTCTGTCTTGTCTTCATCCATCTCAGTGTGGTTTGGTTCATCCACAAAACAGGACAGGTCCAGACTGCAACGAATAATCAGGTCTGCAGAGAGAATCATCAGGGCTGACCTTCCCTCCATCCAGGACATACAAGTCTAGGGTCAGGAAAAGAGCTGCTAAAATCTCTGCAGACCTCACACACCCTGCACAAAAACTGTTCAGAGTTTTACCCTCAGGCAGTCGCTACAGAGCACTGTTTATTAAAACCAGCCGCCACAGAGACAGTTTCTTCCCCCAGGCTGTTTCTCTGATGAACATTTAATAGACTACCAAACAACCTCATACTGAAGACGCAATTCCACCTTGTATATGTGTATATTGTATATATGTATTTAAGGACATAAAGATATATGCAGAATATATCTTATAACGGGGTAACCCAGAGAGCAAAGTGTACCGGAGTCAAATTCCTTGTTTGTTGTATGTACAAACTTGGCAATAAAGCTGATTCTGATTCTTCTGTATTATGTGGAGAAAACAGAACTGAATCAAGGCTTTGTCCAAGAAGTTGTCCGAGAAGTGTCCATCTGCTTTCAGTTTGTCAAAGAGGTCCATCCAGAACTGGATACATTCACTTCGCAGGATCAACCACCATCTTTCAATCCGCTGATTTCCAGTGTTTGGACCAAATATTACATTAACACTTTCAGGCTGATCTTCTGTAAGATGCAAATATCTTTGCATGTCAGCCGCATTAACATTTTCTGTCCCTAAATCCACTCTGTCTTTCAGGACAAACCTCGGCTTTAATCACTGCATCCATGAAGTATCCAGCAATGACTCTTAGATCATTATTTGTTTTGTATGCCTCAAGCCATATTAGCCTTCTGGAAAAACCGTCAATGCAACCATTGATCCCAATTCCAAATTTATCATAGCCATTCATATGCCAACCATAGTTTGGATCATGACTATAATAAATCCGTATCCTTAGTCGATTTCTTGACCTTAGGTCCACTCCTTCACCATCTAGTAAGCGTAAAAGGACTCGAACTGTTTCCCTATCTGTAACAAGACCATTAATCCAACATTTTTGGTCCATCCAACGATATCCGTGACATTGTCCAGAGGTTCCAAGTTGCTGACGAATAAAAGCTTCACTCATTTCAGTGTTGTTCTTTCGCCGCCAAAATTTCTTCTTATTAAGAATCCTTTCTAGTGTCCTCTTGCTAAGAATAACCGCATAAACATCAGCCAGCAAAGCAAGAATTTCATCATTGGTTAAACCACATCTGAAATACTGCTCAATTTGTTTATAATCCATTGAAAAGGGGAAAAATCTGTGTTTTACTGGTTAGACAGATCAAATGGAATACTGTGTAAATCTCATCATCAGACAAGACAGCATGTCTACTGAAAAAAACGAGAAATTGGCTGTTTCTGAAAGTCGAAATTATGACTTTGAATCTCATAATTATGATGTTGAAAGTCGAAATTATTACTTTCTATCTCATAATTATGACTTTGAATCTCATAAGTATGACTTTGAAAGTCGAAATTATGACTTTGAATCTCATAATTATGACTTTGAAAATCGAAATTATGACTTCCTGTTAGTTTTTTATTTTTTCTTTCATGGCGGAAATGGGCTTCCATACAATAAGTTTTGGTCTAGAGAATAAAAAAAAAGATTGCTAAGTTACAATACCTGAAAAGAACACATGAGGGCAGGCTTTTCCCCTTTTTTTGCCCTACATGAATAAAGTTAATTTCTGAAAGCATAATATTTACAAATTCAGAACAGAACAGTGCCGACATCAAACATTAATAAACTACAACTTCTAAACACCAAAAGTTTATTATTGCTATTAACCAAACTAGATTCAGTGACTTTTCACAACCCTTCAATCTATTACCCTGGTATAAACATAGGTTGATTAACTGGGATTGGATACATCCACATTACTGCTTGAAAGTCATTTTAAGGTGTGGGATGACATTGGCGCAAAAGTTCATTTGGACGTGCTGCACTATTTATTTTGTTTTAGTAACCAAATTTTAACAATCAAATTATAGTTTGTCACTACAACTGTTTTTATTCACCACTTATGTAGTTTAACCAAATTGCTCTGACATAAATTCCAATGTACCACATTCAGACACCAAACAATCCACCAAGTGCAACAGTGAAAACAGGAAGTGACAAATACGCCTTACCACGCCTCCACTTCTTCAGGAGTGAAATCGCGCTAATTTTGATCGCTCTATTTCCAGAAAAATGTTACTATGCCCCGGTGTTTCTCACCAGTGAAAGTGTCTGGAAAAGCTTCCAAAAGAGGAATCTGGGAGACATCCTGACCAGATGCCTTTACCACTTCAGCTGACTCTTTTTGATTTAGAGGAGCATCAAAGCATCAAACTAGTCTTTAAATTACAGCCCAGCCACCCCATGGAGAAAAACCTTTGGAGAGGCTTTGCATTAGATATGAGCAATGTTGGAAAAACACTCAGTGGCGCCGCCCTGCCTAATAAAAGAGGGGAAATCTACAATTTATTTTCCAAATTCTGTTATATATATATATATATATATATATAGTAAAGCTAGTAAAGGATTTTAAGACCAGTTCCCAGTGCCTAATTCCAAGTTTTTGCACAAAAACAGGGAATTTGACCTTGTTTCCACTTACGCAGTTCTGAATGTACTTTTATTTTAAATCTTAATATATAAATTTGGTGGGGAAAACAATTAAGTAATATTTATACATGCAGTCTTACTACAAAAGAAAAAGACATGGTTGAATTAGTACAGTTATGCATAGTGTTAATTCGAAGCTGGGCATTCAGTTATAGACGCCCTTCGAGGTGTCACGAAGGCTAAACAAGCACTGTAGGCATTTATACTTCTCGCTGACGTTGCTGCAGTATGCTCCGAAAACACAGGAGGCTGTATGCTAGATATCCAGTGGAACTGTAGTAAAAGAGAGAGGATGTTAAAACGGCAAACATCAAAAACATTTCCTATTTAGTTCAATTCAATTCAATTCAGTTGTATTTATATAACGCCAATTCACAACACATGTCATCTCAAGGCACTTCACAAAGGGTTTGGAATGGTGCAGGGTTGTTGGGGAGGTTAGATTAAACTACTGAGTGTTAGAGTTTGGCCATTTTAGAATGGGCTATGTGTAAAATAATAATAACTGATTAAGTTTGTCCTTGTAGAGCCTACTGGTGGCCATTGTTATAGTAAAAACCACAAGGATTGGGGGGAACCTCTCTCTGTAGCAGCAGTCACTCCTCCTGGATGAGCATATAGCGACAGTGGACAGTCACTGGCGTTGACTTTGCAGCAATCCCTCATACTGAGCATGCATGTAGTGACAGTAGAGAGGAAAAACTCCCTTTTAACAGGAAGAAACCTCCAGCAAACCCAGGCTCACTGTGAGTAGCCATCTGCCACGACGGACTGGGGGTTTGAGAGAACAGAGCAGAGAAAGAAAAAAGAACACAGAAGCAGAACACAGAAGCACTGATCCAGGAGTACTTTCTATGGGAAGGAAAAGTAAATGTTAATGGATGTAGCTCCTTTAGTGATTTCATCTAGGAAGAATAAACAGATAAACTCTGAGCCAGTTTTTAAGGTTAGAGTACGAGAGAGAGCACATACAGTTAGTCACAGGGAAAGCTCAGTCAGTAGCTATGTCTAGGACAAAAATAGGGTTAAACACTGAAAGACAGGGCCAAGTGTATCATCGGTAGGTGAGCATTAAGTTGTTGGCAGCAGAGGCTTTGATGATGCCCCTCTCCAGTAAGGTGTCACATGTAGATACAGAGTCAGGCCAGGTGTAGCTTCTAGGAAGAGCACAGTGAGAGAATATAAAGTTAAAAGTTGAAATAACAGCAAATAATGCAAAATTTGAGAGTAGAATGAGAATTTAGCAGAGAGAGTTAAAGTGGCCATTATGTCCTCCAGCAGTCTAAGCCTATAGCAGCATAACTACAGAGATAGCTCAGGATAACCTAAACCACTCTTAACTATAAGCTTTATCAAAAACGTTTTAAGCCTAGCCTTAAAAGTAGACAGGGTGTCTGCCTCATGGACTAAAACTGGGAGCTGGTTCCACAGGAGAGGAGTCTGATAACTAAAGGATCTGCCTCCCATTGTACTTCTAGAGATTCTAGGAACCACCAGTAAACCTGCAGTCTGAGAACGAAGTGCTCTGTTATGAACGTATGGAACAATCAGATCTCTGATGTATGATGGAGCTTGATCATTAAGGGCTTTATATGTGAGGAGGAGAATTTTAAATTCTATTCTGGATTTAACAGGGAGCCAATGAAGGGAAGCTAAAATAGGAGAAATATGATCTCTCTTTTTAAGTTTCATCAGAACTCTTGCTGCAGTATTTTGAATCAGCTGAATGCTTTTAACTGCATTTGTGGACATCCTGATAGTAACGAATTACAATAGTCCAGCCTTGAAGTAACAAACGCATGGACTAGTTTTTCAGCGTCACTCCTGGATAGGATATTTCTAATTTTGGCAATGTTCCGGAGGTGAAAGAAGGAAATCCTAGAAACCTGTTTAATATGGGATTTAAATGACATGTCCTGGTCAAAAATAACACCAAGGTTTTTTACTTTATTAACGGAGTTCAGTTTAATGCCATCCACACACCAAACAATCCACTGATTGCAACAGTAAAAAACAGGAAGTGACGAATACGCCTTACCAAGCCTCCGTAAGTTCTGTAGGAGTTCTGCATCTTATCAACATGATTCTGTTTCTTGCAATGTTTCTGATTCATAAGAGTAAAACAGCCTGAGGGACAGACAGCCTGGGGAAAGAAACTGTATCTTTCTTGTTTTTGCAAATAGCACTCTGTAATAGCACTGTAATCATAAATAAATAACACATAGTCCCATTTGCAATATTTCCACTGGAAAAATATTCTTGTATGTCTTACCTATAAATAGGGACCAAATGTTTGCACTGAGACTTTAAAACTGTGGAGCCATTCTCGGTTTTTTAGGTTATGTAATTTCAGGCGGAAATTGGTCCAAAACCCCTTAGGGCTTAACAGATTGAGTGTGACTAAAAGGCAAAACTAGAAGAGGTTTGTAAAGGAGCAAAACCCTTTACACTGGACTGTGGATAATTAATGACTGCTCACAGATGAAGGGCTAGAAAACAAATGAATAACATCCTTTTATATTTTACGGTGTATTTTAGCTCTTTAAAATAAACTACAATTGGCTAAAATCTGCATTGCCAGACCAGAGCTATGTAAAGCTATGCCAGCATCAAAAGAGAAGTACATTTGTTCCAGATTTGTTTTCTTGCATCAACCCAATATCAAAATGCCACATGCATAAGTGTCTTGGCATTAAGGATATAAAGGTAAAAAAAGGAAAGAAAATGACTTGTTCCCCAGTCTTGGCTGGCATGCTGTGATGAGACTGGAGCAGAAGGTCATTCCTCTCTGTTATGACATTCTTCAAACAGAGAAACCCTGCGAGCTGGACAAACTGGAGCCCTTGAGGACTGAGGGAAAGGGGAGGATGATGACAGCAGTGCAGATAATACAACTTCTCTGTAAAAAAAAAAAAAAAAACTCACTGCGATTTACAAATCGTCTCAATGGCCTCAATTGAGAGTAAAAGTGTTTGAAGATGTTTCAACATAGATTTCCCTGGTCTTCCTGGCTGATACTGACATTTTTATCTGGGAATAGGTAATGCTGTTTTCTGATTATCTTTGTTTACATTCAGTTTCTAGACTGAAATGTCAAATATTAGCAGATGGGTACATTATCTGTTTAGATTAAAAATTCACTTTCAGTTAAAGGATTTCTGCTGACATATTGTATACTGAGCAGTGTTTAAAACTCAGCACAGTATATTAGATACAACAGATGCAGTAGTTTTGTCAGGAATCTACAAAACAAAACAAACACCATCACCACAACCCTCCTCCGGATTATCAGTGTTTTGTTGTGCAATAATGCCAGAGCTTGGCTCATCCCTTTCAATTTTGTCCTAATACCACCGCCTTATTGGGCTGGTATTTACAGGACAACCCTTAACAGACCGAAATATTATTTAATAAAATATTAAAGCATTAATATTAAATAATATATTCATATTAATAATTACAACATTTGGCATCCCGCAGGTGAGCATTATTATGAACAGCTTGCACTGTACATAAATGAGAATGAATAAACCACAACTTCACATTATTGATGCACCAAGTGATGATCCTAAAATCAGCTGTCACCGGTCACAATAGGACTCAATAGGAGTTCTAACATCAAATGTCACTGATTATATTTAGGAGAACATTATAACTCGTGACATTCCTTGAGTTCACAATTTTAGACTTTTGTCAAAGTTAACTCTAATAATATCTCCGTGCTAGTAACAATCAACTCCACTACATAGGCAAAATTTTAGATGTTTTGACTCAGTCTGGTTCATTCTGTGTAAACAATAGCTTGAGACTTGGTTTACATTCACAGTTAACCTCACTGTCCAGACAGTTTGCTGCACATCTGTATCCAGAGGCTATGTTTCGTGTAAAACCACAATTTGAAACTGAATTAACTTTGCAGTTAATTTTAGTATCTGACCTAAGATTTTTAATGCATGTAGCCATTCAGGAACTTTATAGTTTGTTTTATGTTTTGAAAGAACGGGATTTAGTGCCAGATTAAATCCCAAATTTAATCTAATCCACCCTGCCATAAAGGATGGGTGTATCAAAAGCCATGTATTGTCAAAGATTAAGACCCATTTATCCAGAAAGATTTGGTTCTTATTCAAAATAATATTTCCTTAAATATTATTTTAATATTTATTTAAATATTATTTTAATAAATAATGGCAGCTAATTAAACACCGTTGAGAATTGGTCATCCAGAGGGTTGATTTTTTTTAGCAATTTATTTTTTTAATGTTTTCTCAAAATGTGTTATCTGATCTTGCATTGTGAATGGTTCTTTAAAGACATACCAATTATTGCCTAAATTGGTTCCAACACAACCTTAAATGCTCACATTTATAGCAATAAAAACTAAAATAATTATATTCTCACATTCTGGGACTAAAAGACTGGAGAGCCCTATATGGAGTCACAATATTAACTGTCTTATCTTTTCCAGATGTATAAACTACAAGTGTAACCAAAGAAATGATGTATGATGATTTTCTATGTTCTACAAGTATTAAATGAAATGAGGGATCTTTGTTTATCCAGTTAAAACACATATGATTGAGAACTGATGATTAAAATAGAACATTAAGGTTTAGAAATTCTTAATCAGCTATATATGAAAGAGAGATGATAATCAGTAGTGATGTATGAATAAAAAAAATGAATTGATGGTTTTATAACTGTGACTAAAGTAAAAGCAGAAAGCTGAGAGTGGAATACTGTGTAAAGTTTAAGGTTGAACAGATAAGGGAGAGAACTGTATGCTGACTAGGAGTGACGAGAGCTGGCTTGAGGCTGACAGCAAGCCTTTTGAAGACCAGCAAGCAACACGAGGAAGGGAGGAACAGGATAAAGCCAGCTGTGTGCTGACTACTGGTATCTTGAAGGCCGCAAAACAGCACAAGAAAGTCACTGTAACCATGACTAAGTATTGAGCAATAACATATTGTGCAATAACGGCTGAACAAAGGGCTGACCAGTGAGAGCATCTGCACTATAAAAGCAATGCCAAAAAGGGGAACCAGAGAACAAGATCGGAAGGAGAAAGACGGAAGGAGAAAGACGCTACAGTTTCTTCTCTGAAGCTGCACTCAGAAATACTGTGTTGCAGCTTTGTTTGTTAAGGATGGTTGAGCATGCACTGAAGGTCTAGGCCTATGAAATATATATATGTAGAGCCACATTAAATGGTTGGTCAAATTAAACGTTTCTACACAGTTTAGATGTAGGTTTTTAGTTAGTCTAATATGTAAAACAAAAAAAATGGGTTTTCTTCTACAGCGAAACAGAAGATAAATAGTAATGGATTGTTGTGGGTTCGATTCCAGCTTCCTCCTGCCACATGTCGATGTGCCCCTGGGTAAGGCACTTAAGCTCAAGTTGCCTACCGATCTGCGTATCGGTGTATGAATGTGTGAGCGTTAGTGAGTGCGATTGGGTGAATGTGGCTCTAGTGTAAAGCGCTTTGAGCGGTCTGTATGACTGGAAAAGCGCTATATAAGTTCAGTCCATTTACCATTTACCATTTACAGATGAATCAGAGGACAAGAGACACAGCCCAGCTGATCAACTGCATTACATTAGCTATTATTGAAGAACCTAAGACGCTAAATGAATTGATTGCCTTAGCAATTAGGATAGATAGTCACATGATGGATAGAAAGAAATCCCGAATAGAGAAAACTGTTGTGAGACCCAAGACGCCCGCTATTGCCACCTGTTCTGTGCGGCCAAAAGAGAAGGGAAGCTGGCGGACCATCACACTAACCCTAAGAATCCCAGATCTACTTTACCAGCCACCATTCTGTACAACCAAGATGCCCTAAATCTATCCGCCCTAATCAACTCTGGAAGTGAACAAAACCTGATCGACCAGCTCCTAGTGGAACAAGCTCAAATAGAAATAGAACCTCTCTCTTCTCCTCAACAAGTGTTGGCCCTCGATGAAAAAACCCTTCAAAGAATAACGCATCAAACCAAACCCCTAAAGCTGGTAATTTCAGGTAATCACAGAGAGGACATTTCATTCTATGTATTTCCCATCTCCCAAACTTCTCTGGTCCTGGGTTTCCCATGGCTACAAAAGCACAACCCCCAATTCAACTGGTCAGATTGCCGTATGAATTCTTGGTCCATTAAATGTCTTTCTTCTTGTTTACAGTCAGCAGTATCTCTCAGTGGACGTTGAGGAGGCCGAGCCCCTTGATCTTTCACGTATCCCTGAAGAATACCATGACCTAAAGCAGGTCTTCAGTAAAACCAGAGCCTTGTCTTTGCCTCCCCATCGTCCATATGACTGTGCAATAGATCTTCTCCCTGGAGCACTTGTACCCACGAGCCGACTATACAAAATCTCCCGTCCAGAACGTCAAACTATGGAGAAGTACATCACTGAGTCTCTGTCTGCTGAAATCATCCGCCATTCATCTTCCCCCCTGGGCACTGGGTTCTTCTTCGTGGGGAAGAAGGATGGATCCCTCCGTCCATGCATCGCTTACAGGGGATTAAACCAAATCACAGTAAAAAATAAATACCCTCTTCCTCTTTGAACCGGTCCATGATTCAACCATCTTCACCAAACTGGATCTCAGAGACGCGTACCACCTTGTTTGAATCCGCCAGGGGGATGAATGGAAGACCGCCTTTAAGACACCTTTAGGTCACTTCGAATATTTGGTGATGCCCTTTGGCCTCAGTAACGCTCCAGCAGTTTTTCAAGCTTTGGTGAACGACGTCCTTTAGGACTTTCTCAACATGTTTGTTTTTCTTTTATCTTGATGACATCCTCATTTATTCCAAGAATCTCACTGAACATCGCCGTCAGGTTTGTCAGGTCCTTTAACATCTACTGGAAAATAGACTTTTTGTTAAGGCTGAAAAGTGCCAATTCAATCAGGTTCATCAGAAACTCAGTGGACTTGCTTGTTAAGCACGTTTTCAGGCTGCACGGCATTCCCCAAGACATCCTGTCGTGTCGAGGGCCACAATTTATATCTCAAGTCTGGAAACAGCTCTGTTCAGCTCTGGAAGCCAAGGTGTCATTAACCTCAGGATACCACCCGCAGTCTAATGGACAGACCAAGCGGATGAATCAGGAGCTCGAGTCGACTCTCAGATGTCTCACTTCAACTCACCTCACTGATTGGAGTAAGTTCTTACCCTGGGTGGAATATCATAATTCCCATGTTTCAGCTGCAACAGGTTTTTCTCCCTATGAGGTCTCCCTAGAATATCAACCGCCTCTTTTCCCGGCTGATGAGAAGGACATTGCTGTCACATCCATTTGTCATCACATCCACTGCTGCAAACATGTATGGAACGCCACCATCCAAGCTCTACAGCATGCAGCTGATCAAAACAAGCATTTCGCTGATAGCAAATAGATATCAGGGCCTCAAAATCATCCTGGTCAGAAGGTTTGGCTTTCATCCAGAGACATTCCTTTAAAATCCATGTCAAAGAAACTCTCCCCTTGGTACATTGATCCTCATGAGATCGACTCAGTCCTACCACTGTCCGACTTCGCCAACCCTCCAGTCTCCGTATTCATCCCACTTTTCATGTGTCCTAGTTGAAACCTGTACTAACCCATACTTTTGTTTGCTCCTTCACAGGTGACCTTCTAGTCCTGGCTCCAGTTCCAGTTTGTCTTCAGACAAAAGATCAAGATCTAAAGATTCCAAGTACTCCTTCTCGGATCAAGTTCCAGCTGACAGCCTCTAAGCTCCTTGACTCCTAGGCCTAGGCCTCAGGTAAAACGAACCTTGCTCACCCTCAGCCGTGCTCCTCTCCAAAAACATTTACCAGGTGTAGTACCAGCCTCAGACTGGCTCCCCTCTTCCTGAAAGAAAGGTGCACTACCGTGGGTTCACCCATAACCACCACCTGTGCCGACAATAATTTACCTTGGATCAGACTCATCAGGAAGCTGCTCTGCAGCACTCCTCCTAGGCTCCACATCGCTCTCCCCTTGGCAGTCACTCCTCATCTTTTCTGTAAGCACAATCCATCTTCACTAACAAAACCCTACTCCCAGAAATATATCCGACTTACTTGTTCTCCTTCTTCAGCAGTTGGTGTGTTTCCAGTTCTGGGTCCATCTCCAAATCCAGTTCTGAAAAACTAAACTTGTTAAACTTTTCTCTGTCTCCTGAGTGTTATCTGCATGTGGGTCAAGACAGTTAAAAAAGAAACCATGACAAAAACACAAAACTACCGAATCAGAAATAGATATAAGAAGTATAAAAATAAATTGACCAATATTATAAAAGGCATATAAAAAGGAATATTATTATAAATTATTGAATAACAATAAAAATAATGTTAAGGCTACTTGGAACATTTTAAACAGTATTATCAAAAGAACCTTTAAGAATTACAATTACCTGCTGTATTTCATAGATAATGAGCAGAATGTTATTAGTATGAAGGATGTTGTAAATACATTCAATAGTTATTTTGTGAACGCCGGAACAAAATTAGCAAGGAAATACCTGTGATTCTCCAAATTCTCTAAATTACATAGCAAGTAACTCTAGTTCAATGTATCTTAACCTCATACATGAGAACAAAATCACTGATATTGTGAATAATTGCAAAAACAAGACATCCACTGAATGTGATGATCTTGACATGAAAACAATTCAATTAAATTCAGTTTTATTTATATAGCATCAATTCACAACACATGTCGTCTCAATGCACTTCACAAAAGTCAGGTACAAACATTCCAATTAATCCTAACCATTGAACAGTGCAGTCAGATTCAGTTATTTATTGAAATTGGATAACACGTTTTTCTATCTAAACCCAGCAGATTGCGTCGAGTCAGTGAATTGTAGCAGTCACTCCTCCTGGATGAGCATATAGCGACAGTGGACAGTCACTGGCGTTGACTTTGAAGCAATCCATCATACTGAGCATGCATGTAGCGACAGTGGAGAGGAAAAACTCCCTTTTAACAGGAAGAAACCTCCAGCAGAACCAGAACCAGTGTGTGCGGCCATCTGCCACGACCAACTGGGGGTTTGAGAGAACAGAGAAGAGACACAAAAGGAACACAGAAGCACTGATCCAGGAGTATTTTCTATGGGAAGGAAGAGTAAATGTTAATGGATGTAGCTCCTTTAGAGGTTTCATCAAGGAAGAAAAAACAGATAAACTCTGAGCCAGTTTTCAAGGCTAGAGTATGAAAGAGAGCTCATATAATCAGTCACAGTAAGAGCTCAGTCAGTAGCTATGTCTAGGAGAGAGACAGGGTTAAACACTAAAAGACAGGGCCAAGTGTATCATCGGTAGAGGGTGAACATTAAGTTGTTGCCAGCAGAAGCTTGGACGATGCCCCCCTCCAGGAAGGTGTCACAAGTAGACACAGAGTCAGGCCAGGTGTAGCTTTTAGGAAGAGAAAAGAGGGATAACATAAAGTTAAAACCTGAAATAACAGCAAATAATGCATAATTGGAGAGTAGAATGAGAATATAGCGATGAGAGTGAAAGTGGTCATTATGTCCTCCAGCACCCTGAGCCTATAGCAGCATAACTACAGAGATAGCTCAGGATAACCTAACCCACTCTAACTATAAGCTTTATCAAAAAGGAAAGTTTTAAGCCTAGCCTTAAAGGTAGACAGGGTGTCTTTTCCCTTACGGACTAAAACTGGAAGCTGGTTCTGCACTGGTCAGATCAGGGAGGGGACCAGAGAAACTTACGGAGTCCGACATTGTTTTGGCAAACTTACACACCGAAGCAACACTAACTTTGGCGACCTCCGATTGACGTAAACGGGTGTCATTACCGCCAGCGTGAATAACAATCTTACTCTATTTACGCTTATCCTTAGCCAGCAGTTTCAGGTAGGATTTGATGCCGCCCGTTCTGGCCCCTGGCAAACATTTGACTATGGTCGCTGGTGTCTCTAGTGCCACGTTTCTGAGCTGCCAATTACCAGTAGCGGGTGTGTCGCTGAGTGGGGGAAATCTGTTAGAAACGCAGACGGGTTGGTGGTGACCTGTGGGCTGGGATCCAGGACTATGCTTTCAACGTACCGTCACCCAGCCGACCACGGCTGCGCGGGCTCTGCTGAAGGACTGCTACGGGATGCTACCCCCGGTGGCTCCGTGCTGGCTAAGTAGCCTCGGCTATCTGCTGGTTTTTCAACAGCGCGGAGCCGGGCCTCCAATTCCGACACCCTCTCCTCCAAAGCTACAAAAATGCTACATTTATTACACGTACCATTATCACTAAAGGAGGCAGAGGAGTAACTGAACATCTGACACAGAGCAGGAGAGAGGAGACTCAGAGAGAGAAACAGCAGAATAGGTAGCCATGGTGGAGCTAAAGCTAACGCTAAGCTAGCAACCCCTTACCACTACTTGAAAAATCATGTAAGACACGGAGTCCCCAAACGTTAAATGCAGCAAAAGAAAATGTGTGTTTTAACTTGCTTATGTATTAGAACAAGTCAGAGATATCACAGTAGAGAGAAATCAGATCAAACGAGAGAGCCTTCACACACCAAACAATCCACCGAGTACAACAGTGAAACAGGAAGTGCTGAATACGCCTTACCACGCCTCCAGTTAAAAGGGTAATTGAGGGGTATCTCTAAACCACTAACCTACATCTGCAATCTGTAAAATTCAAAGGGGACAATTTCCCAACAAAATGAAGAAAGCAAGAGCTGGCAATAATCCCCTCTTCACAAACTATAGGCCTTTCTCTCTCCTTCCTCAGTTCTCCAAAATCTTGGGAAACTTTTCAGTGTGAGGCTTGGAAAATTCATAGATAAACACACATTACTGAGTAACAGTCAATACGGATTCAGAGCACATCGGTCAACATCTCTAGCTGTAACTGACCTCAGAAGAAATTACCAATATAACAGATAGTAAGAAATTAGCTATAAAAGTATTCATAGATTTAAAGACAGCTTTTGATACAATAAATCATGATATATTTATTAAAAAATTAGAACGTTATGGAATTCGGGGCGTAGTCTTGATCTGGATGAGGAGCTATTTAAAGAACAGACAACAGTTTGCGAAGATGGAAGATATTCAATTCAATTCAGTTTTATTTATATAGCGCCAATTCACAACACATGTTGTCTCAAGGCACTTCACAAAAGTCAGGTACATACATTCTAATTAATCCTAACCATTGAACAGTGCAGTCAGAGTTAGTTATTTATTCAAATTGGATAAAAAGTTTTTCTGTCTAAGGAAACCCAGCAGATTGCATCCAGTCAATGACTTACAGCATTCCCTCCTCCCGGATGAGCATGTAGAGACAGTGGACAGTCACTGGTGTTGACTTTGCAGCAATCCCTCATACTGAGCATGCATGTAGCTACAGTGGAGAGGAAAAACTCCCTTTTAACAGAAAGAAACCTCCAGCAGAACCAGGCTCAGTGTGAGCGGCCGTCTGCCACGACCGACTGGGGTTTTGAGAGAACAGAGCAGAGACACAAAGAGAACAAAGAAGCACTGATCCAGGAGTACGTTCTATGGGAAGGAAAAGTAAATGTTAATGGATGTAGCTCCAAAATATGGAAATGCTTCGCAATCGTCATGCATATGTTGCTAGCTAACTAACGACAGTCAATGACTTACAGAGGCACTGAATGCAGCTTTTATTTATATAACTTTTTTTTCGGGAAGCCATTGGGCTTAAAAAAACAAATAATCCAACACGAGAAATTATTTTAAAAAACACATACACGCTCAGCTGCATAATCGGTTCTGCCCTGTTTGAACTCGATGTGGATTTTTGAAATACGCGCCGTTACGGATGTCCATAACTAGAGTTTGGATGGTCCGAATTACACAAATAACACCCCTCCTTTTCATCCTTAGAGCCAGTAGAATAAAGTTATCTCCAAGTCTTTCACATCAATCCCACCAATCAGGAAGCAGAGGCCGAGAGTTCCGGTGACTCCCTTTTGTAGGATGTGTTTACTTTCAGATTCAACTGCTTATAGTTTTACTGGGTTTGGTGTTCATAGAAATTGTTTATATCGGCTTTTAGCCAAGATTCTGATGTTTCAGAGGATACCACACATGTCTATGTTTAATTAAGGGAAGTTTGAACAACAAACATAGGGGAAAAAAAACCTGGAGCTTCCCCGTTTGCAGGGGGGTGGGGCCTAAGTTTAATTATTTCTAGCGCGGCCCGGTACCAATTGATCCACGGACCAGTACCGGTCCGCGGCCCGGGGGTTGGGGACCACTGCTTTAAAGTACGCAGATCTAAATTAAACCAAGGAGCCTGCCTTCTATGAATGATTACCTTCTTTTTCAAGGGGGCTGCATTGTCTAATGCATCAAGCAATGATGAAGAAACACTATGAATCAATTTGTGAAGGGGCAGAAACAGAATTATTTCCCTCCACTGTGCTTTTCAGTGATAATGAGGAAATTAAAAGTGGAACAGATTCTTTAAAGGTTGTTACAGCATCGTCTGATAATGATCTACTATAATGAAATTTTCTTTCAGGTGTGGAGCACTCGGTTAAATTAAACTCAAAGGTTATTAAGAAATGGTCAGACAGGACAGGGTTATGAGAAAATATTGTTATGTCTTTACACTCAATGTCATATGTCAGCACAAGGTCTAGAGAATGAAGACAAAGGTGGGTAGGTTTGTTAATGTTTTGAGCAAAGCCAATTGAGTCTAAGATAGCATTAAACGCTATATTTAGGCTATCACTTTCAGTGTCAAAATTAATGTTAAAATCCCCCACTATAATCACTTTATCTGTATTTAACACTAAATCAGATAAAAGGTCTGAGAACTGATCTAAAAATTGAGAGTAAGGGCCTGGTGGACGGTACAAAACAACAAACAGAAGTGGTTTTAGTGCTTTGCAATTTGGATGAGGAAAACTAAGGATTAAATATTCAAAAGAGTTGTAGCTATTGATTGGTCTGGGACTAATCAATACATTGGACTGAAAGATGGTTGCTACTCCTCCTCCTCGCCCGGTATTTCGAAAATTTTAATAAGTAGTAGGAGTTGACTCATTTATAGTAACATAATCCTCTTGCTGCAGCCAGGTTTCTGTTAGGCAAAATAAATCAATCTGATTGTCAGAAATCAGGTTACTAACTAAAAATGTCTTTGAAGAGAAACATCTTATGTTCAGTAAGCCACATTTAATTGCTTTATTTTTCTTTTCGGTCTGAGTTGTGTTTATTTTTATGAGATTTTCCTGATTTCTTCCTTTTAGATTATTTTTTAATCTATTCAATTTTGGCCGTGGGAGAGACACTGTCTTAATAGAGTAATGGGTGGGTAGCAGTACATAAGCTGCAGAGAGGAGTGTTAAACTACGACCCTGCTTCCTGGTCTGAACCCTGGGTTGTCAGAGTTTTGAAGAACAAATAAATAAAGATATTGAATCTGATCATCTGGAGATTTTATTTGGAGTGCCTCAAGGGTCAGCATTGGGGCCAGTATTATTTAATTTTTGTATAAATGATATGTGTAAAGAATCAAATGTATTAAAATTTGTGTTATTTGCTATTGACAAATATTCTGGTTTCATGTGAGTTTACAACAACTTTTACCCATAATTACCTGAGAAATCTGTAAATTAAAGAAATGGTTTGATAATAATAGAATGGCATTAAATTTGAACAAGATTAAAATTATGGTTTTTGGAAATTGCAATAAAAATGCTCAAATTCAAGTCCAGATAGAAGGTGTAACTCTAGAAAGGATATGCGATAACAAATTACTTGGGGTAATAATCAATGAAAAAATACGCTGTAAACCAAATATTAAACATTGACAGAACAAATTATCTAGAAGCATCTCAGTTCTGACTAAGGCCAAACATATTTTGAACAGTAAATCACTTCACTTTCTTTATAACTCGTTGATTCTGCCATACTCATTGTATTGTTCAGAGGTGTGGGGAATTAATTACAAAAGCTCTCTACCACCACTGATTACCCTACAGAAACAAGCTATCAGAATTATCCATAATTTGAGGTTGTATGAATGCACAAATCCACTATTGTTAAAATCTAAAATTCTCAAATTCCGTGATCTGATGGAATTTAAAATTGCTCAAATTATGTTTAAGGCAGCAAATAAACTGTTACCCTAACACATTCAGAAATTGTTTTTTGAAAGAGATGGGAGGTATAATTTAAGGGGATATTTACAATTAAGGACTCGGAATATACACACAAGAAAGAGCTTCTGTATTTTAATTCACAACGTAACACTATGGAACAAGCTACATGATGAGCTCAAAAAAGGTAAAAATTTAATTCAATTTAAAAGAAGATATAATGAGGTCATTTTCACAAGATACAGAAATATGGGTGACTGATAATATGAATGTATATATGTAAGTGTTCATGAGTGTGAGTGTATCGGTGGATGTATGTACAGTATATATGTAGGTATACGTATGTGTATGTGGTGAGTTAATTTTAAAAAGCAGACATTTTTGAAATAGAAAATCAATTAACCCTAATTTTGATGTATATACAGGTCCCTTAGATTTATGCGTCCAAGCAGATTTATATAGGCTTTGATGTGTATAGAAATTTCTATGACCAAGAATGAGTGTAATGTACCGTAAATATGTTGATTTTTTTTCTTTATGATGCCTAATAATGTGGGCCCATCTGAAAGCATAATGCTGAGTTTATGGGGTAGGAGTTCATACGTTTTTTACTTCTTCCTACTCCTTTTCCAACATGTCAGGACTACTGTTATAACAAAATAAAATATGTGTATCTTACATTCTCTGTTATAGTTTTTAAATATGTCTGTAATTTTATTCCACTATCATGTTCGAAATTATTTTTTTTAATTGAATTGAACAGATCAGTTGTGGTATGTCACCTCTGGTTATGGAAACGTTTACCATCAATGAAGCTGCCATGACCAGTACCTCACACTGTAAACATGCACCTGGCAATATCCACATTTTCACACTGTGATCACTTCAAACTGTAAATGACAAAGTAGAAAGTTATATTTTGCAGCTTCCATACATGTCCTAACAAGAAATGAATGGATGCTGTAAAAGAGGAGATGAAGAAGTAAGAATGAAAGGAGAGGATGCAGTAGGAGACAGAAGAACCCTGAAAGGCAAAAGCTGAAAAAAAAGTAAACAATATTGGAATTTATTTTTTTTCTAATTTTATATAGTTTAAAATGCTATTAACATTGTAAACAGAAAAATCATACAGGCCACAAGATTAAAGCAGCTATAACACACTGCTTCTTACATGGTGACAAGTAAACATTCCCATCTATTGTGCAAACACTAGTGCCCAAATATGATATTTGAAGCTGTAAATTGCTTTTTTGGTTTTGTTTGAGTAACAAATAGGTTTTCTGTGAGTACGAGTATGAGTTAGTGGGAATCTTCGAAAGGATTGATGAGAATCGTGGTGAGGGAAATGAGTGGGCTTACTGTCTGGATGTGTGGTCTACAGCTCTGAGGTGGGTAATGATTCGGGTGGTGAGCTAGCCTGAGTGAGTCGTCCTGCGAAGCTTGGATTAGGGTCCGTGGTTGCGTTGGAGAGCGGGTAGGCAGGGTGAAGCAGTCAGGTGCTGCGGGAATTCAGTTTGTTGAAGAATGATCTAGTGCAGCAACAGAGTGCATGACAGGAAGGAAACTGGTCTTGATCAGTGTCTTGACCTGTAGAGCAGCAAAACAGGCAGGCTTGGGCAAGAAGGATTTCTCGAAAGGTTTTCACAGTTCACAAAAAATAGGCAGACTGAGAACTCGGAAACACAGAGGCTTGAGCTACCACAAACGTGGACCGTCAGGTAAAGAGTAGTCATCCCACAGCTCCTTATAAATGCTCCAGCCAGACTGTCAGCAGGTGTGCTGCATCACCTACACACCATTCCCACCAGCGGCTCTTCACCAGTGAAACAGAGACCCACAAACAGACAGACATATACAGATCATGACAGCTTGGTTGTTGCCAGCCGTGACCAGGTAAAATATCTGCATTCCCACTGTATTTAATCTGAATTACATTAAATAATCTTGGGCAAAAAGCATTAGCTGGCATAAGAACAGACATCTTCAGTCAACCTCCGAAAATTCTCAACCACATACTCTGGGAGGTCAACATAAGTCGCTGTGGCTCTAAGAGTCAAGTCAAGTCAAGTTTATTTATACAGAGCTTTTCAGCAACAAGGCACTCAAGGCGCTTTACATAAGGAAAAAAATAATGATACAGAAAATCAAACAACAGAGGTAATTAAAAAAAATAAAGAGAATTGAATGATGGATAAGAAAATGAAAGGAAAGTTGGACTGAAAACTTAACCAATAATGTTTAGATGACATATTCAAAGGCCACTCTAAATGTTGGAAAAATGTATATAAGTTATCTTTTTTTGTTTTAATCATGTTTATGTCTGAAGTTCTACTATAGTAAAGATGATTCCTATGATTGCTGTGAAAAAGTGTTTGTGGAAGGTTAAGCAATGCGGTCTGGAGTGGATCACTCTATGGACATGACAAGCTTATACCATTTATGAGAATGACTATGCTTTTAGGTTGAAATGTCTGTAAGAATTGGCTGAACCAATTCCCGCTTTTTGCTTGTAGGAATGTGAGTTGTAAATAAAAGGCTGGTGCAAGGATTTCTCCCATGGTGAGAAGGAAGTCACTGTTCTGGCAGAGGACTGTCTCACCCTTGCACGTCAAACTTACTTGGTTCACCTTGTGTCTTATTTTACACTTGTCTGTGTTTATCAGCTTTCTAATTCTAACATTTCCTTGGTCTTTTGAGCCAGAGCGCTAGAAATCTGCCACCTGGGGCCCTGTGGTGCGTGTGGGGTTTCAGTCTGTGCAGCCTCCAGAAAGTCTGGAGAACTAAAATCCTGCACAGTAAATTCTGTGTTGGTAATCGCCGAACCGACTGAGGGGCACCGGGGGGTGGATCAACGCATTCCGACAGACAGTGTGAACGAACGCACAGGTAAGACAGAACCAACTAAGTATATAAAGAGAAATACGCAAGCCGGTAAGCTTGGCGTTAGCACTAGATAAGTACATGAGCCGGTATGCTCAGCGTTTAACATAACTGCAGTTTTTGAAGAGGCCTGATAATAAACAGGGGGTGTGTATGAATGCAGAATCACATGATTCACTCTGTGAGACAACCTGAGGTGTGTCGTGGGGGAATTCTGATTTGGATATTAGGTGCCATCAAATCTCAGTCTAAAACCCCTGCAATCTCCGAGAGTAGAACTCAATTCGGAAAACAGGATCAAAACTAGGTGCTTGATCTAGAAGCCTGTTTTCTGGGAGATGTTGGGGGCCCTTTGAGGAATTCTGTTTTGATTTGATGGTACAACATATGAATAATAAATACACCCCTGTTATATAAATATATATATAAATAGAGCGGAGTCCGAATAATAATACCAAACTTCATAAAATGAAAAACGTTTAGATCATTTCATCCTAACTGTTATTCTATTATTCACTCTGCCCAAACCTAACCTCTGACCATGTTGAGGAAAAGATGTCCGGGGCGGCGAAGTTTGAAGAAACGTCCACAGTCAACAAGCGGTTAGCCTTCGGCTAACCTAACGAAGCTGTGGGTGGGGGCCCGTTTTGTCCGTCTACCAGCTGTTCATTACCGTAACCACGGTGATGCGGGCCGTTTGTCCTCCTCTCAGGCAAGGAAAACCGATTCACTCGGCTTGTAGAGACCGCGTCTCTGCTGGGGACTTTTCTCGAACACCATGTGCGTCTGCAGGGCTCGGAGAGAGAGTCAAACAATGCTGGTACCTTAATTCCCCGTTCGTGAATGAATACCGGATAAACAAACAGCAATTCATTCAATACTCAACTTTTGCATATGATCGGTGATCATATGAGACTCTTGGATCCAGTTTGAAGAGTTAAGTCTTTTTGCCAGCAAAAAGACTTCAGCGCGCTGTGTCTACTCCTGCTCCGATGGTCAACCGGCTTGGAGAGATCGGGCCATTGGAAAGGGGGTGCTTTTATACAGCCAGTGGCATCATGGGAAGTCTGCCGGTTCCCCCCTTTTCCCCTTCTGAAGTTGTGCTGAAAGTCTGTTAAATGCAATTTATTTTGAAAACGCCAGAAGAGTTTGTACTGGAGTTTTAATATTGAAATCCATGGTCCCAACAAGTGGACTGCAACACGATAATGCTGATGACAGTACCTATCAACAGCAGTTAAAAAATGCCCTCCAGGCAAACACTTTGCCTTAGATTCGTAACTGGGTCACAAAACATAATAGCAATCCACCCACCTGCTCGGTTAGCAGTTGGCAGAACTGGGCAATGCATGCTGAAAAGGTAGTCAGTGGAAAGAAAAAACAACCCCCTACTGATGCCTTCTATGCTGAAAATGAAATATTTTATGCAGGATCAGTAAGTAGGGGGAGGGGTAGAATCAGAGGAATTTTCAGAGGAAGAGGAGGCCTTAGGGGGCGTGGACGGAGGCAAGTGAGAGGGGGAGATGACGGAAGAGATGATGCATGGTAGGCTTGTGGACAGCATGGTCATTGGGCTAGAAACTGTCCAAATGGTCACCCCAGTCAACAATGACTAGATGATAGAGTGGACACTATAGATAATACGATGAAGATGAAGATGAAGAAATGATAGAAGTTGCAGCCAAATACGGATGGCTAGGAAGATCCTCTCCAAGGAAAACAGTATATGTCAGTTCTTTTGAGATACAAACAACTTCACCTACTGTTATAATATAAAGATCTGAGTGATGTGAAAAAAACTGACAAATAAAATATAAATTTTTTAAAACAGGTGGGCTCATCCAGGGGGAAGACGGGGGGATGCAGTGTTCCTGGGAAATTTTTTTCCCCAATGGTGGAAGCGGGAGAAAAAAACGTTTTAATTTGGATAATCATGGGTGGATCATGAAACTTAGGGCCCAAAAAACCCCAAAAATGCCCCAAACGCCAAGACCAAAAGACAAGTTTCTGATGATTATGAACCTCCCCGACCTGACAATGAAAATGACACTTCGGGGGGGCCCCAAAGACAACACCTTAAAGTGGACCCCCAAAACACCCCCTTTATTGATCCTTTGGGTGGATAAAAAAAAAATTTAAAGCATTAAAAACAGACTAGTGAAAAAAAAAAGGATTATGGGGAAAAACATGTGTTTTTTAAGAAATAAAAAAAAAATTTAAAATTTAAAATTTTTTTGCAAATGTAATTGCTCTGACAGAGAGTAAGTAAGTAAAATGTATTTGTATAGCACATTTCAGCGGCAGGGCAATTAAAAGTGATTTACATTAAAAAAACACAAAATCATAAAAACCATTAAGCGGATATTCATGACAGTCATGAGGGAAAAGTTGTCATTATGTGAATGTGTGTGAATGGGAATGACTGATTTTATTATAGAGCGTCTCTGAGTGACCTTAAAAGCGCTAATTAAGGTCTGATGATCATTGCCAAACATCTATCTGAATAAGGTTTCCAGAATTTTTCCAAAATCATATAAAGATTTAAGATTTAGTTATGAGGCTCCTCTCCTGTGGAACCAGCTCCCGGTTTTGGTCCGGTTTTGGTGGCACCCTGTCTACTTTTAAGGCTAGGCTTAAAACTTTCCTTTTTGATAAAGCTTATAGTTAGAGTGGCTTAGTTATTCAGGGAGGGAGCCTCCCTCCCTGTTGGATGGAGTAAGGGGGAGTCAGGTTTAGCCTAAACCGGCTCAGTTATGGTTGAGGGGAAAAACACCCCCCCCCATTTTTGCTACCTGTATGACCCCCTTTTCTTTTCCAAAAGTTATAATCAGTTGACAGAGAGGGATCCCAATCCTTTTGGTTTTTTGTATAACAAGACCATCAGTCATCAGTCTTTGTGGGGGACCTGAAAAGCATTGTTGAAAAAAGCGCCGTTTAACTAAATAATCTGAACTGAAACTTTCTGTGTAGTTATCTGTATAGGCTTAGGTGGGGAAACATAATACCTTTCAACCTCTTCGACATTCTCCAATACTTCCCAAATTTGCTTATTTGCTTATTTTAGCTTTTAACTTTTTTTCTATCTCTTTTCTTTTCCTAGAACTACCCCTGCCTGACTTGGATACTTGTAACACCTTTCGGAGAGGGGCATGCCCAAAGCTTCTGTGGCAAACAACTTAATGCCCACCCTCTCCCGATGATCCACATGGCCCTGTCTTTTAGTGTTTAACCTTTCTCTCCCCTAACATAGCGATTGCCCGAGTTTTACTGTAACAAATTATAGTTTTCCTTTCAGACTCAAAACCTTGAAAACGGCTCAAGTTTTTGGGTTCTTTTTTTTCTAGGTAAAACGACTAAAGGAGCTACATCCATAACATTTCTCTTCCTTCCCATAGAAAGTATCCTGGATCAGTGCTTCTTTTTTTCTTTTGTGTCTTACCTTTTTTCTCTAACCCCCAGTCGGCGGGAGATGGCCGTTCACAATGGTCTGGTTTTGCTGGAGGTTTCTTCCTGTTAAAAAAGGGGGTTTTTTCCCTCTCACTGTCGCTACTGCATGCTCAGTATGAGGGATTGCGGCAAAGTCAAAACCGAGTGACCGTCCCCTGTCTCTCAGTCATCCCGGGAGGGGGAATGCTGCAAATCACTCACTGGATGCAAACTGCTGGGTTTCCTTAGACAGAAAAACTTTTTTTTCCAATTTGAATAAATAAAAACTCTGACCGCACGTTCAAAGGTTAGGGCTAAATTTGGGAAAGTATGTACCCGACTTTTGTGAAGTGCCTTTAGACGAATGTGTTGTAATTGGCGCTATATAAATAAAACTGGATTGAATTAATTTAATTAGAAACTATAAGTTCGACTGGGACTGTTTTTAATGCAACCAAAAAGCTCTTACAGGATGTCCACAGAAGTCCAAAATCTTCGAACCGGGGTTGCAGAGCGGATGGTGTTGGACCTGCGACACCTCGGTGGGGGGGTTTGGCTCTCAAAGAGACCGGCCCCTACATTGCTGATGGACCAACCGAAGAGACACAAGTGAGTATGGTGTACCCAAATTAAATTAAAAAAAAGGCGTTCCCAGAGGTGTCCATTCCCCGGCCCGAGGAAGCCTTTTGTTTCCGTGGTTTTTCTCGGGCCCCGTTTGGGCAACTGTTTTTGAAAATCATGAGAAATTGTTGGTACAATGTTGTCCCAGTATTACCAACTTCTGGACAAGAACCAGGACTATGATGACATTATGGAGGAGAAGTCCCTAAACTTAACAATAGTTTATTGTTTTAATGAAGTATATGCATAAAGTCTTTTGGAAGTGTATGCACGGATGTGATTTAAAGGTCTGGGTGGTTGATACACTGACAACAAGTCTGTAATGTATTTTGGTGCTAAGCCATTCAGTGATTTATAGACTAACAGAAGTATTTTAAAGTCTATTCTCTTAGATACAAGGAGCCAGTGTAAGAACTTTAGAACCGGGGTAATGTGCTCCATCACCCCGGAAGAACCTTCCGCCTCTCTGCCTGCTCAGACGCGTTTCTCCTAAGCTCCCTGCTTGCTTGCATTCTTTTACTCCTAACTTTTTATCTCTTAGCCAAAATTATGGAAATATTGGACTAAAACTACTTCTTACCAGCGACTCCCAAAGATTATTATTATTTTTTTTTCTAAAGGATTTTGATGTTTTTATAATCGAACCCGAAAGGACAAGTTGAGGCCAGCTAATCAGCACAAGATACCTTCCTTCACCACAGAGGACTTCGACAAACTTTTACAGAAAATTGCTGTTTTGGAGATAAAAATCCACTATAGTGAATGTGGAGGTGAATATGGGGTACAGCGATGATTCAACTCTGCCTGTGATCCCAAACAGTGACAGCCAGCTCAACAACTCAGCCGGCAATCAGAACACTGAGAATAAACCTACCGGCAGACCCCCCTGGCACGTTTTAGGCGCGTGCCCAAATAATCCAGGCGGACGACTCACTGGAAGATCTCAGCAATTAAATAAATTAGAATGGCCAGAATTACAGAGAAATGCCCCCGTTTTCCCTGGGAAAAGGCGACTTCGACAGCGAGCTGTTGTCACAACAACAGATAGGAGTGAGACAGCTGGAAATAATGGAATTCCCCTCCAAAACAGATTTGCTGCACTACAGAATGAAAACCAGGAGAATGACCCATCTTCTGAGAACAATAAAAGGTTTGAGAACAACCTTCATTCTAAACAGTCTTCTCCTAAATTGCCAGAGAAAAAGCGCCCCACCTGACCAAGAATCCTAATAGTGGGCAACACAGCTGTGGATGGGATTAAAAACTTCTGCAACAAGAAAAACACAGACGTTATGATTGGTATCAGTAACGTGGTGTCCGATATCTCAGAGAATATTCTTGCAATCACAGAAAAGCGCCCGTCTCTAGAAAACCTTATTATACACTGTGGAGCCATGGATGACGTGGCTAAGAGAAAATCAGAAGAACTGAAGGATTTCACCTGTCTTCTGAATATTGTTGGAGGTCTCAATATCAAGGTGTTTCTCAGCGGACCCTTTGCACCGATTTTCTGTGGAGATGAGATTTTTTCGAGACTTCTGATGATTAATAAGTGGTTGAAAAAAACATGTGCTACAAAACCTGTGAACTTCATCGACAACTTTAATATTTTTTGGGAAAAAAGACACCTCTTCAAGCAAGATGGTTTCTGCTTGAACAAGCCAGGAGCCAGACGTCTCACATCTAATCTATTCTATTCAGTAAATAATCCGCCAGCAGCTTCGACCTTCAGCAGAGAACATGGAGTATCAACCACAATGATAACGCTGCCACCAACAGCTCCAGCAGGAACAACCGGCCAGTTGGCTGAGAAAGAGAGGTCATCACAAAAAGTCTCCCCGTCGAAATCAACAGGAGAGGTGGACCAACCCGTTATACCCCCCTCCCCCAAAAACCCAGACCGACAACCCCCGGTAAACCCCCCTCACCCCAGACCCCGACCCAGACCGAACAGAACTCTCCCATCTCCCCACTGAGCCCGCTTTTTGCTTTACTGGAGTCTAATAACATAAAAGGAGCTCTTAAAATCGGGACCTAAATGGCTCTGGCATCTTCTCTATTCAACACCCCCCGTGGCCGAGGCCCTGCTAATAAACCAACATCTTCCAAATGCCGCACAGCCCCAGCTCCTCCTAATCAGGACCTTCAAATCACTTCTCTGTGATACAGTCTGAGCCCCAGTGGTAACTCACAAACTCAGAAATGAGCATGTCCAGGAAAAACTTGGACCCCTAATAAGAGATAATTGTAAAATCTCTGTGCTTACACATGTCAGAAAAAACAAAGCGACAGTAATAAACAATCAAAAAAAGCCATAAACTGTCATGTACAACCAGATACAGAGTTAATATCAGCAACTAAGCCATATAAACTGGCGTTATTGAACATCAGATCTCTATCAGGAAAATCATTTTTAATCAATGACTTCATTACTGACCACGATCTTGATGTTATGTTTTTAACAGAAACATGGTTACATGAATTTAATGAAGCTCCCATTCTGATAAAGTCGACACCTCCGAACTACAATTTTCTTTGTGAGAGCAGACAGCAAAGAAAAGGTGGAGGGGTGGCTACTTTGTTTAAAGATTTTTAGAGTGTAAAAAGCTATTTCTGGGCAAATTTTTGACTCTTTTTAGAATATTTGTGCTCTCCAAGTAAAGAGCCCGTACCGAACCATGTTCTTGAATATTTACAGGCCGCCTAGGTCCAAAACAAACTTTTTCAGTGATTTTGATGAGCTTTTAATCTGTGATATGTGTTGATTTATGACTGTTTTATATTGTGGGAGACTTTCACATTCATATGGACAATCCTGAAGACAGAAGTGCAATAGATCTATGTGACACTCTTAGAAATATTTGTTGACTCAACATGTTAAACAGCAAACGCACAAACAGGGACATATTTTTGGACTTGATCATCACCAAGGGTCTAAACATTTCAAGGTGTCCTGTAACTGATTTTTCCCTATCTAACCACTTTTCTGTTATTTTTTAAAGCATCATCTCCAATGTCTCAGTTTGGCCGAAACAGACATTATAAGAAACGCATCTTTAAGGACGGTGCTGCTAAACCTTTAACCAGATTTACTCTTCTAACCTCCACTTTGCCCTGTACACTGTAGATGAAGCTGGTAGATAACTTTCATTCTAAAATCTCGGACATCATTTTATTAAATTTCTTCAATTAAAGTGAAAGTCGTTTCTGGGAAGAAAATGTCTCCGTGGAGAAGTGCTCCACCAGTCAGAAGTGATAAAAAAGGAGTGTCGAAAAGCTGAACGCAGGTGCGGAAAGACTGGACTCCAGGTTACCTATATTTCTTATAAGATAGACTATACAGATATAACCTACAACTGAAAAATGCAAGGGAATCTTCTTTTCTGAGATCATCAGCAAAAAACATTAACAATGCTCATGCCTTATTTGCCACGGTCGACAGGCTAACAAACCCTCCTGTAACTGTAGCATCGGAACTCCACTCTACCAGGGCCTGCAATGAATTTGCCAACTTCTTCATTGAAAAAACCCAAAAGATCAGAGGGGCAGTCAGCACATCCACATCAACTCCAGTACCAATGTTGTCTCCAACTAGAACTGATTTTGACAAAATTTCACAATTTCACTAAATAAACTACAAAAACTTAGAAGAAATCGTACTGCAACTAAGCTCTTCTTCCTGCTGTCTCAATCTTTTACCCACAGCTTTCCTTAAGAAAGTGTTGCCTGTAATAACATCTGATTTAACACAAATAATAAACACATCCCTTTTGTCAGGTGTTTTCCCCCAGGCCCTGAAAACAGCAATTATCAAACCTCTATTGAAAAAGAGCAACTTGGTCAAGCTGCTACTACAGAACTACAGGCCTATCTCAAACCTCCCCTTCATCAGTAAGATTATTGAAAAAGCTGTGTTTCAACAGTTAAACAACTTCCTAACAATGACCAACCGCTTCGATGTCTTCCAATCAGGCTTCCGTGCTCACCACAGTACAGAGACTGCTCTTGTCAAGGTGTTCAATGACATTCGTATAAATGCAGACTGTGGAAGAACCACAGTGCTGGTATTATGGACCTTAGTGCAGCATTCGACACTGTTGATCACTCCATTTTTTAGAGTGCCTGGAAACTGGGTCCGTCCCTTTCTGGTACCGCACTCAATTGTTTAAATCCCTACTTGAAGGACAGGGACTTTTTTGTTCATAGGTAACCTTACATCAGAGACACAAAAATCACATGTGGTGTTCCCCCCAAGGTCCATCTTAGGGCCCCTTCTATTCAATATCTACATGCTCCCCCTAACTCATTTTAATAAACAACCGTAAGTTATCATAACTATGCAGAACGCCAAAGCTTACGTTACGATGTCACCAGGTGACTATGAACCCATTCAAGCGCTCGGTAAATTCTTAGAAGAAATCAATGCATGGATGGGCCAAAATTTTCTTCAGCTGAATCAAAACAAAACTGAAGTAATAATCTTTGGACCAAAGGAAGAGCGTTTAAAAATTAGCATACAGCTTCAGTCAATACAGCTAGAAACCACCAGTCAGGCTCGAAACCTGGGTGTAGTGATGGACTCAGACCTGAACCTTCAGAGGCACATAAAGACAGTAACAAGTTCAGCCTTCTATCACCTAAAGAATATCTCCAGGATTAAAGGACTTATGTCTCAGCAGACCCTTGAAAAACTAATTTATGCGTTCATCTTTGGTAGAATTGATTACTGCAACGGTGTCTTCACAGGTCTTCCTAAAAAGTCGATCAGACAGCTGCAGTTGATCCAGATCTGCTGCCCGCGTCCTCACTAGACTAAGAAAAGTGGAAGCACATTCACCCCGGTTCTAAAATCCTACACTGGCTCCCTGTAGCTCAGAGAATAGACTTTAAAAATTTCTGTTAGTTTTTAAATCACTGAATGGCTTAGCACCAAATACATTACAGACTTGTTGTCAGTGTATCAACCACCCGACCTCTCAGGTTTTCGGCTCAAATCTACTCTGCATCCAAAAAACCGAACCAAACATGGAGAAGCAGCTTTTGTTTTTTATGCTCCACTAATCTGGAAAAAACTCCCAGAAAACTGTAAAACAAAAAAAACCCTTAAATTGTTTTAAAAAAAATTTTAAAAACGTATTTTTTTTAGAGTGGCCTTTTGACTGTGCCATCTAAACATTATCAGTTACGTTTTCAGTCCAATTTTTTCCTTTCATTTTCTTATCCACATTCTATTTTTCTTGTTTTATTTTAATTTAAATTTTTCTTAAATTACCTTGTTTGATTTTCTGTATCATTGTCTGTATCTGTGTTTTATTTTCTTTGTGATTGTATTGTAATTGTATGTACAGGGCTTTGAGTGTCTCGTTACCGAAAAGCGTTATATAAATAAACGTCCCTTACCTTACCTTACTTTCTTTGTTTTAGTTGATTCTGGATCAACTGCAGCTGTCTAATTGACTTTTTAGGTAGACCTGTGAAGACATCATTGCAGTAATCAATTCTACTAAAGATGAACACATGAATTCGTTTTTCAAGGTCCTGCTGAGACATTAGTCCTGTAATCCTGGAGATAAGACATTGTAACTCCTAAGAACAAACAAAGTACAAGTACTAAAGGCCAATGGACTGCCTGTTGATGGTAGAAGTCACTCTATTCCTAACTGTAATTACTAATTGTAATAGCTGACCGAGCATGGATTCCTAAGACAACATAAAAAAAAAAACTTTTTTTGAAAAACAGCAATGACACGACATATGTATTAACCTTTACCCATTTAATAAATTTGACAAGGTTATTTTTTACATGTAAGTAAACCAACACAGCACTTTGGACGTTGACCAAAGTCAAATGAATCAAGAGGCAGTTAGGCAGTAGCATACCTGTGTCTGTGAACTCTCACTTTGGTTTTTGATTATGTGTAAAGGAGAGGGGAAATTCATTCCATTGCAATTAGACTATTTTCACTTCTGAATAATGTAGAACATTTAATGGTATGGCTGGGAAACAGCAGCTTCCATTTATGATGGTGATACCAGTAAACTGTGACATACTATTGCTGACATGAGAAATTGGAATGTATTGAGCCCATATATACATACAGTTCATATTTGATGCGTTTACAGTGGTTTGGGCCAACATTGAGGAAAATATTTCTCCCCATAGTAACTCCCTATACCTAGTTCTGAATCACAAATATATTTAGAATGTTCACATAGCCTTTGTCATACTATGTATTGTATAATTAACCCTTAGTCTAAACTGACCACTAAAAACGCTCGCACTTGCCACACACAGACCAATAGAAATGTCGTTGCTGACGTCCATGCAGACCAATAAAATGCATCTACACTCCACCTTTCGGAGGAAGCCTTAAGTCCTGAAATCAAAATTAGAGTAATTAAGTATAATTTCAATCCTGTAGAGACTCACAATAAGAAACACAAAATGCGATTAGAGAAGTTACACAATGGTGGTTTATTTGTTTGGCGCTCAGACCCCAGAGGAAGACATGAATGCTGATAATGCATGAACTGATGAACGTCTTAGGATTAGAATTAGAATTGTCTTCCCCCCGGATCTGGTACTGGTGATGGAGAGGAGGCCTGATGGTAATGGAACTGAGAATCCGATGGAGGTGATGGGGTGGAGGAGGGTCGAAGCTCGACTGAAAGCTGGGAGATCCATGAATGGGAGACTTTAAATGCGGAGCCTTGAAGGATCATTGGCTGACAATTATTGCAGACTTGAAGCCGATTGGTTGGCGCGGAGACGCACGGAGAAGCCATTGGCTGAAGCTGGAGGAGGGGTGAGTCTCCCAAATAGAATTTTCGTCCTTACTCCATTTTACAACCTGATAAATGTTTCAGAGAACTGGGTAAGTGTTATGAACCCCCCTCCATTGCATATATTACTTATCTGGGGACAGCGCAACTGAAACCTTTAACCAGGTTTACTCCTTCGCCTCCACTTTGTTCTTTAACTCAGTAAGTGAGCAGGTAGATAACTTCCATTCTAAAATTTCAGACATCATTGATTCCATATCTCCCATTAAGGTAAAGGTTGTCTCTGGTAAGAAGAAATATCCTCGGGAGAGTCAAAAAGCCAGATGGAGGTGGTGAAATACTGGACTCCAGGTTCACTGTAACAGCCATAAAGAGAGACTTCACCAATATAATTGCAACAGATTAACCAACCCTGCTGTGCATGTAGCATCCGAACTCCACTCTAACAAGGCCTGCAATTAATTTGCTAACTTCCTAACTGAGAAAACTCAGAAAATTAGAAGGTTAATTTGTACATCAATATCAAGTCCAGTACCAATGTTGTATCTAATAAAAACAAATCTGGACAAAATGACACACTTCTACCAAATCAACAACAAACGCTTAGAAGAAATTGTACATCAATTAAGCTCCCCCTTCTGCTGTCTCCATGTTTTACCTGCTGCTTTTGTTGAGTTTTCTTTTAAAAACGTTTTGCCTATCATAGCGTCTGATTTGATTTAAATGATAAACTCATCCCTTGTGTCTAGTGTTTTCCACCAGGCATTAAAAACAGCAATTATCAAACCACTGTGGAAAGGAATAATCTGGACAGGTTGCTATTGCAAATTTACAGGCCCATCTCACATCTCCCATTTATCAGTAGGCTTATAGAAAAAGCTGTGTTTCAACAGTTAAATACCTTCTTTACAATGACCAGCTGCTTTGACATCTTCCAGTCAGGTTTCTGTGCTTACCATAGCACTGAGACTGCCCTTGTTAGGGCTTTAAAAAAGGCATCTGCAAAAATGCAGACTGTGGTAGAACCACAATGCTGGTATTATTGGACCTCAGTGCAACGTTCTACACTGTTGACCATAGTACTGTATATTACTGGAGCGACTGGAGAACTGGGCTGGACTTTTTGGTAAAACACTTTCTGGTACAGATTGGTTTGAGTCTCACTTGAAGGACAGGGATTTCTTTATATCAATATGCAACCTTTACTCAGTGTTGATCAAAATCACATACGTGGTTCCTAAAGGTTCCATCTTGGGGCCCCTCCTATTCAATATGTACATGCTCCCCCTACTTTAGGTTATTACAAACACCAAGACAAGTTACCATAACTATGCAGATGACACAAGTTCAATGTCACCAGGTCACTTTGAACCCATGCAAGCATTGGGTAGATGCATAGAACAAATCTGTAGCCCCTTTTACATGGGCTCTACTTTGCCTGACTCCACTCCACTCAGCCCGTTTTGCAACCGTTTCCATTACTGGCCCACTGTGACATGAACAGACTGCTGTTCACTGATTGGCCATGGGTGTGGTCAGTTTTATGAGTCCATGAGCAGAAAAACAACAGCCATATTCCAAACTTGCTACACAACAGGCAAGCTATGGAATCCCCACAAGCAACCCGCAAGTCTAACCCTTGCAACAATGAGATGCAGACTTTTCTGTGCATTACAGGAGACAGCAGCAGCTCGATGCTCTCTCGTTTGGTGATGGAACCGTAAATGGAAAAGAGGCAAATGCGTGGATGTGCTATAATTTTCTTCAGTTGAATAAAAACAAAACTGAAGTACTTATTTTTGGACCAAAGGAGAATGAAGAGTCAGCACACAGCTTCATTTATTACAGCTAGAAAAGGGATTAAGGGACTAATGTCCCAGACAGTCGAAGCTGATCCAGAAAGCTGTGGCCCGCATCCTCACTAGAAGTAAGAAAGTAGAACACATTACCCCAGTTCTAAAGTTATTACACTGGCTCCTTATATCTAAGAGAACAGACTTTAAAATACTTCTAGTAGTTTTTAAAACATTGAATGGCTTAGCACCAAAATACATTAAAGATTTATTGTCCCTGTTTTAACCTCATATACCAGTTGCGTCTTCTGGTTCAAGTCTACTCTGCATCCCCAGTATCAGAACCAAACATGCAGAAGCAACAGGCTTCTTATTCTCCGCTAATCTGCAAAAATGCTGAGTCACTAAGTTCGTTTAAATCAAGGTTGAAAACCTATTTATTTAGAGTTTAGAGTGGCTTTTATTGTTCTATTTAAACTATTAAATGAAACATCATTTCAATATTGTAAGACTCGCAATGAAGAGACACATAGGTAGCAATTAGAGATGTTTATTTGCAAATAGCTATTTCTTTGGGGCTCGGACCCCGGAGGAAGACACGAACGCTGAGAATGACGTGAGCTTGAATGAACAATTTAGGAATAGAATTAGAGATGTCTTCCCCCTGGGATCCTACTGGTGGTGGAGTGGAGACCTGAGGAGGTAGGGAAATCCGGAGGAGCTAGGAAGCCAGATGGTGGAGATTGGGAGGAGGAGGGTCGCAGCTCAGCTTGAAGAGTGAGGAAGTCCGTGAGTGAAGATCTTTTAAAGTGGAGCCTGGAACGGTGATTTGCTGAAGAGGAAATGCGGACTCGATGCTGATTGGCTAGACCGGGGACACATGGTGGAGTCGTTGGACGGAGCAGAGAAGGGCGGGAGTCTTCCATATTGAATCTACGTCTAAACTCCATAAGTCTTTAGTACCATTTCTCTTTACTTTGCTTTATTGTCCCACTGCATTTTATTTTTTGTGTTTCCTTTTCTTATGTTCTATTCATGTAAAGAGCGTTGAACTCTCTTGTTGGTGAAATATGCTGTAGAAAAATACTGGCCTTGCCTTCTGGTTCCAGGGTCTGCCTCCTTCGAGATAGTAATTACTCACTGACCTCTAAAGAATGTCATAATTCTATAAGAGCATCTAGTGAAAAAGAGCTTAATCTAATAATTTGTAAGAAAATTGACTAGTTTCCCCCACATACTGATGCTTTCTAAATACCTTAGGTTTGACAGTAGTAGTTTATACTCCAACAGCAGCTGCCAAAACATTCAGGGAGAGAGAGTAATATATCTATTGCATTACAAAACACTATTCTTTATTTTACAGAAAGGCTCCTCAAACTATTGAAACATTTTTTTCTAAACACTGATTTGATCAGTTTTAGAAACTAATATATCGACTAGAAGTTATTTGATCAGCCATAATTGTTTGCTGATTTAATGACCAATTAAAGCTGCAAGCAGCATTGTAGACCCTCGCAGCTCCTGTGCAGCAACCGCTGGAGCCTAGCATCGCCGCCTACACACCACCGACTAGGCCGCTGTTCAATTCCACACGTCGCCACTAGGTGGCACTGTGAGGAACATGTCATATGATGTTTGGTTATGCAGAGTTCTGATCTGGCAAGTAGCATTCAAAATTTGGGGGAAATCCGACCTTCCAGATGGAAGCTGCACTCACTAAAATGATGTCATCAATTGACAGTGCCAACATGTTCAACATTGATCCAGGATGATGTATACTACATTTGAAATGGATCTGATGACATATGAAGGAGATAGAGTACTTGAAATGTCCTAGGGGGCGCTGTTGATCCAAATTCCAATGCAGTCCAATAGAGATGTTTGGGGGTTGACAAAGATCAACCATAGTCAGTTTGGAGTAAATTGGACCATCCAGATGGAAGCTGTACTCACTTGTCTATAAGTGGGCGGGGCTAAGATGATGTCATCAATTGGCTGTGGCAACATGTTCAGCATTGATCCCTGATGATGTATACTACATTTGAAATGGATCTGATGACATATGAAGGAGATAGAGTACTTGAAATGTCCTAGGGGGTGCTGTTGATCCAAATTCCAATGCAATCCAATAGAGCTGTTTGGGGGTTGACAAAAATCAACCATAGTTAGTTTGGAGTAAATTGGACCATCCAGATGGAAGCTGCACTCACTTGTCTATGAGTGGGCCGGGCTAAAATGATGTCATCAATTGACTGTGGCAACATGTTCAGCATTGATCCAGGATGATGTATACTACATTTGAAATGGATCTGATGACATATGAAGGAGATAGAGTACTTGAAATGTCCTAGGGGGTGCTGTTGATCCAAATTCCAATGCAATCCAATAGAGCTGTTTGGGGGTTGACAAAGATCAACCATAGTCAGTTTGGAGTAAATCGGACCTTTCAGTTGGAAGCTGCACTCACTGCTGACACAGTCAATTGATGATATTTTAGCCCTGCCCACTAATAAACAAGTGAGCCCCGCTTCCATCTGGAAGGTCGTATTTCCCCCATAGTTCGAATGCTTTTTGCAAGACCAGAACTCTGCATGACCAAAGATCATATGATATGTTGCTCACAGTGCCACCTAGTGGCGACGTGTGGAATTGAATCGCGGCCTTGTCGGTGGCGTGTAAGCAGTGATGCCAGGCTCCTGCAATCGCTGCACAATTCTGCTTGCAGCTTTAATTTCTTCTTTGGTTTTCTTTAAATCCCGTTGAAACTGAAAGTTTCAATTGCTATTTTCTGTGAAAATAAAACAAGAATACAAAGAACCCTTACCTCCCCGTGCCCACAAACAAACTCTATAACAGGGCCCTTAAGCCACTGCCGACACGGGACTAAAAAAAACCCAAAAGGAACCTAAACACCGAAATAAAAAAGTGAAACCAGGACAACCTGTCCCATCAGGCCAAAATCAGAACAAAAGGCTAAGGCTACAAAAAACTGCTAATGCATGGCACCAGCGGAAGAATGAGAACACGAGCGAGAGCGCGAGAAAAGGACAGACAGAGCGTCCAAAGTCCAGCCTATTTATAGGCTAGCAGAAACAAGTGCTGTAAAAAGGAAACCTTCAAAAAACTTAAAAACGGAAGAAAGGGATTTAACCAACACCAAATAAAAACAGTAGAAAAATGGCCAGAAATACAAAAAAATTAATCAAAACAATGATAATAATAATAGTACCAGTGAACATACCAGTGATGTAAAAAAACTAACTGTGATGTTAGGTAGATTAAATGATTTGATCTGTTACTTCATCCAAAACCAAATCTATAATTACAACAATGTTAACTATTTATGTATTTAATTTCTGTGCACTTTGTCAGAAAATAAAATGAAAATTTTTTTTTAGGAGTGGCAACTTCTATTTGTCTAATTAACTGCAGATTAAAAAAAAATTCAATGATTACTTTCACAGCTTACTTGATAACTTTCTTTAGTGTATTCTCCTTTGGTTTCAATTGCAGTGTTTTTCCTCCACAGAAACTCCTGTTATATATATTAAATTAACAAAAAAGTCACACTGAAAAAAATGCCACATCTTTACCTGTGTCAATTATATTTAGACTTACTCATTGCATGAGTCCCTATTTAGATTCAGGTTGTATCGGTCAGAGCTTGGTATTGTTATTTGCTTGTTATTTGCTGTTATTTCAGCGTTTAACTTTGTTCTCTCTCTTTTCTCTTCCTAGAAGCTACACCTGGCCTGACTCTGTGTCTACCTGTCACACCTTTCTGGAGAGGGGCATCGTCCGAGCTTCTAATGGCAACAACTTAATGCTCACCCTCAACCGATGATCCACTGTCTCAACATGCTCATCCGGGAGGAGGGAATGCTGCAAGTCACTGACTGGATGCAATCTGCTGGGTTTCCTTAGACAGAAAAACTTTTTATCCAATTTGAATAAATAACTAACTCTGACTGCACTGTTCAATGATTAAGATTAATTGGAATGTATGTACCTGACTTTTGTGAAGTGCCTTGAGATGACATGTGTTGTGAATTAGCGCACATTAGCGAATTGAAAAATTGTCAGATCATATAAATGTTAAACATTGCTATCAGTACACAGAGTTTGTAAAAAACAGTGTGCAGACCTCAAGTAATAGGGTAGATTTGGGTGACTGTGCACATTTTAACATTTTTGCATAATTAATAGCCACAGCTGTCACAGAGAAGCACTGGGGCAAAAGATTAAAGTTCCTCTTTGGTGAATAATAAACAGGCTAATGAATACATGATGTGATCTTTTTCGTACCCTATGATGCGGATGCATTAGCTGCCAGAACAGAAATACTGTGCAGATTAAAATTACAACCTTACCAATTTGGTTATGTTAGTAAACATATTTTTAATAATTTTGCAGATTGGAACAGAGTAATTGAAGTACTAAAATTAATTCCCCAAGGTATCAGCTAGCCACATAAGGATCAAGCTGCAATTCTTTTAAGTGAAAGACTGACAGATACTGTGGGTCCAAAAAGTATTTAGTCAGCCACTGATTGTGCAAGTTCTCCTACTTAGAAAGATGAGAGAGGTCTGTGAATTGCACCATAGGTACACTTCAACTATGAGAGAAAAAATGAGAAATAAAATCCAGGAAATCACATTGTAGGATAGTTAAAGAATTTATTTATAAATTATGGTGGTAAATAATAAATTGGTCACCCACAAACACACAAGATGTCTGGCCTTCACAGACCTGTAACACCTTCTTTAAAAAGCTCTTCTGTCCTCCACGTGTTACCTGTATTAATGGCACCTGTTTGAACTCATTATCTGTATAAAAGACACCTGTCCACAGCCTCAAACAGTCAGACTCCAAACTCAACCATAGCCAAGACCAAAGAGCTGTTGAAGGACACTAGGAAGAAAATTGTAGACCTGCACTAGGCTGGAAAGAGTACATCTATAATAGGCATGCAGGTTGGTGTGAATAAATCAACTCTGGGAGCAATTGTAAGAAAATAGAAGACATACAAGACCATTGATAATCTCCCTTGATCTGGGGCCCCTTGCAAGATCTCATCCCGTGGGGTCAAAGTGATCATGAGAATGGTGACCACGAAGGGGCCTGATGAATGACCCACAGAGAGCTGGGACCAAAGTAACAAAGTCTACCTTCAGTAACACACTATGCCGAGAGGGACTCAAATCCTGAGTGCCAGGCATGTTCCACTGCTTAAGCCAGACAATGTCTCAGGTTTGCCAGAGAGCATATGGATGATTCAGACGAGGGTTGGGAGAATATCATGTGTGGTCAGACAAAACCAAAACATAACATTTGGCACAAATTCAACTCGTCGTGTTTGGAGGAAGAAGAATGCTCTTATATCTATACATGCTCTTGTATGGTGCTCTTGTATCCCAAGAGCACCATACCTACTGTGAAGCATGGGGATGTGAAAATCATGCTTTGGTGCTGTTTTTCTGCAAAGGGGACAGGACAGCTGATCCGTGTTAAGGGAAGAATAAACCGGGCAATGTATCGTGAGATTTTAGGCCAAAACCTCCTTCCATCAGTGAGAGCATTGAAGATGAAATGTGACTGGGTCTTCCAGCATGACAAAACCACCGCTCGGGCAACGAAGGAGAGGCAACGCAAAAAGCATTTCAAGGTCCTAGAGTGGCCTAGCCAGTCTCCAGACCTCAACCCCATAGAAAATTTGTGGAGGGAGTTGAAAGTCCGTGTTGCCCAGCGACAGCTTTAAAACATCACTGCTCTAAAGATCTGCATGGAGGAATGGGCCAAAATACCAGCTACAGTGTGTGCAAACCCGGTGAAGACTTACAGAGAACGTTTGACCGTTTGTTAAATTCTTTAACAATCCTACACTGTGATTTCCTGGATTTTTTTTCTCATTTTGGCTCTCATAGTTGAAGTGTACCTATGATGAAAATTACAGACCGCTCTCATCTTTCTAAGAAGGAGAACTTGCACAATCAGTGGCTGACTAAATACGTTTTGGCCTCACTGTACACTTTTGTTATCTGNAAAGTCCAAAACCCACAAAAACTTAAAATCTTTGAAAATGTGTTCTGAAGGGCAAAATATGATTTGGATGATCAATAAATATTGGCTGGCAGAAGGGATGAAAGCCATAATGTGAGAAAAAAACATCTCACAGCCAGCAGCTCCTTTTTGTCTTTTCCTCCAGCTTCTTCAGGCAAACATTTGCCCTTCTTATCTGGAGTTACTGTAGCTCAGCACACGTGTTTGGGTTTATGTTTGCGATGTTAGCTTCGGGTGGCTAAAATATTTAAGAACTGCACCTTCAGAGTCATCTTACATCCATGTTCAAATGTCAAAGCTGACTTTAGTACACGGTTTGCGTCTTACAATCACTTTCCTAAATTAATGGCAGCCATGATGTGAATGCTGTCTAGAAGAGGAAAAAAAGAGATTAAGGGAATAAAAATAAGAACTTTCATTTATCCTCTTTAGTGAGACAATTTTATTTGAATTCCCCTCAGTTGATGTACTGAAGCGGTGTGTGAAAACCACCTTGATGTTTCTCACACAGCTGCCGTGCTTTCAGGCTCCTCCTAATATGCACCAGTTCAGAGCTTTAAATGAACCCTCAGTGAATTAAGTCACCTGAAATCAGGGAATGCACAGCACGAAATGTTCTTCTATGGTGTTACAGGACAATTGGCCTGAATGCACTCTTTAGTCTTTTTTCAGTATTCATACCCTTATAACCTTTTCAAATTGTGTCATATTACACCCCCAAACTTCAAAGTATTTTATTGGGGTTTAATCTGATAGACCAACACAAAGTAGTACATAATTGTAAAGCAAAAATGAAACATTAATTTAAAATGTTTTCCAGATCTGAAAACGATGGTGTACATTTACATTCAACTGCCTTTAATCTACAGTAGAACGACCTTCTGCTGAAAATGACAGCTGCCAGGCTTTAGGGGTTTCTCCCCCAGGTCTCCTCAACTAGAGACTGAAATTTGCACACTGTTCTTAGCAATGCAGCTCACGTTCAGTCAGACTGGATGAAGAGCATCTGTGATCATCAGTTTTCAAGACTTTCCACAGATATTCTGTTAGATTTCAATCTGGGCTTTGATTGTAGTATTCTAACAGACAAATAGACTTTGACCTAAACCATTTTATCGCAGCTGTGGCTGTATGTTAAGGGTTGTTTTTCTGCTGGGAGGTGGACCTCTGGTGAACAAAGGCTGTCAAAGTACTAAAGTTTCTAACTCAAAATCTCTTTACACAAAAAAAAGTGTTTTTTGGGATGAAAAACTATTTTCAGTTGTGAAAACCTAAAAAACTAAGTGTGACATATTAGGGACAATATCTTATCTTAATATCACGTAAACCAAGGTAGTTGTAATCTTTATTATTAAGTGAGTTGTCAGTACTTATGTGTCTAAGTTGTAGGTCATTTTCTACTATCCTTCATACTTTTTTTGTGAAATGCAGCAAAGCAACTTTTGGAGTTGGCTTTGAGTTAGAGGCTGAATGTTGTAATGCTCAGTTTTAACGATAAAAATACTGCTAAAGAAGTGCCACCAAACGAAATGCCATTGTACTTCCTGTACAATGACAATTAAGCTTCCTATATTTAAGTCACTACGACTTGTAGTTAGCAAAACATTATCAAACCTACCCACCTTTGTCTTCATTCTCTGGACCTAACCCTGTCCTGTCTGACCATTTTTAATTACCTTTGAGTTTAATTTAAGAGTACTCCACACCTGGAAGAAATTTTAATTTTAGTAGAACATTATCAGACATTACTGTAACAACCTTTAAAGAATCTGTTCCACTTTTAATTTCCTCATTATCACAGAAAAACACAGTGGATGGCAATAATTCTGTTTCTTCCCCTTCACAAATTGGTTCTCTTGTTCATAGTGTTCATCATTGTGTGGTGCATTAGACAATGCACACCCCTTCAAAAAGAAGGTATTCATCAGAGCTGCGTACTTTAAAGCACAATGTTAGAAAATTGGGGAGAAAATGGCGCTCTACACACCTAGATGATTCCTACTTAATATAGAAAAATAGTCTACTGTTGTATAAAGACACTTTGCCAAGCTAGAACAGCTTATTTCTCATCATTAATAGAAGAGAACAAGAATAATCCTAGGTTTCTATTTAGTACAGTTGCTAAACTTACACAGAGTCATAGCTCTGTTGAGTCATCCATTCCCTTAGCTCTCAGCAGTTTTGACTTTATGGGATTATTTTTAAATAAAATTTATTCTATTAAAAATAAAATCTTTGACATACTCCCGAAGATGGTTACTTCATCCTCAGCAAGCGAGACAACATTGGAAATAACTTTAGAACCTGATCTGTGTTTGGACTGTTTTGATCCTGTGGAGCTTCCTGAGTTATCAGAAATATTACCTTTACTTAAGAAACCTTCGCTTGATCAAGATGATTTAATAAATTACAGACCTATATTCAATCTTCTGTAAGCATTTACACAGCAATGACCTGTTTGAAGAGGTTCAGTCAGGTTTCAGAGCTCGTCATAGCACTGAAACAGCTCTGCTGAAAGTCACTAATAATATTCTTATTGCCTCAGATAATGGACTTGTGTCTGTACTTGTCCTCTTAGATCTCAGTGCTGCATTTGATACAGTCGATCACAATATTCTCTTAGAAAGGCTGGAATATGCTCTAGGGATCAGGGGAACAGCGCTAGGCTGGTTTAAATCTTATTTGTCTGACAGATTCCAGTTTGTTCATGTAAATGATAAATCATCTTTAAATTCCAGGGTTAATTGTGGAGTACCACAGGGTTCAGTACTTAAGGCAATTCTCTTTACTATATATTTGCTTCCAATAGGCAGCATAGGATAAATTTTCACTGTTATGCTGATGATACTCACTTTACTTATCCATAAATCCTGATGAACCCAACCAGTTAGATAGACTACAACTGCTTAGTCAATCACTTAACCTGGATGGCATTAAATTGACCTTCGGTAATAATGTAAAAAACCTTGGTGTTATTTTTGACCAGGACATGTAATTTAAATCCCATATTAAACAGGTTTCAAGGATTTCCTTCTTTCATCTCTGAAACATTGCCAAAAATTAGAAATATCCTGTCCAGGAGTGACGCTGAAAAATAGTCCATGCATTTGTTACTTCAAGGCGGGCTATTTAATTCTTTACTATCAGGGTGTCCACAAAATGCAGTTAAAAAGCCTTCAGCTGATTCAAAATGCTGCAGCAAGAGTGCTGATGAAAAATTAAAAAAAAGAGATAATTTTTCTCCTATTTTAGCTTCCCTTCATTGGCTCCCTGTTAAATCCAGAAAAGAATTTAAAATTCTCCTTCTCACATAAAGCCCTCAATGGTTCTAGCTCCCATCATACATCAGAGATCTGATTGTTCCATACGTCCTAACGGGGGCACTTCGTTCTCAGACTGCAGGTTTACTGGTGGTTCCTAGAGTCTCTAGAAGTAGAATGGGAGGCAGATCCTTTAGTTATCAGGCTCCTCTCCTGTGGAACCAGCTCCCAGTTTTAGTCCATGAGGCAGACACCCTGTCTACTTTTAAGGCTAGGCTTAAATCTTTGCTTTTTGATAAAGCTTATAGTTACATTCTCATACTACTCTCCAATTTTGCATTATTTGCTGTTATTTCAGCTTTTAACTTTATGTTCTCTCTCTCTTCCTAGAAGCTACACCTGGCCTGACTCTGTATCTACCTGTGACACCGTCCTGGAGGGGCATCGTCCAAGCTTCTGCTGCCAACAACTTAATGCTCACCTTCTACCGATGATACACTTGGCCCTGTCTTTCAGTGTTTAACCCTACTTTTCTCCTAGACATAGCTACTGACTGAGCTTTTACTGTGACTAACTGTATGTGCTCTCTCTTATAGTCTTAACTTGAAAACTGGCTCAGAGTTTATGTTCTTTCTTTGTAGATGAAACAACTACATGAGCTACATCCATTATCATTTACTTTTCCTTCCCATAGAAAGTACTCCTGGATCAGTGCTTCTTTGTTCTCTTTGTGTCTCTGCTCTGTTCTCTCTAACCCCCAGTCGGTCGTGGCAGATGGCCGCTCACACTGAGCCTGGTTCTGCTGGAGGTTTCTTCCTGTTAAAAGGGAGTCTTTCCTCTCCACTGTCGCTACATGCATGCTCAGTATGAGGGATTGCTGCAAAGTCAATGCCAGTGACTGTCCACTGTCTCTACATGCTCATCCAGGAGTGACTGCTACAAGTCTCTAATTCAATCCAATCTGCTGGGTTTCTTTAGATAGAAAAACCTTTTAACCAGTTTGAATAAATAACTGAATCTGACTGCACTGTTCGATGGTTAGGATTAATTGGAATGTATGTACCTGACTTGAAATCTATATGATTCGATTGAATTGACTTTGTGAAGTGCCTTCAGACGACATGTGTTGTGAATTGGTGCTATATAAATACAACTAAGTTGAATTAAAATTTAAGACTACGCAACTTTTGGTTTAGTTACAAAAATGAAGAAACAAAAGTCTGGCAAACTCAAAAGCAAAACTTAAGTGGTTAAATTGAAATCATTAAAATGCCCTGAAGTTTCTTGCCCTTCTGTTAACTTATCTTTTTTTTTACAGTGTAGATACTGCAGGACAAACAAAGGCATAGAGGTTTGCTTTTACTAAAGACAAAAACAACATAACCAGAAACAATACGACAATACTTTCAGGGCAGAGGCAATAAGTAGTAGGCAAATCAGCAATTTAGATCAAGATTAACTCATTAAATTACCGCTGTTTATGAAAAAAAAACTAAAATGTGCCAGCTGTATAACATCTGCATCCAAACACATTAACGTTACATGTTTCAGCATTAGCCATAGCTAATAACTAACTTTAAAACTGAATAAAGGAGTTATTATTAATTATTGCTCTCAGAAAGGTAGTTTAACAGAACTTAAATCATCCAGCATGTTTAATATTTTATGAAGCTTTACTGACCTTTTGTAATTCGTCATAACATTAAAGTGTGGGTCTTTAACCCCTTTAAGACTATGGTTGAAAAAATGCCTTAAATTGCTTGTGATCTAAATGCAAGCAAGCTGCCTTTTCCTGCATGTTTGACGCACACCAAGGACAGCGTTGGAATGACTTTGGCGCCATCTAGTGGTGTGACTTAAACCCTTAAATTGCATTTGAAATGCTCCGACAACAGTCCAGAATAAATTGCACAAAAAAAATCATGTAGTAATTCAAATCAAAAGCCCAATTTAGCAACACTAGCATCAATAAATAAGCTACATTCCAAAAAACTGGTAGATTTGTTCATTTTATTATTATTCCCAATTAGGTGTGATGTCACTTATTAGCTACTTTTACCTACATTTTTATATATATAATATATATATATATATATATAATATATATATATATATATATATATACACACAGTATATATACATATATACACACACAAGTGCAGGTCACTCTTTTCTAGCTTTGTTTTTTTGTACAAAGCCAAAGCTAGCTTGAAAATCATGCATCCTCTCCTTGTACTTCACAATTATGCACAACACTGTGCTGGTCCATGAAACACTATCATGTTGAGGTTTGTGGTGATAACATGACAATAAGGTGACAAAGTTTGTATGGTATGAATGTTATTGAGGCACTGTAATCGCCATAAAAGATCAATGCCTGAAATTCGGAAACACTTGTGTGAATGTAAAAACATTAAATATGCTTGTGGCCCTACTCCAGTGTCCTGGTACTAAAACCTTACCAGAAACTGCATACCTTAAAAAATGCAAATTTTGTGTTAAATGTGCAACAAATATTCCACATATTTTAAAACACATACTGATATGAATAATTTATTAATTTCACATTTTACAGTGTACAATGAATTATGTCTCCCCCCCCCCCAAAAAAAATCAGTTAAAAATAACCAGAAAAGATAGAAATCCTCTGACCTCCTTAAACAAGCCAGCTTTACTCTCTGCTTTTGTAAACAAGCACAAAGCATGTCCACAAACAAACAAAAAACTGGTCTAACTTGTACTTTTGGTCTCCCTTTCCTTGTGAGTATAAGAAAAAGAACTGACCACCAGCCCTAAATCTGTCTCACTGTTAAACGCAGGCTCAGTGGGAACTTGTTGGCCAAATTGGTTCCTGTCCTAGAACAGGACCAACTAAATGTCTCTCTGCTCTGGAACCTCAGGGGTCCTCCAATCACTGAGCACGGCATCTGGGGAGGAGGTGAGGGTTCATAGGCTACAATGAGCAGAACAATCCTGCCTTGATAGAATTCATCTGACCAGGGGTGTTAGTGGAAAGCATAGACCAGGAGGAGAATGGTGCAGACGCCGACCACAGTGCCGAGGATGAGCGAGTCTCTCCTCTTTCGCAGATTGATTCGCTGGATGAGATTGTTGATAGTTGGAAAACGATCTGAGAGTCAAAAAGTTAAGGAAAACCGCAAATGGAATCCCACTTTATTACCAGTATGTCATACTTCTCAATACATCATGATAAGTTCCACTTTCATATCAAAAAAACTGCTGCTGTTAAATAGCAGCAGTAATTTTAGACCAATACATCTGCTTTGAAAAGTTACAGTGAGCCATTTTCCTGCACACACAGGGAGACCCATACGGAGTTTTAAGGATACTGGCCAGAGTGTTCACCCTGCTGTGTATGGATTTCAGCATGCCCCTCTGCGAGGTCATGTTCTCCTTGGTAGACATTGCAATGCTAAAGACAGAGACAAATATTAGTGAGCAAGAGGCTGCAACCTTTTACTAAAGTGCTATTTTACTGCAAACAAGCAGGAATGTGACTGGAAATGTTAAAATTGTGGTTCTGAAAACATTTTTTCTTAGAGATGCAATGATAAAGTTTTATGACCAATTTCTGATCTCTAGTTTTTGGAAATCTTGGACCTGCTCCAACAGATCTTAGCTGATTCTTATTTGTATTTAAGAACAATAATATAAAATTTAATAACAACATTCAAAATATTTTTTCATAGCATTCCTGCTGTGAGCAGTCAGGTTATACCAGGGGAGGAACCTGTTGAAATGTACTGGTTCTGCACTGGATTCACGAAGCAGATTGCACAAAATACATCCAAGAGCGATCGCGCCCATTAAGTCAAGCAGATGGGAGAAATTTGTGTTTTTGCATTAGTTTGCAGTTGTTCAATCGTAAGCCACAAACAGCTGCACAAGTGATCAAGGAGACAGGAAAAATGTTTTACTTGTTTTTATTGACAGAAAACTTCAGGTCCTGACCTAATGAGGCATTCATCAGTACTTTAAGGTTACATCCGCTTTACTTCCAATTAATTATTAAAAGAAAACTTTTTTCTATGGGGGATCTGGCCCGTGGCAGTCATGGCCCCCAAAATCTCAATTTTACTTTTCTGGCCATCCTGGCCCCCAATTTTTGTTAAACATAAAACAATTTTCCTGCTAACTAAGCCGAAATTCCACCCGTTTGCTCTGGCTGTGATTTCCATAAATATATTCAAAAATAGGCGAGCCTTTCCTTAAAGGCAGAGTGACACCACTTGCCTGGTGAAGCTTTTGAAATAGCAGATTTTCCCAAAAAGGTTTGCAAAACAGGGGTTGGAATGAAACAAAAACGCCGTAAATTTTAGTGTGGGGGTTTCAGGGCAAATTTTGGACCACCTGGTAGCCTCTTCATTGTTTGCACTTTGCCCAAAAGGGGGAGAAGTGTAAAGGGTTCAAATTACGGGTAAACACAGTTTTGCTCAAAAATATTAAAAATGCACCAACTTTATGGTGACAACCAAAGGGGGTTAAAAGGACAATTGTTGGTGCACGTCTTGCTGGGTGCATCTGTACCAAGACTTAAAGGGTCTTGTGATTTCAAAGCCACGGTATCCGGGAAATGTCGAAACCCCCCAAAAGGACGAACCCAAAATCCAAGGAAAAACTGTGGAGAAGAGGAACTGTCTGAAAGCGATGTTCGGGTTTCTAACCCGGATTGTGTCCAAAAAATAAGCCCCCAAGCCCCCAAAAGCCCCCAAAACCCCGGGGAAAAAAAAGTGCCTAATCTCCTGTTTCCACCAAATTCCCCGTCGGGGAGTCCAAACAAAATATACACCCCGGGCTGCTATACCCCCCCCCTTTGTCACTCATGCCAATGCAAACTTCTTTTCAAGGTTGGGGAGCGAAAATCTTGGGCTGTGGACAATGTGACATGTTTGTTCTCTGTGGTCCCCTTTACTGGTTTTCCCCACACCCAGAGTTAAAATGGGGAAACCCCCAAGAAGCGTCCATCCAGACTTTTTGGCAGCCCAATTAAAGCTGGGGGGGTTTCAGTGAGGGTTTGGGCCCCCTATCATGGCATTCCCTTCCCCAATATTGTGCTAATGTCGTGTCACTCCCAAAAGGACTACCAACCATTTTTTGGGACCATGTGCACCAATGGTTCAACATTGTATCCTAAAAGGCGTCCCGTGTATCAGGAGACAGTGCCCCAAACACAAGCAAACGGGTAAAGATTTTTTGATGAACATGAATTGATTAAAACTCTCCCATACCTGCCATCACCAGATCTAAATTTATTGGCCGCCCTTTGGGGTGTTTTTGGGGAGCGAGTCAAAACTTTTTCCTCCCCATATCACTATGACCGGGGCCCCTATCCTGCAAAAACGAATGGGCTTAAAACCTCTACCCTGTGCAGACTTGTTTTTGCATTCCAAGCATTGACCTGTTTGGCCGCAAAAGGAGGCCCTACCCAACTAAAAAAATTATTGGGGTTAAAACCAGGTGTTTAGTTTCGCCCACCCCTGTTTTGACCTAATAATAGCTTTGCGCATCCCCCTCTTTTGTCACTTCCCAGTCAAAGTTTTGCTCATTAAAGGTTTTGCTTTATTTTAAATTTAAAAACCTCGGGGAACCCCCAAAAAACCCCTGAAACAGTAAATAAAAAGCACAAGGGGGGCTATTAAGAATCTAAAATATTAGAGATGTTTTGAGTTATTTTTTTTTTTTTTTGTTTGCTACATAATTCTATATACTTTGGCTTTAGAGTTTTGATGTCTTTACTTTGTATCTGCAATGTAGAAAGTAGCAAAAATAAGGAAAAGTCATTGAATGACAAAGGTCTGCCTGAAGCTTTGAATGGTAATGTAGATTCTAGAAAATGTAGATCCTTACATCAACTCTGAAATTTCCAAAAAAAACGGGCCAAAATTTTGTTCCTTTAAAAGATGGAATGAAAACTAAAAATAAAAAATTCCTTCTTGGGATTTTTTAGCCTTTCGTTACTGCTGAATCTTGCTCTTTCTTAAGCTGATGAAGAGGGAAAGAAAAAGTCTGGACGTCTTAAAACACGTTTCCGTAAAAATTACCTCCTACAAATCTGTTTTCTCTGGAAAATTTACTTTTTAAAAACTCGCTAATACAAACCCAAAAACTTTGATTCTTCCCTTAGTAAAAGCGGGCCCCTTAGGTGCTGCTGTTCCGTACGTGATACCAAACAGGTTGTTGAGTTTTACCCCGCTGGGGGAAAAAAAAAAGATCTTTGAGTTTCCACCTGAACAGTCACTGGTGAGGGCCAATCAAGTAGAAATTCCTCTGATTTTGGTTGGACCTGTCTGTGGATCTCCAACTATGGTGTTACAGTGCTATGTTGGGCCTCTCTTGCTCTCAAAACTTAAACCTCAGCAAGTTTCAAAGGACGAAATGCAATTGAACAATTGGCAGGAAAAGTTTCAGCGAGTATCTTTTTCTCTGTTCCCAGCAACAATAAAAGCACCCAAAGGCCATCTTTAAACCCTTTAAATAAACTTAAGTTTGGGGTTGCTTTTACAAAGTGACTTACTGGTTAATTTACCAGCTTTCATTAATTACTTCAGATATGATTTATGTTTAATGTAAATATTTCAGTAATATTTTCAGGAAGGTGTGGACATGAGATTTTAATAATGATAAAAACTGTACAGAGAAGTAAAACTCCTCCCAACACAGGAAGATGGGTCCCTAAAGGGAACGCAAAAAAAAATGAAAATCACTGCAGTTTTTTGTAACGGGGAAGGCAAAAAAAAAAAAACACTGCAAAAAGTCTAAATAAATTTCAGCTTTAAGGGTTGGGGTGAATGTGTAGGATCCCGGTTTTGGGGCGAAGTCCTGGCCCCTCCTGTGACTGCAGACTGCTGAGGTTACGGTCCACAGCATTGGCCTAGAGATGTGTTTTAGGGATCATGTTCCCCTCAGTCAGGAGGAAACACTTTGCTGACTCCAGCAACCTCAACCAGCGATAATCATCAGTGGGGATCTCTGCCTCAGTTTAACTTCAGGCTAAATTCCAGGAAGAAAACTGTTTTTTGTCTAAACAATAATAAAAGAGGTCAACATCTTTTTAGCTGCACAATATTGTGTTGTACATCAGAAAAAGGTGTTTAAACATCACTTTTCTGTCAAATCTCACTACTTCCAATAAACAAGCAAGAAGCCACATGAATGAATACAGTTAAGCCCAAAATTATTTAAACCCCTGGCAGATTTCAATATAATGCAATCTTATCACTGAACCAACATGTTTCTTCTTTCTCGAAGTAATATTAATGTGTTATGGTGGCCTAGTCAGAGTCCCAACTTGAGTCTAATACAGAATTTGTAGCAGGAGCAAGAGATTAGGGTGATGGCAAGGATGGAGACCTCAACACCATCACCAAAGATAAATCATCAAAATACCAGTGACATGCAAACAGCTGGTCAGTAATTACAATACCTGGATTGAGTAAATACATTTACTTTCAAAATTGATTCTCCTTTTACATTGTTTTATTATTTTTGATAAATGCCTGTTTCATTTCCTATCAGAAACAAACTTCTTGGTTGAATGAAAATAATTTTAAGTTGAAATCTGCTAAGGGTATGAATAATTCTGGACTGTATGTACAGACAATTTGTTAATAGTGAATGACTGCAGCAAAATGTAAGGTTAAAGCACCTAAAGCAGTTCTGCTGCCTTAAACAACAATAATCACCAAACACAGTAGTAGTAATTAGAGCATGAATCCATGTTACCTATACAGGTAGCTAATATTTTTTGCAGTTCATGCCACGTTGTTTTTTTATACACTGATTCATTATATATTGTGGAAGACACCAATCCAGATCATGATGTAACTGCTGCAGTGTCAAGATGCGATCCGAGGCATCACAGAGATGTTAAAGTTGTTTTCTACAATGTGGATCATTCAGGCTGCAGGAGAGAGCAACACTTTCAACAGATAACGGGAAGGTAGGTTGTACACGTTTTTTTTTTTTTTTTTCCAGTTTTGAACCTCTGTCAAAAAACAAGCTGAATTTGAAAATGGGGGCAATCTTTTGGATTTCTCAGACTTTGGCTGAAGATCTAGTTTCTCTGCTGTTTTAGTAATGCAAGTAAAGCCAGTTTAAAATGTCTACTCAAATAATTGTGTCCTTGTCCGAATACAAAACATTATTGATTACTTACAGCATGAGGGACAAAATTCATCATCTGCTAAAATCGGTATTGGCAGGTCAAATCTATTTTCCCGGATTGTAGTAAAAAAATTTCTTCTCAATTCATTTGTCATGATCCCTGCCCCAATCAAAATATCAGTAGAATACAACATTTTTCTTTTACTTACTGTCATTTCTGACATAGCTAATGCAAACAACCAGGCTAACCACTAGCGAAAACATATTTTAACCACGTAAAATTAGTCATGACCCCACACGACGCTCATTGAAGGTGGGAGAGGTTATCGTTGCAAATACATCTTCACAGATAGGACAGAGGGTAAAGGCTTACCTTATTGTGTCATCCATCAGTCGGTCTGAGCTGAATTTGGAAGTAGAGCAGAGAGAAAGATACTGATTAGATATAAATTACATATTTTAATGTAGAAAAATATGCACAAATTGTATAACCTCCACAATCACAACACTTCATTGTAAGTTGAAGTTGTATCATTGTGTTTGTGATGAACAAACACTTAGAACAGACAGCTGACAGGTCAGAAACTTTGAGGACAAAGTTATAATTACTGGATTTTTACCAGGTTGTGATAACAACATCAACAAGAGAGGGAGACCTTTCAGTTATATATCTCACCGGTTCCTATTATTAATATTTATGCTTTTTGTTCCATTAACCATCATTTTTGCCATTGTGCTCACTCAAACTGCATTTTCTGTGGTTTAAGCTTTAAGTGGGCTCCTTCCGTTTTTACCTCACCAGTTGTGCTTTGCTGCAGTCATTAAACTGCTCATTAGCTTGAAGCTAATTGCCTTTCCCAGCATGATGAATGAAACCACTGCAACCACACGATTTCTTGTCTTTTTCCGCACACGAGAAAATGTGCCCAGAATCCAACAATCTGCTTACTCATGGGGTCAGATTTTATTTTTAACAGTACAACTTAGTGTCTTTGATACATTCCCTGTATAACAAACAGGCTGTGGAAAGCAGCAACCTTTGGAAGAGCTCGGTGAAACACAGTCGATGGAAGTGCTTTGATGTTTCAGATCAAAAACATGAATATCAGGCAAGGATATGCCTGACCTGAAATCACTTGACATCTATGAGTCTAGAATGAAGAATATATGAAGAAGACATGGAACGGTGGTGAATCTCACCAATAGTGGCCAACAAAAACAATAAAGCTCTGCAGACCTCACTTTCCTCAATTAAGGTCAGAGTTCATGATTTAACAATAATAGAGACTGGGCAAAAATAGCCTCCATGGGAAAGCTGCAAGGACAAAACCAATGCTGACCAAAAAGAACAGAAATGCATCTTTTACATTTGCCAAAAAAACATTGTGAAGATCCCTAAAATGTTTGGGAAAACAGTCTGATGAGACAAATATGGAAGGTGTATGTTGTGCAAAACAAAACAACAATTCAGGAAAATCATACTAATACTGCAAGTCAAACATGGTGGTGGGACAGTGATTAATGGTCAGGGGGTGCTTTGCTGCTTTAGGACCTGGACGACTTGCCGTAATTGATGGAAGAATGAATTCTGCAACTAGCAGAAAATCCTGATGGAGAATATCTGGCCACCAAGTGTGGCGCAACCAGTTATTTGGTTATTGAAGCAATTACTTTTTCAAATGGGACAAGGTTGGTATGACTTGCTTTTGTTTTAATCAATTAGGAAATCATCATTTTAAAACAGTTTTTTTTTTGTTTTTACTCTGATTATCTTTTATATTAAAATCTGATCTGAAATAAGACAACAAAGCAAGAACACACCAAATCTGCAAGGGTTCAAATAGTTTTTCCACAGTATTATAGGTTTCAGATAATTACAGGTCTAATTAAGATGTAAGATCTGCAGTAAGCAAGTGAAAAATTGTATATGAGCCTCTTTGATCGTGTCACGACAAACAGAAAATGCATAGATAATAGCTTTGCTGGGAACTCAGAACAGAAAAATCCAGTATGACCTTTTCTTAAAGAGTTATGGCTTTTGGAGGCAGGTTAATGCCTACGTCTAAGGGCTATAATCTTACATCTCAAATGAATTCTCAATCCCCTGTTTTAATGAAGTCATCAGCTATAAGGAACATAATAGAGGAGCCACTTTTGGGAGTGATGCTCTGTCAGGTTAGGTTTCAGTAAAAACTCAGGCAAAAAAAACAGCCTCGTGAACAGAAAAAAACAGTCATGTGAAACAAGCAACAGCTGTGATGTACAAATGTATTAGCAGAAAGGAGAAGTGTTTAGAAATCAAATCTGTAAGCTGATGCAGAACTCAAATAGGCGTTAAATTCCAGATTAAAAAATGAATACATGACAAGGTAGATATGTTTCTGGGATTGGGATTCTGTCTTGGACTTGGAATAAGTTCTTTGGTAATGTAGAAGAGAGCTGGATCAGTTATCGTTTATTATATAAAACATGGTTTCCAGTGTGACAGAGAAAAGTTTTCTTCCATATCTACCATTTGACCCGATACAGGCAATCAAAAACACAGATGCCACTCTAACAATAATACAGATACATCTAAAAACAAAAGACAACAAGAAATTTGGCTTTTCACTATCTGTGAATTATAAAAATCAGAATTAGAAGAAATAAAGGGTATAAAGGCTATCTTCTTGACTGTCTTTCGATCGGGACATGGTGCGCTTTTTTTCAGATTTTCTTGCCTACCTCATGTTGTCAGACAGGTACTACTTATTTTTTTTTCTTGATTCTACAGGTCAAGCAGTAATCAGGCCTGTGTGTGGCTTGTAAAATTGAACTCAAAAAATGTGTTTCCTCGCAGTTAATTCAGGATTTAACAAAGGGACCAGTTACTTTTCAACACGGTACTAGCTTGGTGTGGACAGCTTTTTTCCTCTTTTAGTGAAAGAAATGATCAACTGTAAAAATAAACGTATGCACTGAGGTTGTCTTAGCCTAGTATTTAAATATGTTTGATAATCTGAAACATTTAAAGGGCCATTTATGCGCAGTAATAAATAAGCAGATGCATATGAATGGAGCTTTCCGTCTGTCTCCATTTGTTAATTTTTTGTGTATTTTAGTCCATCATCAGGAAGCTTGTGGATGTGTTTCCAAACACAAAAAACTGAGCAATACTACTGATAATCATGGGGGCAGTGTGGTGCAGCAGAGCTCAGGCAGGATCAAAATGAACGAAGAAGAATATGGTGGAACTTCTCCATCCACAAGAAGCGATGTATTTAACGTCAACACAGACCACCGATGCTTACTGCGGTTTCTCTTTTTAACTCTCTTTCTGAGATTTTACGTCATCACCATTTCCTCCACAGTCACCAATGTTTGCTGCTGTACTCTGAAGCTAACGCAGAACTGTCCTCTAGTGGCACATTGCCTTACAACCAGGCCAACTTAAACGCATAAAAAGCATGAAGGCAGTGACACTTGACAACTTTTGAATCAGGCAGACCTATTTACATACAGAAAAGGACATAAGGCATAACTGTGTGACAAAAAGAGCAAAATAAGAAGAAATCCACAAGTGGTTACATCCCTAATCCCAACAATGTAGCGCTATCTAGCCTTTATAACCACAACAACTTCTATAGTTGTACTACTTTAATCAAAAAAGGGCAAAGAAACCCAGAAAATACTTGTGTTTGTATCACTGTAAGTTTTATTTAACAAGAGTTAGACAATTATACTGTTCTCTGTCAACTTGCATAACTGGCAACACGGCATACTGAAACAATAAAACGCCACATCCTAGTGACAACTGATGGCATGTCCCCTTTAAGCTGTTATTATATAATGGAGTATTTCACCAAGTTGCTCATCCTGCCATTAAATGAAGGTCTAAGGGGATTCTTTAAATCTAGAAGAAGACTGGAGTATATTACAGAAACCCAAACTGCAAGTAAACTCTGTAAGTCCAATTTTGCTTAACTTCATACTGCTCAGAGAAATAGAGGGAAAAATGTATTTCCGTAGAAGTTCTTATCACAGCAACCATGGCCATTAGAAGTATTGTACCACGAACATCTAATGGACCAATCCCTCCTTCCATCTAGTTTATTTATTAACACTAACCACACAGACATGGAGAAAAAGATGCAGCGAGATGAAGAAAAACACAGAGGGAGAATGTGAGAAGCCATTTACAGCAGCTCTAATAGCTAAACAAGAGCAGCTTACATTTGACATCTCTACTGGACAATTTCCTGCTAAAGTATTAGCGACAGCTCTACAACCGCTTTTAAAGTCTCAAATGAAAAACTACAGAACAACCTGTAAAATAACACTTCTACGAAAGAAAGATCATTGTTATATTCATCTATCTATCTTTACCTCACTCAGTTCCAGTCAAGATAATGCAGATTCCAGTAATTCCACTACTTATCTGAAGATATTTAAGAAGAAACTGTTTATATTCTTTGTTTATGATGGTTTACAAAAGTTTAACCCTAAAATTTGGTTTGGGACCTGACTGGATGAATCTCCAGCCATATCTCCATGTTTCTGTAAAATGTGTTTGATACAGTTGTTTGCTAATATGGATGCGCACCTTTCATAGACAGCTCTGTTATGTTTGTTTCTATCACTAAACCATATTTATTTATTTTTCCTGAGATGTCATACATCATACATCAGAGATCTGATTGTTCCATATGTTCCTAACAGGGAACTTCGTTCTCAGACTGCAGGTTTACTGGTGTTTCTTAGAGTCTCTAGAAGTAGAATGGGAGGCAGATCCTTTAGTTATCAGGCTCCTCTCCTGTGGAATCAGCTCCCGGTTTTGGTCCGTGAGGCGGATACCCTGTCTACTTTTAAGGCTAGGCTTAAAACTTTCCTTTTTGATAAAGCTTATAGTTAGAGAGGCTTAGTTTATCAGGGAGGGAGCCTTCCTCCTTCCCTGTTGGATAGAGTAAGGGGGAGTCAGGTTTAGCCTAAACCGGCTCAGTTATGGTTGAGGTGCAAACACACCCTCCATTTCTGTTACCTGTATGACCCCTTCTCTTTTCAAATATCAGGAATTGAAAGAATCCATCAATCAGCTCAGATTGTTCCTCTTCAGTCTCTGTTGAATGTTTACTGCCTTAAAACAAGCGTAATTTCATTTTCTTCAATGTCCTTTTCCCCGTCCCATACAATATGGGCAGTGGGATAAATGTATAATTTCACGATCAATATCTTCATGAGTCTGATGAGTTAACAAGAAAGGCTAAGTGCTGGGAACATGGAGTGTGTTTAGCACAAAAAAGGTTTAATGACAACGCCATTCATGCCTTTTCTCACTGCTAAATATTTATCACAACATTCAGTTTAGGGTTTTAGGCGTCAAACTGAACATCTATCTATCATTTTAGCCATAACATACAACAACCATATTGTACTTGTCATCTTCCGCTTTATCCGGGACAGGGTCGCGGGGGCAGCAGACTCAGCAGAGACACCCAGACGTCCCTCTCCCCAGACACCTCCTCCAGCTCCTCCGGGGGGAGTCCAAGGGGTTCCCTGGCTGACCGAGAGACATAGTCCCTCCAGCGTGTCCTGGGCCGTGCCTGGAACACCTCCTGAGGAAGGCGTCCAGGAGGCATCCGGTATAGATGCCCAAGCCACCTCAACTGGCTCCTCTCGATGTGGGAGCAGCAGCTCTACTCCGAGCCCCTCCCGGATGGCCGGGCTCTTCACCCTATCTCTAAGGGAGTGCCCGGCCACCCTACGGAGGAAGCTCATTTCAGCCGCTTGAATCCAGGATCTCATTCTTTTGGTCATGACCCAAAATGCATGGCCATGTCACCCTTCTTATGAAGGGAGACCACCACCCTGGTCTGCCAGTCCAGAGGCACTGTTCCCGACCGCCACGCAATGTTGAAGAGGCGTGTCAACCATGACAGCCCCACAACATCCAGAGACTTGAGGTACTCAGGGCGGATCTCATCCACCCCCGAAGCCGTGCCACCGCAGAGCTTTTTAACCACCTCGGTGACTTCAGCCTGGGTGATGAAAGAGTCTAACCCCGAGTCCCCAGCCTTTGTTTCCACCAGGGAATGCGTGATGGCAGGATTGAGGAGATCCTCCAAGTACTCCTTCCACCGCCCAATAATGTCCCCAGTAGAGGTCAGCAGCTTCCCACCCTTACTGTAAACAGTGTTGGCGAAGCACTGTTTCCCCACCTGAGGTGCCGGAATCACCTGAGGTGCCAGAATCACTACGACGCCAACCGGTAGTCCTTCTCCATGGCCTTACCGAACTCCTCCCAGGCCCGAGTTTTTGCCTCTGCCACAGCCGGGCCGTGGCACGCTTGGCGTCACGGTACCCGTCAGCTGCCTCAGGAGTCCCACAAGCCAACCACAGCCGAAAGGACTCCTTCTTCAGCTTGACAGCGTCCCTTACTGTCGGTGTCCACCACTGGATTCGGGGATTGCCACTGCGGCAGGCACCGCAGAACTTACGGCTGCAGCTAGTGGCAGTGGCATCGACAATAGATGCGGAGAACATGGTCCACTCGGACTCTATGTCTCCAACATCCCCCGGAATCTGGTCAAAGCTCTCCCGGAGGTGGTAGGTGGGAATGCATCCCTGGCCGAGGGCTCTGCCAGACATTCCCAGCAGGTCCTCACTATCCGCTTGGGCCTGCCAGGTCTGTCCGGCTTTCTCCTCTTCCAGCGGATCCAACTCTCCACCAGGTGGTGATCAGTGGACAGCTCAGCCCCTCTCTTCATCAGAGTGTCCAAAACATGCGGCCGAAGGTCTGATATACGACAACAAAGGAAATATTCATTTATTCATTCAAGACACCCTCATGAGGACCATTACATCGAGACACGTGACGTCGCCCGGTACGGCGGAGCTGGGGTCCCACCCTGATGCCAGGCCTGGGGTCGGGACTCGTCAGAGAGCGCTTGGTGGCTGGGTTGCTCCTCGCGGGACCTGGCCGGGCCAAGCCCGAACGAGAAATGTGAGGCCATCCCCCAGTGGGCCCGCCCACGGTGGGGGAACCGTGAGGGACCGGTGCAGAGGATTGGGTGGCGAACGAAGGTGGAGACCCCAAGCGGGACGATCCCCAGATGCTTAGGCTGGCTCTAGGGACGTGGGATGTCACCTCGCTGGGGGGGAAGGAGCCTGAGCATGTGCGGGAGGTCGAGAGATATCGACTAGAAATAGTCGGGCTCACCCCCACGCACAGCGTGGGCTCTGTAGCCAATCTCCTTGAGAGGGGGTGGACTCTCTTCTACTCTGGAGTGGCCCAAGGGGAGAGGCGGCGGGCTGGGGTGGGTTTTCTTGTTGCCCCCCAGCTCAGCCGTCTCGTGTTGGGATTTACCCCAGTGGATGAGAGGGTCGCATCCCTGCGGCTTCGGGTTGGGGACAGGTCTTTGACTGTCGTTTCGGCCTACGGGGCGAGCGGTAGTGCGGAGTACCCGGCCTTCTTGGCATCCCTGTTGGGGGTGCTGGATAGTGCCCCTCCCGGGGACACCATTATTCTGCTGGGGGACTTCAACACCCACGTGGGAAACGACAGTGACACATGGACTTGCGTGATCGGGAGGAATGGCCTCCCCGATCTGAATCCGAGTGCTGTTTCGTTATTGGACTTCTGTGCAATTCACAGATTGTCCATAATGAACACCATGTTCAAGCATAAGGGTGTCCATCAGCGCATTTGGCACCAGGACACCCTAGGCAGGAGGTCAATGATCGACAATAACCATGTGTATTGTTAAAATCTAGAAACTGGGGAAAACCCAGCATGCAGCACTCCAGGCAAGTCTCTTAGACTTTATTTATTTCATGTGGTGCAGTTCGCTTTCACATTGTACTTTTTGCAAGTGAACTATTACTTGACTAGGGTGGGACAGAGCACAGACCCGGAAATGGAGGAAAACTATCATTGAAGTAATGCTTGCTGCATTTCTGCTCTGCATATTTTGCCGTTCTTACAGCTGCAAAATCATTGTGAGGGTCAAGAGCTGCTCATTCAACGCAGGTTTCGCAAAGTTCCATTTTTAATTTTGGAATGCCTTCAGCGAATGTATGCTGCAAGCTGAAGGAGATGACCTGCTCTGCATGCCCTGACTCACAACATGCTGCTAGCAGCGTTGTGAAGCTACAGACAGCTGATCAGGTATGATTTCAGTACAACATTCACTTCTGCTACCAGCTATGGTGGCTTGTTACGTCCAAAGAGACTTAGCAACCCACTTTTTAAGGTGGTCTTGGCCCGGTTGTTGGGTGCGGACTAGGGTTCGCTTGAGTTTATTCATACTTGCACAGAAGGAAACGAATTCTGGTCGGACCAAAAGTATGTTTTCTGTAGTTGGGTCGGATCGAGGCCGGTTTGTATTCAAAGCAGAAGCGAACCGCATAAGAGTTTGTTTGGAAGGGGACCGAGGCCACCTTAAAAATTACGTCTCAGACTGGTTGTCTGGTCCACACTTAAGTTTGGGTGAGTGTATTCACACCTAGACAAAAGGTCCCTCCTAACAGGGAAACCAACTCTGGTCCTTTTAAAGTGGACCAAAAGTGGTTAGCGTGAATATACCATTAGTAATTCTTTTTTTTTAAAGAAAATTACTACATGAGACCAATAAAAACAATCTTTTAATAAAGAAATAAAGGTACATCTAAGCGAAAATTTGAATATCATGAAGGAGTTCAATATTTTTGTCAATTTAGAAAGTGAAACTCTTATTGAACTGATTCATTGGACATAGAATAGAATATTTTAAGCCTTTATTTCTCATAATTTTAAACATTATGGCTTACAGATAATGAAAACCCAAGATATAGTGTATCTATGTGTAATGAATCTATATTATAATTAAGTTTCACTTTCTGAAATGAGAGAAAATAAAATATTTAATATTTTCACGATATTTAAACAAACCGTGAGACAGTGAAACCATGGACATCAAACCATGTATTTGTACTTTTGTCAGTGTGGGCACACTTTCAGTCCAACTGGAAAATCAAATCAGCATCTTCATAAAACGTGTCAGTAGAGGGAAGCATGAGGCATGAAGGGAATGTTCTGCTAGAAGGCTGCCCTGACTTTGGACTTTATAAAACACAGAGGACCAGCACCAGCAGATGACATGGCTCCCCAAATCATCACTGACTGAAAACTTCCCACCGGACCTCAAGCAATTTGAATTGTGGGCCTCTCCACTCTTCAGACAGACTCTAGGTTTAAAAAAGGTTTAATGACAACGCCATTCATGCTTTTTCTCACTGCTAAATATTTATCACAACATTCAGTTTAGTTTTTAGGGAAAACGGGAACATCTATCTATCATTTTAGCCATAACATACAACAACCATATCGTACTTGTCGTTTCCGCTTTATCAGGGACAGGGTCCGGGGCAGCGATTCAGCAGGACACCCAGACGTCCCCTCCCCAGAAACCTCCTCCAGCTCCCCCGGGGGGAGCCCAAGGCGTTCCCAGGCCAGCCGAGGGGCATAGTCCCTCCAGCGTGTCCCGGCCGTCCCTTGGCCCTCCCCCGGTGGGACGTGCGAAACACCTCCGAGGAAGGCGTCCAGGAGGCATCCCCGGTATAGATGCCCGAGCCACCTCAAAATGGCTCCTCTCGATGTGGAGGAGCAGCAGCTCTACTCCGAGCCCCTCCCCGAATGGCCGTCCCAAACCCTATCTCTAAGGGAGTGCCCGGCCACCCCCGGAGGAAGCTCATTTCAAACCCTTGTATCCGGGATCTGTTCTTTCGGTCATGACCCAAAGTTCATGGCCATAGGTGAGGGTAGGAACGTAGACCGACCCGTAAAATCGAGAGCTTCGCTTTTCGGCCCGGCTTTCTTCACCACAATGGACCGGCACAGCGCCCCCATTACTGCGGCACCCCCGCACCGTCCCTCTGTCGATCTCCCGCTCCATTTTTCCCTCACTCGGAACCAAGCCCCAAGATCTTAACCTCCACTTGGGGGCGGGAACCCCCCTCCAACCAAAGGGGAAAAGCCACCCTTTTTTCCGTCGAGTCCCAGGCCCCCCGATTTGGAGGAGGTGATTTTCTCCCGCGCTTCACACTGGGGCTGCGAACCCCCCCACGCATGCTGTAGGTCTTGGGTAGAGGGGCCAGCAGGGACCAGCATCTAAAAAGAAGAGACGAAATCCCTGGCCAAAAAACCAACCCCCCCCGGCCCTTGGGGTGTGTCTAGAAATCCTGCCTAAAAAGTTATAACGGACCGGTGAAAAAGGCAGCCCTGCCGGAGCCAAAATGCACCAGGAACGGGTCCGCTTGGGCCCATGGGGGACCAAACCCTGTCCCTCGTACGGGGACCGGGGATCCCCCTAATAAAGGGCCCCCGATTCCATACCCCCGGGGGCACCTCCAAAAGGCATCACGGGGCACAGTCAATGCGTTCTCCATTTTCCCAAAAAAACCATGTAAACCGTTTGGGCAACTCCTACCCCCTCAAAAGTAGGGGTATAGAGCTGGTCCAGTGTTCCACGGCCGGGGGGAAAAAACCCCATGCTCCCCTAAGCCGAGGTTCGACTATCGGGACTCTCCTTCCAATACCCCGGGGTACGCCTTACCAGGGAGGCTCAGGAGTGTGATCCCCCTGTAGTTGGAACACACCCTCCGGTCCCCCTTCTTATGAAGGGGGACCCACCACCCGGTCTGCCAGTCCAGAGGTACTGTCCCCGACCGCCATGCAATGTTGAAGAGGCGTGTCAACCATGACAGCCCCACAACATCCAGAGATTTGAGGTACTCAGGGCGGATCTCATCCACCCCCGAAGCCTTGCCACCGCAGAGCTTTTTAACCACCTCGGTGACTTCGGCCTGGGTGATGAAAGAGTCCAACCCCGAGTCCCCAGCCTCTGTTTCCACCAGGGAATGCGTGATGGCAGGATTGAGGAGAGCCTCGAAGTACTCCTTCCACCGCCCGATAATGTCCCCAGTCAAGGTCAGCAGCCTCCCACCCCCACTATAAACAGTGTTGGCGAAGCAAACTTTTGAAATCCTTTGTTATACAATACTCTCTAGACACTAGACATTTGTGGGATTAATAAAAAAACTTTTTATTGGTCTTTTGTAATTTTCAAATTTTTAAGAAACAAAATTTTAGGATCAAGTATAATGCATAATTCTCTAAATTAACAGAAATATGCACTTGAAATAGATTACTCTGTGTAATCAATTAATATAAGCGCACCACTGTTGAAACTGGATTGCTGGAATGAATAACTTTTTAATGAGATGTACCGCTACTTTCAAGTTATTTTCCTTTCAGTCTAAATATAAACATCTTCTAAATTCAGCTTCTAGCTCTATCTAAAAAATTAAATTAGTAACTAAGATCATCAATAAATGTGAAAATTTGGTTGTTCAAGATTTACTGCAGCTCTGCGACTGCCAAAACAACAGATTTGAGTACATTTTTTACTCAGTATTTTGTTTCCAAGAATCAAGTTCAATAATCTTCTCAGGTGTGTAGATAACATAATATTTGTGCCTTCCAATACTCCATCAGTACTAGAGGTTTACTTTGAGGGTTTTTGTCCACATCAGGTACATTTGCTTCCAAGAGAAGGTTTGCAGCTAAAGCCTGTTTTCAAATAAAGTACCTTTGATGGGAAATTTATTTTGTTTTATTTCTTTAAGAGCTGGAAACAAACACTTTGAAAAACAAAAAAACAACAACCAATCAAATTCCGTCGTTTTAATAAGCTCTAATTAATCATTGGTCTGATCAATGTGCAAAAATCACTGGTTGTTCATTTGCATTTTGTTTGAACTTATGTGCCCTGCAACGTGCAGCCTGCTGATATTCAATTTTCCTTTCCACACAGGGTGCATCTCACACCTCTCAAACGCAGAGAAAGATTTCACAGAACACATGCTGTTTGACAGTTCTCCATATTCTGCCAAATAATAGCAGGAGAACAACAAATGAAGATTATGATTCAACCTTCTGCGTCAAAAGACATCAATTTTAGCACTTTTGGGATGCAATGTAAATGAAAAACTGATAATAAAACAGATCCTTTTTTATAAAAGCATTGGGTCGCTACTGCATAATTACACTGCAAACATTACAATGATGAACACAAAGCAATCTGTGGAACTGAGTTAAATGGAGGCAGAACTGTGGATGTATCTCAAGGCAACACCTCAAACTGACATATTTCTTGTGTGACATCATGGAAAAAGCAAAATAACTCATCCAAGATATTAGGGAGAGAATTGTGGACCAGGTTCATCCTTGGTTACAATTCCCTGATACCCCAACATGCCACATTCATCTGTTCAAGTATGAGTATAAACAGCATTAGGAAGAAGAAGGGTTCCCTGTCCAGAGATGGACATGCTTTGGGAAAAAAAAAATGTGTGTATAAAACAAAAGAAGTGAACATGCTGGCTGCAGCTGGAAACTGTTATTTTCAACAGTGATACAAATCTTGTACCAAAACAATTGTTTAAAGGCTAAATCATGGAGAAGCAAGCAAATCCTCCACAATGCAACATAAAGAGCCAGCTTGCATTTTAAATGTGTTCACAGAAAAATACCTTTATTTTCAGATACATGTCCTGAGTTCTGATGAATCTAAATTGAAAGTGTTCAACCATAATAGCCATTGTCACATTTGGAGGAAAAAGGAGGAAGCTTGCAATCCTGAAAACACCATCCCAACCAGCATGTATGAGAGTAACAGCATAATGTTGTGGTGTTTTTAACTTAAATCTAAAATTCACTTAAATACTTTATTATTCACAAAAGGAAATTAGAGGTTGGAGCTGCTATTATGAAAGTTTCTTCAAACAATCAGATGATAATTCCTGTGTGCAGGTCTCTGTAGAGGTCTGTATTGGAGCTAATCTAAAAGAAGCCTCTGGCTGAAAACACTTTGCTGTATGAAGGTCTGATGAAGAGGATGCTCCGTATCAATTCAATTTAATTCAAAAATACTTTTTTCATCCCAAAGGCAAATGAAATGTTGTTGTAGCTCATATTATGCAGGTTTCTTCAAAGAGCCACTATAGATGCTGATGGCTGTGGGTAGGAAGGATCTCCTGTAGCGCTCTGTCTTACAGTAGATCTTAAGAAGACTCTGACTGAAGAGACTCTGTTGTTGTACGACAGTCTGATGAAGAGGATGCTCAGCGTTCTCCATAATGGTCTTCATTTTATGTGAAATTTCTCCAGCCCAGTCTAAATTTGATATAATTATTAACATGACCGTCGGTGGTGGTGGTGGTGGTGGTGGTGGGGTGGTGGTGTTGTGTGGTGGGGGGGGTCTAACAACAAGAGAAACACTGACTAGGTATTTATACTCTTGAACCACCTCCACTTCTGCTCCAAAGATGAAAAAACTTTGATTTTTTTTCTATATCTCCTAAATGTACAATCATCTCCTTTGTTTGGTTCAAATTCAAGATGATTGACATCAAAGTCAATGTATTGGAGTGGCCACCACAAATCCCTGATTTCAATCTGAGACCGGAGTGGGCAATTCCAGTCCTTAAGGGTCAGTGTCCTGCAACTGTGTCCTTGGTCCAGCACACCTGAATCAAATGGCTGAATTACCTCCTCAGTATTCAGTCAAGTTCTCCAGAGTCCTGTTAATGATCTAATTATTTTATTCAGGTGTGTTGAAGCAGAGACACATCTAAAGGCTGCAGAACACCGGCCCTCGAGGACTGAAGTTGCTGATCCATGATCTAAGAGATCATTTGTGGGCATCGCTGAGAAAGCCTGGGTGACCAAAGCAGCCTGCAAAACGGACTCGGTTACACCAGTTCTATCCAGAGAAATGAGCCCAAATTCCAGCTAAATATTAAAAGTAGCTTGTGGAAGGACTCCCAGAACATTTGACCGAAGTTTAAAAGGAAATTCTATTAAATACTCAGGAAATGTATGCAAACTTGCAGGAAAGTAAATTAAATCTCTAAAGAAGAATAGCTCATTATTTTAACTTTTAGCAAACAGAAACAGGTCTAGTCTACAACAGGAAATGTTCAGTGTGTTTTAATGTCAAGCAGGGAGGAAAAAATCAAGTTTGAACTGTTGCTCTAAAGCTCCACAAAATAATTTAAACATTTAACTGAACTCATAAAGAAGCCAAACTGATGTGAACGTACTTTCTGAGATGCTCGTGCTCCTTTAGAAACAGCTCTGTTCTTCTGTTGTTGACTCCTGAACCAGTTTTATATGTCCTGAAAAAACACAAAATGAATACATCACCTAATTAGAACAAGTTTTTGAATTTATGCAGTGTACCACAATATTTATATATCATGCATTTGTGCAAATATTGTTTAAGATAATGAAAATCCAAGGTAAATATTAACAAACTTTCCTCTTTATAACAGTAAATCACTCAGGGAGAAAAGGTCGTTCAGATAGTTACCAGTGAAGCTTTTGCTCTCTTTCTCTGTGGTGAAGCTAAGTACTTCAAAAATATGCATCTGATCTAATGACATGAGGCACAAAAATAACTAGAGAACAAGAGGGTAATGGGGCAATTGAAGGTTTGGTATATGGAAAAAAGAAACCAACACATCTTGTTATAGTGTCAGAAAGTAGGAGCTGGCAAAATGTAACAACTTAAAGGGAGTGTAAATTCTCATATTAATGACAAAGTAGAAACAATAAGCTGTTCCTGACTATTAGGCTTTATGTGACCAAACTCTGTGCAAAAGCACATCAAACCCATTCCCTTGTGCCTGATGCAGCTCCAGCTAACAGCATCTCTAAACAGCTGAATAGCCCACACTCTCCTGGGTTTATGTCCATTTAACACAGCCCCACCTTCCTGTTGGGCCAGAATGACATAAAGAGCACAAAGGGATGGAGGAACAACTGTGCACACACATATACCAGTAACATCCTACCCCACTCATCTAACAGCAAGCAGTCTAAGAATAAATTAGGTTTATTCATCCCAAGCACTGTGTTAAAAGCCAGTAGCAAAAAAAAAAAAGATCTGTAGTGTATAGTGTGTTGCCTTGAGCTTAGGCTGGCTACCCCGTCAGCAGGGCTGATGTATTTGTAGGGTTGAAACTGCCTGTACCGACAGCCAGCTTCATCACTCCAGCAAGGCTTTTTAAAAGGGCACCAATGTAAATCACAGACAAGCTGTCATTTTCGCTGCTGACATTTCGAATCAAAACAGCAGCAGAGGAAACGTTATGACTGCACTCAGCTCTCACAGTTGCTGCTGCTATTATGAATGGCGCAGCTGCACAATGTGAGTTTAAGTCATACTGTGCATGAAACACAAATGCAATATGATGATAATTGTTTGGAAGAATTGCACTATTGTTATTTTTTCTGTTTGCAAAAGTTTATTTGAATCAGTACGCATCCTTATGTTTCTGCAGCGCAAACAATCCTCATTCTGGTCGAGCCTAATACAGTACTAAGATCTTTACCGCCCCCTACAGGTCAAAAAGTTAAGGTGCAGCAGATTTTCTATATTAATTTATAGAAAAAACATTTAACCAAAGTACACCTCTAAGCCTTATAAAAGTAACGTAACGCTGATAAACAATTTAAATAATGCATACAATTGTACAAATCTGTTTTTTTTAATGCCAGGGCTCTCTTTAAAAAGGAACTAAATTTTTGACACCCTCATGACTAAAAACCTTTGTCAAACTGAATTTTAGTTTAAAAGAAAAATATTTATTATTTGAATTTCCTGGATTACCTTTATTTTCCCTATAGTCAAGAAAAAAGTGGACAAGTTATCTTTATTTCAATTGTGTTTTTTCCTAAATAAGCAACGAAATTGTCTATTTTGAAATAAATATCTGGTTTACATGATTTGACAGGTATTTTCTTGTTATTTATATTTAGCATCACAAAGCTTTCAGTCTTAAAAGGCTTACCAGCTTGTCTGGGTGGAAGAACATAGTTTGTTTACTACTTCACAAATTAAAAACAAATATCTTAGTACACAACACTACTGGAGAAAATGTGGCTACAAGACTCTGGAGCTAAAAGAGTCTATATTAAGATTAAGGCACACAGGATTCGTAAAAGCACACACGTTATTTGGAAATACAGACAAAATCCACAAATGCAGACACAAAATTTTAAAAGCACAGAAGATTGACAAATGTACACAAGATTCAGAAATGTATTTCTTATGCACACAGGAATATTTCTTGATTTACAAAACACTTGTGGCCTGTTCATTTGTCTGTACATTCGTGTGTGGATTTTGAGACTCCCTAACTTGGCACGACACACAAAATGTATTTATCTTTTATTTTTTTAACAAGGTTGATCTTCAACCTATCAAATATCTCTCTTCTTTCAGCCAATCACAATAAGGCACCCCACATGGGGGATATCTACGTTATATCCATTTGGTGCAGGCGTGGGCCAGCAGTGAAGTTCAGAAAGTTGAGACCTCAACATTGCTTCTGGCAACAACAGGGGAGCAGGAAGTGAAACATGTTGCTCAACCTGTTTAGTTTTTGTTGTTATCCCTTTGTTATGAGATGTTTAATTATTAATGTAAATCGGTAGCTTGCTAGTGCTTAGCTCGCTGGCTAAGAGTTTATCTACTAAGTGTGGTCTGTTGTCTGTACATCCGACAACCAAAAACCAGATGGAATTTAGACTAGCTGTCTTAAACCCTTCTTTGGGAGCTCCTGCAGAAAAAGAATCTGAGCCAGAGATTCCCCCAGAAGAGACGGCTTCTGTGAAAACCTTTTTCCCTCCCTGCCTAAGAGAAGGTCCGAGTCCGAGAAGACACTTTCCCCTAGGTGGCTGAATCGAGAGCCGCCGCCCACCACATAACTCATTGCCCCTTGGACCTTTTGTCCTCCTGTTCACCAGAACCGTTCACATGAAAGGTTATGTCTGGGCAGAGAAAATTAATTTAGGGTAAAATAATTTAAAAGCTGTGTATTCAGTTTTTTTTTTTTCTTTGTGGTGCTAAACTGCTTTAATACTAACAGGCATCTAAGCCTTGATGCTAGTTACTTCGTTTGGGGTTTGTTTCAAAGTTATGACAAACTATTTCAATCAGTGGTTTCAACGCAGATCGGCTGTAATGCTCTCCAGTGCTCATTCATACATTCATAATTGAATTAATGTTACATGTGGGACTAGAAGTTGCTAAAATTAGCTATCTCCTTTATGTTAGCTGAATTGCTGACATTACATTACATCTGTCCGTTTGTTCACCAAATTGTGACTACATTCGCCTTAAGCCGCCATTTTAGTAGTCCATCACTCCCTGTGATGGCTGATTACACAACATTAAGAATCAATTGTCCAAAAGGTTATTGATTTCCAATTCAGCAAATAAAATCAAAATATTATTTTAGTGAAATAATACTTGACTTAGCCTTCTGATTTGCATTGTGAACTTGTTGTTTGAACACATTCAAATTATTGTTCTTAATTAGTTTTAAAACTAATCTGACCTCATTCCTCCAGACAAACCTTGGTTCTTAAACGAACGTTTTGACACTGAACTGTGATATCACTGCATCATTTTATTGGTTATGGTTTATTTCTTTATTTCCTTTTTGTAGTTATTAATCTTCCTCATTCTGCTCATTTAGATGGTAGTTGAGTATTACCAGTCTAGTAGAAGAGTTTGAAGTATTTTAACATTATGCTGACTTAAATTCGGTGATAAACTCCTATACTTTCATCTGTTGTTCTATAATACCACACCATATTGGGCTGGTATTCACAGGACAATACCGGATTTGTTAGTCTGACTTTACTAGTAATTCATTGTTAATCATAATTATTAATAGTTGCTAGTAGTTAAACCAATCACTATGGCTCAACAGTAGTGCTCCTAGGTTTTGGTCTAACTAAACATTTTATATTTTTAACTTTATTAATAGTGTGCTTTTCTCCAACTGCTTTTGGATATAGTGTTATGTCGAATATGTTGTTGTTTATGTGTAAGAAAAACCTTCAAGATCTCTAAATAAAGAGCATAAAAACAGGCTCATCAGCTATGGTTAGGCAAAGCAATAATTTGTCAACAGCACAAATATAACTTAGCAGTGTATGTATACACTTGTTATGTCCAATTTGAGTCCTCAAGGGATACTATCCCACATATTTTGCATGTTTCCCTTGTTCCACACACTTGAATAAAACATTTATGGGTCATTATAAGATATATGCAGAACTTGATGACAAGGAGAGGAGATAATTTAGGTTTGTTGGAGCAATAACACATCTAAAACATCTAAGACTGATGGCAAAGCTGTTTGCTACTCATCGTTTACATCTGCAAACATTTTCAGAGAGCTAACTGCCTCAGCATTTAATTTAGAAACTCACCAACAGCTTGCAATGCTGCTGAAAATCTATTGTTTGCAATCAATGTCATGCAGAAAAGTGGATCTGGCTACAAGGACAAATCCACCATTATCAAAAACGCTGAAACTTTATGCTCCTCTTCTGAGGAACATGACAAGTCTTTGAATAATCAATATTTTAAAACATTAAGCATTAAGTGTCTCTATGTCTAATAGTAGATGTGTCCCTATACGAGGCCTCCACAGATGTCTTCATCTTTGATGGAGTAGAATAATTAGGAATTCTGCAGTGCTCACTGTAAGCATACTGCTGCGTCTCACAGATCAATAAACCATTTCCAAAAAAGGCTTTAAGATTCATGGTCTGTAGGAGGTTCCAACTCATTTTAATACACTTACTAAGAAATGAGCCAGTCTGAAGAAAGGGTACACCTTCTCACTGCAAAGCCAAGGAGGCTGTGAATCTTCAAAGCCTTCAATATCAAACATCCAAGAGCAAGCCATGTAGAAGTCTGGGTTCATCTTCCTATCCAGTCAATAAACTCAACAATATCTGAGCTCTGTGGAAAATATTTGACAGTTTTTACTTACTGAGACTCAGGTCAAAACACAAGCACTTTAAAGCTCGTATGACAATCAGTTATGTTAAAAGAGACTGTCAGGGACGGATGGATCTGAATACTCATTTATAATAATTATCATAATTTACCTACAAACAAATGCAAAGTGCTCTCTTAAAACTGTAAAATAACTTGTTAGGAAACTGTCAGTGAGTCGTCTTTCAATCGGGTGTTTGCAATCCATTCATAAATTACGCAAACTCATGCAGAAAGACCTCAGGCCCAGGACCATCTTTCTGCAGGAAAATAGTGCTAAACACTGTGTCACCATGCAGCCCTTTAGCACTGTTTGTAATTAAAATGATCAAAAACCATTATTTGTGTGCTTCAATATAACATGCTCGCACCGTGTTTTCATCTTTGCACAAACCTCCTCTGCTCTCATTCAAAGCATTCATTTCAATGTCTCACTATGGGATACGCCCCTTGCCATATTATCTCAGGAAATACAAATTCGGGATGCCTACACACGCATCCCTCCTACGTCTGGTGCGTCGGGGCGATTGGTTCCCCTCGATCGATCTGAAAGACGCATATTTCCATATTTCGGTGTACCCACCACACAGGAAATAGAGATTCGCTTTTAAGGGTGTCTGTTACCAGTACACAGTGCTTCCCTTCAGCCTCTCCCGAGAGTGTTTGTGAGCTGTACCGAAGCAGCACACGCAGATACTTGTTCTTCACCTACTCGATCTGGGTTTTGTGTTGAATTACGGGAAGAGTGTGTTAGTCAACAGCCTCTACAGTGGCTTATGTCAATCGTCAGGGAGGACTGCTTTCCCTTCGGTTGCACAGTAAAGCTCATAAGCTACAAGCTGATCTTATGGAGCAGCAGGCATCTCGTGTTACTCAGAGCTACCCATGCACCCATAGCTCTGAACCGCGGAGCTGACATACTGTCCAGGGGCGCTCCGTTATACGGAGATTGGACTCTACATCCAGCCATAGTGGAACAGCTGTGGTTCTGCTTTGGGCGGTTAATGGTGGACCTGTTCGCCTCCAATGAGAACGCTCAGTGTCCACTGTTCTTCTCGGTGCGCGATCGGGAAGCGCCACTCGGAGCAGACGCGCTCGCGCATGCCTGGCCCCATGTTCTTTTGTATGCTTTCCCCCCCCGGCTCTGATTGCACATACTCTAGCCAGAGTGAGGGAGCACCCCCACACGCTGATCCTAATTGCTCCACACTGGCTGGCGATGCACTAATTGGCGGAGATAGATCAGCTCCTGAGAGGAATGCCTTGGCAACTTCCCCCACGGGAGGACATGTTGTCTCAGGTAGGAGGGACAGTGTTTCACCCACACCCAGAGCACCTAAAGCTATGGGCCTGGCCCGTGAGTTGTATAATTTGAGCACAGCAGGGCTACGTCAGAATGTTATAAACTCCATTCAGAGTGCTAGGGTTTCCTCCGCTAGGTCTTTATATGACTGTAAGTAGAACATTTTTGAAGAGTGGACATCTCTTTTCAATGTCCTGTTGGGGTGATTTTGTCATTTCTGCAGAAGCTGATTGACAAGAGAAAGGCGATTAAGGTTTACCTGGCTGCCGTCTCGGCCTGCCATGTAGGGTTTGAGGGAAAAACAGCCAGCCAACACCCTTTGGTGGGCCGTTTTATGAAAGGGGCACGTAGACTATGGCCGGTTGCCAGGTCCCTGGCACCCCCATGGGACCTGACAGTCGTGTTGGAAGGCCTCGCCAGCCCCCCAATTTGGACCTCTGGAGGAGGCTGACCTCAAGCATCTGCCCCTCAAGACAGTGCTATTGTTGGCCTTGGCATCTACTAAATGTTTAGGTGATCTCCAAGCTCTCTCAGTGAACCCTTCCTATACCAAGTTTGATCGAGGAGATGTCAAGGTCTTACTGCAGCCCAACCCAGCTTTTGTGCCTAAAGTGGTGGACTCATTCTCTCCAATTATTCTTACAGCCTTTTCTCTGCATTTTCCCACCCCGGAGGCTGAACAAGCGCTGTCCAGTCCGGGCTCTGCGGGCCTACTTGGACAGGACTAGCAACTTCCGGAGAAGTGATCAGCTTTTAGTGTCCTGAGCAAGGTCTTTTAGGGGCAAGCCCATCACAAAGCAGCGTCTCTCTCACAGGATTGTAGGAGCGATTGCGTTATCCTATACAAGCCAGGCGCTTCAGCCTCCGGTGGGCCTACATGCTCATTCCACCCGTGGTATGGCGGCATCCATGGCCCTCTTCGAGGGGGTGTCTATCCCAGACATTTGTGCAGCGGGAAGTTGGTCTTCTCCGCTCGCCTTTGCTCAGTTTTAGAAGTTGGACGTCTCAGTTCCAAGTGTCGCCTCTGCTGTTTTAATCCCTGGGTCCTCACTGGAACAGGATGGTCTCAGCTAAGCGCTGGAGGTCGCTAGAGATAAGCTGTCTGGCAATATGGGAGTCTCCATATCCCATAGTGAGACATGGAAATTAATGCTATGAATGAGACCTTTAGGTTACTTGCGTAACCCCGGTTCTCAGAGCAGCATGAGTGAGATGTCTCACTAGACAACCCTTCATGCTTGGGCGAAGTGAGAAGAGGTACTTATTTCGAATGACGCTGCATCGTGGTACTACTTATAGGGTAGGTGACGCTGGCGTCGCGATCACCAGCCAGTCAGGATTGGCATAATGAGATAAATGCTTCTGAGGAATATGGCAAGGGGCGTATCCCACAGTGAGACATCTCAATCATGCCACTCTGAGAACTGGGGTTACGCAAGTAACCTAAAGTTAAGATACTATTACTATTCACTCTTAAAAACATTCAGACCTGAACAATATAAACAGCATTCAGATAAGCCAGATTTGTGAATGATAAACTGATATAAACACATGCACACTATGATGTAATCTGACTTAAATTGGAGAACAAATGGTGATGGTGAAATTGCTTATTCATGCATTCCCTCTTTGTTTTAACGTGAGCATACTCAGCATCCAAGCTGGATCTTTTTGTCATTTAAATTTTGCACCTACCATAGCTGTCAAGTCAAATGTAAATGAATAAATAAATGATTGAGTGCTTACTCAATGTCTTTCCTGACAGATCCTAAAAGGTCTTCCCTTTCCCGGATGGCCAGAAAGTTGCCTTTGGTTTTGTGGAATTCATGTGTGTAATCCTGAATAGAAACAAGTAGAACAAGATTTAAACATAAACTCTGTCCGTGTGACATTAAAAAAATAATTTAGCACAGTCCATTTCAGTTGCAACTGAAATTATTCAGCCCCTACTGCAAATTAGGTCTACTGGCAAAATATAGAAACCAGCAGCTGTTTGCAAGAAACAAATAACATAGTGGCAATAAAAATAGCTTAACATAACTAATATTACAAGTGGTTTCTCCAAAATAAACACAAAACGCTACTTTTAATGACTACATCCTCCAAATTATTAAACCAAGCCTTTGTGCATTTTGAGATGTGCTTGGGATCATTGTTCTGTTGGAAGCAGAGGTGGACAATCCAGGTCCAGGAAGTAAATAGCCTGCACAGAGATTAGTTCCAACCGTTCCAACCTATCTCCACAACATAGACAGGGACTAATCACCTGGTTAAGTGAACAGGATGAAGCAAAACTAAGCAGGGTTTTTATTTTTACTTTCTGTACCTGGATTGTCCACTTCTGGTTAGAACATCCAAATTTTCCCAGAATTTCCTGATAAAACTTCAATAGGTTCATCTCAAAAAACCCAGATATTGTGAAAAAGTTCAGCTTTTTGTTAATAATTTCAGCAAGTGAATCTCACATAACATATAGATTCATTACATAAGAGTGGAATATTTCAGACCTTTGTTTCTTGTATTTAATAATGTATTTAATAAAGTAATTATGGCTCACAGATAATGAAAACCCAAAATCCAGTGTCACAGAAAATTTGAATATTACATGAGATCAATAAAAAAAAGGTTGTTTTTAACAGAAATGTCAGGCTTCTGAAAAGTATATTAATTTCTTTAAACTCAATAATTGGTTGGTCCTCCTTTTGCATCAATTACTGCATCAATGCGGCGTGGCATGGAGGCAATCAGCCTGTGGTGCTGCTGAGGTGTAATAGAAGCCCAGGTTGCTTTAATAACAGCCTTTAGGTCATCTGCATTGTTGGTTCTTGTGATTTTCATCTTCCTCTTGACAATAACCTGATTCTCTGTGGGGTTCAGCTTAGGTCAGTTGGCTGGTCAATCAAGAACAGGAACACCATGGTTATTGAACAGCTTTTGGTACCTTTGGCAATGTGGGCTGGTACCAAGTCTTGTTGAATAATGAAATCTTGACAACAGAAGAAAGCATAAATGGGCAAAGGGTCATAAAACTCTGAGGCGGGAACTCAGCGGAAAAACTCCAGTAATAAAACTGGGACAAAGGAGTGGTCAGGCCACAAGGCCCAGACCGCAGCTGGTTTGAATGAAAACCTTTAAAGGTCCAACCTTTAAGTCCGGGCTGATTTGGGATCAGCCAGTCAAACCAAGCACCGTGCTGATCTTATCCGCGCTCCACGATTCAGCACAGTTACACAGCAAATCAAAACACAGCTCAGCATAAAACAGTTCAATCAGTATTGCATGCAACAAGTTGATACCTTGTATTAACTACTGGTGAATCAACTAAAAAAACAAAAAGTAAACTTCTCATCCGTCCAAAACGAGAAAAATATGAAGAACCGTTTAGTCCACTGAATCACAAGGAAATGAAACCTCATCGGGTTTCCACCTGCACCGGAGTGTCAGCGGGGTCTTCGATCGGTATATAAATCTTCTGACCTTCTTGTATCAGACAGATTTCCAGCTTTCAAGGGAATGGCCGTGTGGAGGAAAAGTTAGCCTGCGAGCTTTTATCTCTCCAGATATGCGCCTCCGTTGCGTCTTCCCGTGAGACACGCTGGAAAAGTCTATTTTCTGTGGGTTTTATAATCCCGGGTGACGTCAGAGCTGCGACGTTTGTTAAGCTGCGCATGTTGAACTGCGCAGCCCAGCCGGTCTATTCCCCCAAAATGGATGACCCAAACATCTGTGTTATGATTTTTTATAATTTACGAGTTTCACTTTCGGAAATAAGGAACAAAAAACATTGAAATTCTTCCACATATTCTAAATTTTTTAGATGCACCTCTACATGCTGCAGGATTTCAAAGCAGCCCCAGAGAATCACTGAGCCACCACCATGCTTCGCTGCAAGCAGGATGTTTTTTCCAGCATACGCTTTATTCTTCCTCCTCAAGACACACCGCTGCTCAATAGATCCAAAAAGCTCCAGTTGTGATTTATTGCCCCAAAAAAGAAAATCCAAATCCTATTTGGCTTATTTATATCGTTGTGAGTCATTTAAAGCTGACATTTCTTCTGCTTTTAAGCCTTAATTTATAAGTACCTGCCTTATTGTAGAAAATGAAACCTCAGCGGCTGTTGTCTTCACTTATCTATTCTTCATTCCCTGTTATTCTAACATGCATTGAAAGGTAAACACATTTAATAAAGGTCTTGACTGGTTGCATGAGGTGTGCCTGAGACCACATCTGATTAATCACTGTGCACTCAAGACTTCTATTCAGGGGGCTAAACAATTTTGAATTCAGATAAAAATCCCTGTAATGCTTGTTTTTTAACTATTTAAACTGACTGTATGTAATTTGTTTATTGCAAACACCTGAACAATTGCAGTTGGGGTTTCATTTATTTGCAACTGAACTGGTTTGAATGATGAAAAGAGTTAGAAGAAAACCCCAGAACACAGAGAAAAGAACAAGGAGAGAAAGGCAGGATTTGGTTAACCTGTAGAATATCTCTGTGTCTCTGGAGAGTGTGCATAAGTGCAGCATTGAGAGAAGCTGTTCCTGGGGTGTTTGTGTACTCTGCCATCTTGTCATTTACTCCTGTTAGCTGAAAAAGAAAGTAAGTGAGAGGAGATAATGTGGTGGAAAGTAAAGAAATTCAGCCATAAAACGGACTATAACAAAGACCGGACATGTTCGCCTGTAATATTTCACTGTTAAAGATTGCTAACTTACTTTTGCCAGCAGCTGTTCAATCTCAACTGACATGGTGTCAAACATCCTGTCCTGGGTGGAGTTATTTAGCAGTGGTGTGGTGTCCAAACTTTAGAGAATCGAGGCATTGAGAGCAGTTAGGAAGTCAACTAACAGCAATCATGTTTGTAAAACATATTTCCAAGTGTTAATTAAACAATGACAAACCTAAAATATTCAAGATAGATATTAAAGTTATGAGTGACCCTTATTCCCTAACTGTGTAAAAATATGTTTTCTAGGATAAGTCAATTAAAATAAATAATTTACCAATTACTTACAGAACCGTAGAATTAAACTGTATTCTTTCTAAACTAAATCTAAGCAGCCATTATTCCTGGCTTTCAATGCTTGATCTAGACATTATGAATGAGGCAAGACAGCAGTGTAATAGCTGAGCTCTATTCTATGGTGAATTGTCCATATGTTTTTTTTTTGTCAAAAACAAACAACCTCTACAAAACGAGTACAAATCATCACACAGCCACCACTGTGCTTAACAGTTGATATGAAGGAGTTGTGCTGATAGGCTGCACTGTTTTACAGCAAACATCACCTTTTGCTATATGGCCAAATGTCACTTTTAGGCGTCCTCTGTTCAATCAATAAGTTTGTGCACGTGAAACTTTGAAAACCAATCATGCTGTCATGTCGTTTAAATCGGGGAACGCTTTCACGGGTTAACTTTTTCTAGCAGGCCCAGCTGCCTGAAACATAAAGCCTTATAAGTAAAGAAAAAAGACGCATCAACCTTTTTTTGTTTTTAACCCGTGTCTTCTATGACAAGATCAGCGACTCTTTACAATTAAAATGCTGGACATGATGAAATAAAATGGTTGAAAGCGTAGTAATTTACAAATAAGCCTGAACACTGATATACCTGCAGGTTTCTGCTAAATGAATAAACAAATTATCTAAACTGAAGAGGATTTTTGAATTCGGACCCTAAACCCTGCAACTGTACGACATATATTTAAGCTGGACTTCTGGCGGTGCAGATGTGACGGCATTGAGCTTACGTGTCTCCTCGACGTCCATCCCTGGAGCTGCTATAGCTGGTGCACAGCTTACTAAAGGAGACCAGTTTCAGATCAAGTTCATTCTCCAACTGCCTGGCCTGCTTTCTCAGATCTGCAACACAATCAGCCAATCCCAGCAAAACAAAAACAAAACAGTGGTGAAAAACTATGGAGGCTCATTGCATTCACCAAAGAAAAACAAATAGACATCTTTTCACATAATTACGAGATCCAGATCTTGTAATAACGAGAAAAGATGTCATAATTACAAGCTCTTATCTCATAATGACAAGAAAATATCTCGTAATATTATTATAATATATTACGAGATCCAGATCTCGTAATAATGAGAAAAGATCTACTAATTACGAAATTACAGCTTTATGATTCAGGAAACGGACCACAGTAGATCTGACCCAGCTCAATAACTACAGTACTGAGACTCTTCAAACCTGGAGAAGATTATTCTTCACCAATAACAGAATGTTTCAGACCCAGTTCAGGATTTGTGAAACCTTTATTTGATTGGTGCAAGTCCCATAAAGGGCCATATTAGTGCCTTTTTGGCATATGGACCACATTAGAACTGGTCCTACTCCAAAAAGACAGTTCTGACGTTAAGGACCCCTGTACGTGCAGGGTGTGACCCGCTCAGGAGACAGTGGCAGGTGGGGAGTTTGACTGTGGCACTACACCTGTCAAACGGTAACGCAGGAGCACAGGGAGGACAGAAACCTCCCGTGGAGCAGAAGGAAGATTTGTGAAATCTTTATTAAGCTGCATAAATTCCACTATGCTTTTGGCATCTTTCTTTTTTTTTTTGGCCTTTATTCATTAGTAGCTTAGCAGTAAGAAAGGCAAAAAGAGAAGAGGAAGACATGCAGTAAATGGCTTGGGAATTGAACTCAGAACTGCTTCATCAAGGACTAAAACCTGGAACCTGAGTCACTTATTTCTTCATGACTTTGCTTTGTATTATTGCCCCTACATAATTCTCAGATTGTTATTGTTTTTTTCTGATGATTTTGTTAATTTAATAAGGTTTTCCATTACAAATTCTGGAATAAAAAAATATCCCCAGACATGAGCTTTAAAAAAAGACTCAGTCATGGGACCAAAGGAACTGTTCAGTGGAAGACCGCGCTAATGATTTGGAGAACTACACTAAATATGAGTCACTGATGTCTTCTTCAGCTGGTCACATAGACTGAATGTGCTCACCACACCAAAGGCCAGATTACTCTGCCTTGGAGCAGGACCAGTTCTAATGTGGCCCAAATGTCAAAAATAAGCACTAATATGGCCCTTTGTGGATTTAGTCTGGGTTTGAAGTGTCTAAGTACTGTAGTTTTTGAGTTGGATGCTAGAGGTAAAGAAAAATTAAGGGAATCGGAAGCTGCAATGTCGTAATAACGATATCTTTTCTCACAATTACGTGATCTGGATCTCGTAATTATGATACAGTTAGTTAGCTTGAGGTATTATGCTGGGGTAAAAGAACAATTCTTCACTGTAGGTGTGAACACTGTGATTATATTAAAATTATTCTTATTTCTATTTACACTCTGGATAAGAATTTTGTAAGCACTTCATTGCTTTATGAATTAAGTAAATCAGGAACATTTGTCACATTACATGACAACAGTTCATTTTGGTCTCATGCGAAAGTTAAGGCGAGCTGCCTAACGTCCTTCCACCAAACTAATTGCGAGTAGGTAAATGTATCTTCCAGTTGTTTTTCCAATGAACGTATCAAACAACACGTGTCTTTGTGCCAAGTTGATGAGCCTGTTAAAGCACCGTCTCAGATTAAACAGCTTAGGGAGCAACATTAACTTCAGTTACGACGATATGTGTTAGCTTGTTGGGAGCTAACTAGTTGTTGCATGACACGTAAATGTTTCAGTGACAGAAGTATGACGCACCGAAATTGACACGCTAACCCCTTAAAATGACGTGAACAGCAGCATTTGTGGCTGTGTGTAACATTTATTTTAAACTGGCTACAAATGCTGGCTCCTTACCCTCCCAGTAGTTGCTGCTTCCTATGCCAGCCATCTTTGTTTTCCTGCTACGTCACCAACTACAAGTCAGCAGAGAGGATGCGAGCCGTGGGATTTCATCGCCCTCAGTACAGACTGTCAGGAATGACTACAGACGCGGGAGCTAAAACTTTGCCCTATAAAAAGCTGGTAGTAGTCTTATGCTATCTTTTTCAAACTGTACGGGTTTACATATAATATATGTGTATTATGGTTTTACATTTTAATTATAATTCAGTATGGTTTTATGTGTTTCTTTTTATCTGTGTAACTTTATTAAAGCCTGGTATTATTTATTTATTTAAAGCCAAATTAACCATCAAGCTGAAATTAAATTTTATGCTTTTCAATGCTTAATTATTCTATTGCACGTTATTGTGATTGCTGGCTGCACAATATTTGCCCCTGCAGGATCTTAATAAAGCATTAAAATGAAGTCTAAAGTAAACATTAGACATCCAAATTAGATTTTTTTTTGGTCTTAACTGGGCCTTAAGGTTTATTTGCCATTTTGTTAAGGTTAGTGTTTGAGCTGGCAGGACCATGCAACGGTTCATTCTTTGCTTTTGAGATTTGAGTCATATTCGTAATATTTCGTGACATTTTTCACTTCTCAGATGGCCTATTTAAAAAGTGAGGACAGCATTGATGTGTTCGAGACTTTTTTTTTGACAAAGTATGCTAAGCAATCTACTTGTCTGACCAAAAAATTAAAATAAAGCTAAAGAAACGTTCAACGTGGGGCTGGTCAGTCATTTTTGCTAAATTAATTTAGCCCTCTGGAAACAAAACGTTGCCCACCCTTTTGTAAAAGCAGTTTAAAGAAACACAAATGGACTCGTTTACTACATTTCACAACAAAAGAGGCTTGAAGTGTTTAATTTTTCAGAGGCTTAGTGAACATACGGCAACATGGAGACCAAGAAAAACAGCAGACAATTTAGGGATAAAGTTGTAGAAGTATTTAAAACAGTTAGGTTAGAAAACAATACATAAAGCTTTAAGCATTTCATAAAGCACTTTTCAACCCAAAATCCAAAAACAGAAAGAGTATAGCAAAACAAACTGACAAACATGGCCATCAGCCTAAACCGAGGCTGGGCAAGGAGAGCATTAATCAAAGAAGCAGTTAAGAGGCCGGTGGCAACACATTTTGTTGCCCTAACAGTGAGCTTCAGGGATTCTTTACCTTCTTCTCCATCCTGCTCACTGCGCCTGGTGCAAGGTAAGCTTCGGTCCTCATTAAGCCTCGTCACAGTTCTGATTGATTTAGAGGAAGGGCTAAAAAAAGGTTTTTGCCCTCTTACAGATTTCTGCTGATGTTGCCTCTTGATCACACTTACAAAAAGCGGTTTACAAATCTTGATTTTTGTTAAGGGAAAAAAATCCTGTCCAAACCAACCTGACCCCATGACAGAATGTAAGTACCTCGCTTGTTAAATTATAAATTGTGATAAATCACATTTGTTTGGTTAAATTCACCAGCAACACCCATGCCAGATTAAAGCCACGACTTGTAAAATCAAGAAATCCCTTAAATAGGACCTGGCGGCAGGAAGTAAGCTATAAGATCTCCAATATCAACAAGTCACGTCCCAATCTCAAGTAATTGACGAACAGATGAGAAACGTTTAATCATGACACAAGCAGTCATTAGGTTTAGGCGCCAGTAAAAATGCCACTGTGTAGTTTTTAGCTCTTTATTAAAGTAATTGTCACTTTCTTTTCAATCAGATATTTCCAGTCGAGTTATGTTTTCCTCTCCTTCACACCCTGCAGGTCTGTATTGCAGCATTTCTACGTGAAACATCTCTAAAAATCCAACACTGAAGCAAGACATGTTGCCTTCAGATGTTTTATTGTGGAGTTCTGTGAGGTTTTCGTGGATGTTGGCATATCAAGATCACACCTAGGTTCTGCAGAAATGTTCTGCTGCAGGTGGATTCACAGTAAACATGAAGTACAACTGACAGACATTATTTACAGTTCCAGTTTGTTTGTATAAAATCTTCACGCCGACACTGTGTGACACTTTCAAAAGCTCATAAGGGGCTTCACAGACACAGCATAAGAAAAATAACTTACAAAACATTCTCCCGACACAGACACTAAGAAATAATCTCTTGTGAAAATAGGTGGAGGTCAGGGTAAACTCCAAAGAGAACAAGTGGGTATTGCTTTGAAACCATGCAGTCCCCTGTCCAGATGCAATGTCATTTATTTCATAGCAATCAACAGTAGCAATACAAATATTTCAGGTGTGAGCAAATATATCCTTTTTCATTTTGGTGATTTATCGGGTTTGTTTTGAGATGCTTTCTCAGACCAGAAAACCTAAAAGAGAAAAAATAATTTAGCTTTGCATCATTTTAAAGCTTTCCATGTGACTTGCATGTCTTTGGAGAAACTTGCCTCTCTTGCAGAATGAGTCACCAAGAAACTGAACCATTTTTAAATGCACATAGGAAAAATTACACCCGGAAAATAACCGATGCAGGATTCACCTGGATAATTTCAGAGGTTTGGGAAATACTTCTTTAGCTTGTGGAGCACTACCACCTCTGATGTATGTTTGTTTTTTATTAATGGGCAAACAAACCAGGTTTGACTTTATATCAAAATGTAGTCGTTAAAACAAGAACATGATTCAGTAGAAAACAAACTGATGCTCTGTTGAGGGTAAATAAAGATGGTTATGGTAAAAAAAATATGGCCAGCAGTAACGTTCCATGAGTAGAACTGAATTAAACTTAAACAAAAATCACCAAAAAAGAAATAATAAATACAATCATCACACATATTTATAGCTTTATACTTTCTTTTTTCAAGCAGTGATATGAGATGGTCCTTGCTTTCCAGTTGTGTGATTTTTCCACCAAAGTGCTTCCAAGGATGCTGGAGGCAGTTTCTTAACTGGACCAGCTTGGTATCACATCAATGCATCTTAACCAATAAATATCTCACCTTCTGCTTTATTTTAAATTTTTGTGAAAGATTGCCGTGAATGGAGAGCGCTGGCCTCCGCTGCTAACCCGACTCTTTAGTAATATTTAATCCAATCTTTCTGCCATTTTTTTTTACTTAAATTGGTTTAAAAAACTAAACTAAATCTGGAGATTTTAACATGGCAATCACAACAATTTGGTTGCTGTTCTCCAAAAACCCATCGCCAGCGGTTCCTTCTGTTAGTTCCAGGTAAGAGTTGGTGCAGAGTTAACACCATGTTAATCGATGCCAGAGACAGTGCAGTGCTTCTGGCAGCGGATACAAAGAGCTGGCGCAAAGCAAACACTAAGACCAGTTCAGCACTGGAATCGCTCTGGTAGAATAAAAGCCTTTAGTGCAAGTAATTTCTATGTGCACTTTCCAGTCCAGGATTCATTTAAGCCTGGAAACCTGACTGGGCAAAAAAAGCAAAACCGATAAATTCCCAGGTAAGTCACTTTGAGACTTCCTGTGCAGAAACAGTTACAATGAGCAAGATTTTTCATCTTCTCTCATCAGCTGACTAATGGATGGATGGATCCATTCATAACACCAACTCAGTTTTATTAAACGAAAATACAGCTTTGTCTCATTTATTACAGCCTGGCTAGACTGATCAATCTACAGACGCCAAGGCACAGAATTGGAGACGTTCTCCTAAAGGCTCGAACACGTCAGTACAGTCTCAAAACTTATTTTGAGACTGTATTAAATTAATGCTTAAAAATGACAAATTTTAAGGGCAAATTTTGGGTGATAAAGCACGTCTAACAGTTCATTTATACTTGGCAGCTTGACCTGTAAACTAGGCAGGACAAGCCTTCTTGATTGGCTCGGAACACAAGAAGCTGCTGTGAAGGATTATTAAGAGTGGACAAAAACATCGTCATTAACTGTTTGTTCATCATCATCTTCCTCCATCCCTCCCTGCTGGTCAGTCATGAAGATAAGCATGAGTCCACCAGCAGGATAACTGAGTGCCTAGAACTTGATGGTTTAACAGAGAAAATGTTTACATCACTCATTCATAAAGAGAGAGAGAGAAGGTGGAGCTGCGATATCAAGAGTTCGCTCAGTTCCTTGTAGGTCAAGGATTTGACTCTGGAGGGATTTGAAAAGTAAAAAGCAAAAACACTGAATCAAACTAGCGCAACAATTGTTAGATTTTGTTGGCATACAGTGTCTCTTCATCACTTTCGCTTTCGTCCTGAAACTCGTGGGCCAGCAGGGATTTTTTGGAGCCCATGGAGTTCAGGTGGATCTCATCGTCATAGTCGTCGCGGTGCTGCCGCAGCCGATGGAAGCCATCTTTCTGGCGGTCGGACTTCGCTGAGCACACGCACCAAATGATGCACGCTGTCAACACCAATGCCGTCATGGCAGCAGCTGCACAAACAGGAAGACAGACACATTTCAGTTGGCGTAAACAAAGAGGAATATTATGGCAGAAAACATTTTTATCCCCTTAGAACAAAACTAACTTTTGTTTCGAGTATGATGACAAATCGCAAAATAATGACTTCAGTACAGTTCTGGGTAGATGCTCACATACATCCATCTTTGGAAATAATATCATCTTAGTTGTGAGCTTTTAATGCTTTCCACTGTCTTTCCCCAGCGTCGACTGATGATAAAACAAACAACTTCAATGATTTTTAAAAAACAAGAATCCACAAGTCTGAGTTTACAGTGAACCTTTCGCATCCAAATAGGGACAGAATTATACATACATGAGCAAATATACAACATCATTAATAATTGACTTAATTGTTAGAGTAAAAGTTTAAAAAAACTACAAGGTCTCGTTTCTTCCTGCAGAATTTAATTTTCAGCATTAGAAAGCGCTACAGAGGAAATTCTACCATGGGGAAAAAAAAAAACCTTTTGCTTGCATACTTTTTCTAATGAAACATAGTATATTTATAAAATGAAAATTATTTCCTATTTTTGATGGGCGTGAACCTTACATGGGCTAATTAATCATGCCAATCAAATCAGTTTCAATATAAAAGTACTTGAAAACATCAACAGTCCTTTCAAACCAAAAATTTAGCAGTAAGCCGACCCTATGCTGCTAACAGGAATGAAAAAACAAAAACAAAATGAGACAAATTGTGTATTATAGCCTGTATGTATGTACCTAACGTCATTAATAAAGATCATCCAAACTGCATCAGCAAATAAAAACTGTTGTCAATGGGACGGGGCAGCCAGTAGAGTGACCACCAATTCGTTTTTGTTATATTAATTTCAAAGTGTTGTCTCAGCTTCTTAAATAAGTCTAAAATGGCTAAGCTACACAAAACCTGACATATTTGTTCCTAAGAAAAACAGAATAATTCCCTGTTTGAAAACCACTGAAACTGCAATATTTTGATCCCACATTTACAAAATAAACTAATACCTTCCTCTGTGGTAGGATTTCATTTTCAAAATTTAGCCGTGAAGTTTTAATTCAACAGTTTGTCCACTAGATGGTGCTACTAGTTTTATTAGGCAGACGTCTTAAAATAAAAATAAAAAATTGTTTACATTATCTTTACAGCAGTTTTTGGGAATAGGGAATTTCTTCCTTGAGAACAAATACATTAGGATTTTAAAGGACCTTCTAGGGGTTAAAAACTCAAAACTAATGACATTAAAGTACATGATGAATGTATGTAAACTTCTGATAGGAGATCTTGCACGAAGAACTACTCCGCTACATCTAAAAGGTACGCTATCTGCATAAGGAACAAAAATCAGACATAATAGAAAAAATTAAAAAGAACCTCTTTATGTTAAAGCACTTTTGTTACCTACCTGCACAGGCCACAACAAACTCCCTTTGCAATCCAAATATGCTGTTGTCTAAGTCAAACTCTATGATGACAGAAGCAGGAGCTTCATAGGAAGTCACCACAACCTGGAAAACAGCAAAAAACTAAATATTTCTACATGAATTTTAACACCATACCACCCTTTATCATATGTGATTCAAACTGGAGCAAGATTTGCAGAAAACATTTTACTGTTTACTGTTTTTACTGTTTTCAGTTCCACTCTGAACTGAAAGATGTGGTGATCAACACAAAGTTCTTGATGCTTGCCAAATTTTCTCGGTAGCTGTGTTGGTGTATTTGTATGATCGAGGGCTGGGGAATTCAAATTAAATCAACCATTTTTAAACTACTGTCGGGATTCTAATACATTCCAGTTCAACACAGAGAACTGAAAAGGCTACATGTTTGTATCCAACCAGGCTGCTTTGCTAAATGAGGTAAACATCTCTGTCTCTCAAAGCTTCTCAGAGAAGAGAGCTGGTTAATGATCTAATCAGCACATCTCTTCTGCAGGTGTGTCTATTTAGTATAATCTGCTGCAGGTTACCTTGCAGGTCTGAAAAAATTGCTGGAGAAAACAAAAATCCAAAAATATTCGGCTGAGAGGTAAATCACAAGAATCAAGTTAAGAATTAAGCTGTTAGTTTATCTCCAGAGCAAGGCAGATGTGGTTTAGTAAAGTGATTTCAACCCAAACCGAGACATTAGTTGCAGAGGAGTAGTTCTCTGTGTCTTCTACTAGTATTGAGACATTTTTGTGATGTTTTTTGATAGCAGGACACAGAAGAATCCACAGGAATCCTTGAAACCATTGTTATTTCTCGTTCCAGGCGAATACGATGCGCCCATATGAGTTGAGACAGAGTATTAGATGCCCTAAAAAGTATGGGGAGATTACTAAGGAGAGGAACTTCTTGTTGGCTCCACCATTCGATTTGGAGCTTATGTTTGAGGAGCGGGACTCCCAGAAACCCCTGGATGAGAGATACATCAGGAACGCTGCGGTTCTTCCGGATCTCTCTGATATGCCGCGCAGGCCCGAAGCTGTCGTGATGGACAAGAGGACCTCCAGCGGTACTCTGATGATCCATGGTTATTCGGTGGAAGACTTCCAGCAGACCTATCACTCCGTGGTGGATCCCCTGCTCTACAGACCTTGTGGGAAGGTCAGGCCTTACAGCCTGGAGCTCGGGTTTGCCATCAAGGAACACCTGTTGGAAGAGCTGGCCTATCCGACGCTGGAAATTTCAGAGCGTGCAGATGGAAAGGTGGAGGTGACGGAGAGGTTCTGTGTGCTTCGTCCAACACCTTACATAGAAATAGACTGTACAGTGGATCCGTGGTAAAATTCTTCCAAAGACTTTCTATGATAAATGTGGGCTTGATGTCTGCTAAGCTTATTTTCTGAACATGGACTTCTGTGCTGAATGTAGTGAACTAATATTTCATTTTTCAACCAAATCTGTACAATCTGAAATGTAAAAAAACATCTCTTGAAACACGTAACAGTATGAAAATTGTGCAAGCACCGCAATCCTTACTGTGAACTTCAATGTGTCATATTAGTCTGCAGGTCCTACGTCTGAAATCTTGAATCCATCTAATTCTTTCTAAACACAAATTCCTGAAGCGATGTTATACACTAAAGGATATATACACCAACAGATTAAATGATGGTAAAACTTTTCCAGAACGTTCCAGTGAGTAAGTCTTTGCAGTTTATTGCTGGATCCTTTACAGAGGTGTGTTAAGAAAACAGAACTTTTAGAAAGTTAATTTATTGAAGCAATTTAACCCCAAAAGTGAAACTCAAAAAGATTCCTGACTGTTTCAAGTTTTTATTTATTTTTATTTTGAGAATAATTAAATCTTGATCATGATTGTGTCAGCCATAACATAACATTTCTGTATTGAAAATTCCTTTTTTATTAGCCTTATCTCATCTAATTTTCTGAGAGAACTGAATATTCATTCATTTTCATTAGTTGTAAGCCATAATCTTACAATCTAAAAATTAACACACAGTTGAAATGCATCATTCTGTGTGTAATGAATCCAGATGAGTTTCACTTTTTGAATTAAACTACCACGATAAATTGATGTTTTAATTTATTAAGATGCACCTGTAGACAATGTTTTACTTTAATCGTGTGCTAAAATTCAAGACCATATATGCTACTTGAAGGGTACATGGAAATAGCTGTATGTTGTCCTCTGAGCAAATCATAACAGTTCTGACCTTTATACTATTTAATAGCAGGTAAAACACTGCGTACCTCTTTATGTTGACTTTGATAGCCTTCAGCTATGGCGTCAATACCATAGGTGCCTGGGTGGACGAGGATGTGGAAGTAGCCGCCCTCAGAAGTGGAGATCTTTACTGTTGCATTCAGAAAAATGGTCGCCCCGACAATCGGTTTTCCACTTCTATCCCTTACTACTCCTCGCACCCCTTTATGGACCTGGGAATCAGGGAAAAGTTCATGCTTTGTGATACCTCTGTTTTTCTTACCAGAAGCTCTTATAGCATGGCGTTAAACTGGGTGAATAATTAGGACATTAATGCAATTACAATTCAATAAAATTTACCCAATTATAAGACTGCACTACAAAAAATGGAGAATGTTTTTAAATGATAATTAAAAAGATGGATGGATGGATGGAGATGGATGTGAAAGCGATCTCTCACTGCAATCAGCTTCTTTCTACAAAAAACATTTTACCAGTTGGCACAAAAAACAACTGTGTCGGTATAAAAATTAATGAAAGAATAGAAGGATGGATAGATGGAGGATACATTAATAACTTTAAGACAACGGGATAGAGAATGAAGTCTGTAAATACAAATATTCTTCCATAATCTCTTTACTTTTTCCATATATATCCATCTCTGGAAAATACTTGCATTAAGTTCCCTGCTTTTAAAGACTCATCTCTTAAATCCTTGTTTTTTTTCCCTCCAGGACAGTGTCTGTAGATTGTACACATATGGGGGAATAAAGCCTGGGAGTTTAAAATTAACATAATGTAGGCATTTGAATAATATAAGTGAAATCTACAAAAAAAGAGCATTCCAAGAAAAGTTCAATAAAAAAGAAAAATCTGGCAGGAATCAACTTGAGTAAACAGCAACCAGCAGAAGAAATACAATCTTAAGCAGTGCATAAAACAAAGATCAGGAATACTAAAATTTATTATTTTAATTCAAATGTCTAAATGCCAAACAAAACATTTCTATATTAAAATAAATTGCTAAAATCTTTAATGATTGTAAAATCTTACCTCCACCAACATACTGAGGAGAGCCTTCTTGTTCTCATCCCAGAGCGTTCCCAGCTGATTAGCAGCAGGAAACAAACAGCAGCCAGTGTATACTGTGATTTCTGGGCAGTGTCCAAAGTCCATACTGAAGTCCTGGAAGGACATGTGGATCGAATGTGACATGAGATGATACCATATAAAGGTTGCTTAATGAGGCATGCAGACTGCTTCTACAAACAATTGTGAAAGCTCTCAGGAGCTCAGTAAATTCCTGCATGATACCGTGATAGGATGCCACCTGTGCAATTAGTCCACTCATGAACTTTTCTCAGGACTAAATACCTCACAGTGAACTGTTAGTGATGATATAACAAGGTGGAAGCTACTGGCAATGTCAGCAACTCCCAGTCCAGGGTCAGCAGATGCTGAGGATGGTGCGCAGAGGTCGCTATCTTTCTGTAGAATCAAAAGCTACAGACCTTTAAATTTCATGTGGCCTTCAGATTAGCTCAAGAACAGTGTGTGGAGAGCTTTATCGAATAGGTTACCATGGCCAAGCAGCTGCATCCACACCTTACATCGCCAAGGGCAATGCAAAGCGTCATATGTAGTGGTGTAAAACATGCCGTCACGTGTTTTCTGGATGGAGATGCCAGGAGAACAGCACTTGGCTAACTGGCCCCTTCCTGTACCAATAAGACTGGACTCTAGAGCACAAAGGAAGGTCCATGAAGGCATGGATGAGGGAGTTTGGTTTGAAAAAACCTGCCTGGGCAACTTAGGGTCCTGACCTCATTCTGGTAAACAACACTTTTAGCATAAAATAGAGCAGTCTGTGAGCCAGGCCTTTTTGTCCAACATCAGTGTTTGACCTTACAAATGCGCCTCAGGAAGAATTGCAAAAAAACAAAAAATAAATGCACACTTCTGAACCTAGTAGAAAGCATTCCCAGAAGAGTTGAAGCTGTTTAAGCTTGAAATGGACATCACCTCATTAAACTCTAAGGATTGAGAATGGGATATCACTCTAGTTCATATATGTGTGTATGTGTGTGTGCGCGCGCTTGCGTGTATAGGCAAGCAACCCAATACTTTTGGCAATACCGTGTATATTTTTTTTCCAAACAACCATAATAAAAATAGTACTGGCTTTGTTGTTGATCTTACATGCATAACTTTTTTCCAGTTGATTCGCTGCACTTACGAGTTGGAAAGACTTACCTTCATGCTCCCCATGTGACTTTGTAGTTTTGCTGCTTTCATCACTCCATCTGGGACATTTCCCACTGAGTACAATGAACGCAGGCTGTTAACAAACATGATTATCTTAACTGACAGAAATGACATCTATTAATGCGAATTAGAAGTCATACTTTGTCCATTATTGGAACATGCAGTATCTCCTGGGTGCATCTTGGGATGGTTCTTAGCATACACTTTCGCCAAGTACTTCAAGGTGGCTTCATTATTAACTACAAAAACAGAAGTTAATGAAGAGTTAGCCTGTTACAGTCAACAATCAAGAGAAAATTATCGTCAATGCTTGCGCAACAGAAATCACTGTGGGGAAGGTTTCATCTTAAAGTAATAATATGCAAAGGCATTATAAATTACATAATACAAGACAAAAAGTTAGGCTATGCAAACTGATATTACCGATATGAACAGGTTTGTCATAAGGGTAGGTGACAACCAGAGCGCCTCCATCCAGGGCGACAGACAGACTGAAGTCATTGCTTTGAATAAAATTGATCATTGCTTTGGTCTCGGGTTCTGGTTCCGACAAACGCTGCGATGAGTTGCCTGTTAAAATAGCAAAACGGTTAATTGAAAACGTCTCTAAATTACGTCTACAGTAAATCAGTTGCATCTAGTCTGATGCATCTCATTTCAAACCAGTCTTTGACAGAAAAGTAGCAATCATTGTGTGTCCAAACAACTGACCGAAAAACGTCTTGTCAAGATCTTTGCCATTAGAGTTGGTTAGGCCCTGGTTGGACGAGCACTTCTTCTCAGCAGCCTGTTCCCGTCCGTCAGGGTTGATGGAGGGCACAATGAAAATGCGGGTTTCGTTGATTAGCTGGAGAAGGGAAAAGGGCAGAGAAGCCATGTTAATTCACATACAAATGCAAACAAAGTATTCATACCCCTGGAGGTTTTTCACATTTTGTCTGGTTGCATTAGATTGGGATCTTCTGAGAAAGACCCACACAAGTAGTGCAAAAACATGAAGGCATGATTCAGCATTCTTTACAAATACAAACCTAAAGTGAGCCATAGCTTTCTATCCTGCACCCTAGAGTCAATACTTTGAAGAAACACCTTTTAGAGTTTGTGTCTACCAGCTTGAATTAAAACTTTTGCAGGGCACTGTATATTTAGGTAAGCCCCAACACCCACCTTGGTGATGGCGGGGTTTTTGCCGTAGTTGATGCACAGAGAGGCGGCAAACTCTAGCAGCAACTCTGTGCCCACAGGAGCATTGCCGTGGATCCCTGCCACAAAGCGGATCTTTGGTTCAGACGGCTCAGGTTCTGCTGGATTGTTGGAGATTTCCAGAGCCAAAATGTTTCTGAACTCTACACTTTGGCCCAGTCTAAACAAAGGAAACACGGAACCAAATAAATTCAAGGACGCATGTTTATCTATAAACTTCAAGGTTACCATAGTGTGTGAGGCAATTAAAAGCATACACACCTGTGCAAAGATGTAATTTGGGGAAAGTTAAGTGTGAGGCCTCTCAAGAAAGCTTCCAGGTCTTTCGGGCGTCTGTAGCGGAAGCTGTTGCCTGTGGCTGTGCTCTTGACTAGCTGCTCCAAACCTTGGTCTAGAGACAGTTCCTTTATCAAGCTGTAGAGCTCCCTATCAGATGGGCTCTGGGTCAGCTGGGGAACGGTGGAAGCGTGGGCGTTATTGTCTGGGTGTAAACGGGTCAGTCTGAAGTCCACTACCTCTGCTTGGTCCTTTCCGACTGTAGCGTAGATCGTCACAGGTATATACCTTTATAGATAGAAATGAAATTATTCTGAAGTCAGTGGCATTTGAGAAAGTGAGGGGAGATTTTTTTCTGGTGACTTCCACTTTCTGAAATGAAACAGTTACCCATCAGCAGAGGCAGTGACTGCATAAGTGCCAGGGACCAACAGTCTCCAGTAGTCTCCAGCATGAGCCGTAGTGATGTTGTGGTCTATTCCCTCCACGCTGATGGTGGCATTGGGAATTCCCATCCTATCCCGGTCATCAGAAACTGTGCCTTTTATTCCGCCGTGAACCTGCAGTGACAAACAACCAAATGAACAGCAGTAAATAGAAAACTGGAAAAGTGAAGTAGATGCCAACATTAACACCTGTTTTTGTTACCTGGTGCATAAATTGCAGCAAAGCTCTCCAGTTTTGTTCCCAGTATGCTGGTAGCTCCTTGGCCAGGGGGTACTTGACGCAGCCCAGCTCGATGGTCACCTCAAAGCAGTTTGTGTTGACGTAATTCCAGTCCTGCATCCCGCCTGGGAAGCCAAGTGAGAACCAGTGCAGACATGAATAAACTTGCATTTTACCAACTGTCTAGCATATATACATAAATGTAAGATGGTGCAGATTTCTACAAGAAAATTATTGATTTCTCAGTTATTTGAAAATGTTATCTGAAAAAGATGGTCTTCAGGAGTTTATGGTCGTTTTTGCTTGGTACATTATTGTTACTATTACAATACAATATGATCACAGTTAAGCAAGAAAAGAAAACTGTGAGGAAGAGTCTACCATGCTGTGAAAAAGCATTTGCCTCATTTGACTATATACAAAACAACAGTTTTCAAATATAGATTTAATTTATCAAATGTAGATTTAATTTATCCAAACCAACCTGACCCTATGATAAATTAATGGCCCCCTAAACCTAATAAATCCCTCCTTTGGGCATGGGTTGGGCGGGAGTGGCGGTGTGCTGCTCTGCTGGCTGTCGTGTCCAGGGGGGGATCAGGGCGGTGGGCTGGGGGATGGCGTGTAGGGGCTGCAGCATGTGGGGTGGAGGGGTTGTGTTCACTTCTAGGATGTGGGGTCACCGGCATTTGGATCGGCTTGGCGGCGATGGTGGAGCTGAGCTGGATAGTGTTTCTCCCTGGGCGGTCGTTGCCGTGGCAGTGATGTAGTGTTTTTTGTGGCTGAGGGGGGCGTGGTGGAGGACACTGGCCCTGGGTGCCTGCCGCTGGCCGGGGACCTCTTGATGGGTGAGTTTGTCCAATCATGGTGCGGGGTCGGGGGTCCTGTTGTGGGTGCGGTGCTCGGTGGGGTCTGCCCTGTTGCACCAGTGGGCGGGGGTGGCGTTGCGCGGGGCCCTTGCCTTGCCGTTGCGGCGCGCTGTGGGAGCGGGGTGCGGCGGGGGTGTGGTGTGTGGAGCTTGCACTGTGTGGGTGTGGTTTCATCAGCTTCTCGGCTATGGAGTTCACCTGTGGGGGTGTGCCCCTGTGGGGGAGGGGATTCGTGTCGTTTGGGTTCGGGGGCATGTGTTCGATATCGGTGTCCTTGTTGGGGGTGGCCCTGTGGGGAGGTTCATGTTGAGGTTCACTGGGTGTGGGAGACTCATGGGGTTGGGATCGGAGCTCATTGGGGGACGGGACTGCTCTATCCTGGGGCGGCTCTGGTTGGCGGGCTGGTTTGGGCCATGTGGACCCCTCTTTTGTACATAGTCCCCTCTCCGGAGGTGGATGAGGGTTGTTGGGGACTGGGTTCGGGGCGTGGAGGCGGAGTCCGGGCCGGGGTCACCCGGGTCTGGGCGGTGCCGGCGCTGTCTGCGTGTCTCTGCCTCAGGAGGGAAATGGACCACCTCCTGGGTCCGGGGGGCTGGTTGCCCCTAGGGGGTACCGGCGCCTGGACCTGGGAGTATAGAGTATGCATGGGGAGTGTGAGTGAGTGTATGACGTCCATTGTTGTTTGTCTTTACGTTGGGTGTGAGTGATTTTATGTGTATGCATGAGGGTGGGAGTTGGTGAGGGTGGGAGTTGTGACTGTGTGTGCCTGTTTTTTTTTTTTGTTTTTCTTTTGTGACAGGCTGGGTCTTGGACTGCTCCCTCTCCTGGATCAGCTTAGTCCCCCCATTTTATGGGGGGCCTATTTCCTCCCCGCCACGCTACCTGCCGGTGCTTTGGTGTGTGCTGGCTCACTCCCGGTGGCTGCTTGCCGGGGACTGGCCCCCTGGGCTTGTCGGGCCTCTGCTTGGGGGGTGGTTTTTCCCGGGGTCTTGGGTCTCTGGGTCCATGGCTGGATCTGCTCGGGCGTGGACGGCTGCCGGCAGGGCCTGTGGGCTCGTCGCTGCAGTTCCCTGGGGCACTGTCGCTGCTGGGAGGTTCCTCTGGGACTCTCCACTGCTCTTCTCTGGGGGGGTTGCGGTCGTCCCGGCGTTGGTTCTCCTGGGGTTCCTGAGCTTGGGGGGGCCTTTGGATGTCTGTGGCTCGGATCTCCTCAGTGTCCTTCCTGGGACCATGGGGCAGGTCTGTGGGTCCTCACACTCGCTATTGCATATTTTTGTGGAGAAACCTTGTATACAAAAATGCGTCCACACTCATACTCACAGGTGTTAAGCTTTAGATGTTGACAGATACACAGATGTTCTATATTGGGCTGCACCTCTCACTAAGTACATTTTACATTCATAAGTACCGTGTGCTGTTTTGTTAAAAAAAAAAAACAGCTGCAGGTGTATAAGCAAGCAGGGTGTAATCTTGTATTCTCTTCATCCTTCTTTCTCTCCTCCACTCTTTCCTCCTTTTCTCCCCTTTTTCCCTTTTGGCCCATCTCTCTCTTTTTCGAGCTTCTTTTTTCCCTTTTCATTTCAGTCTCTGTGTCCGTATATCAAGCAGAGCTTTAAAGCATTAGCTATGATGCTCCGCATGTGAAAGTAAATCTGTTGGGCAATTTCTTGGCACTTAGACAACAATTCTGAGCGCTACTCTGCCGGACAGGACATGGTTTAAAAAAAAAAAAAAAAGAGAGAGAGAGAAGTCATGGTGATATCACGTGTAGCAAGTTGTCCGGGCCCTCAGGCAGCCCCAAACACTACAAACACCATGTCTGACTGTCATTATGATGTTAGTTTTCTAAAACGCGGCGTTACACCATATTTAAGAAGTCTTACACCTTCTGTAAAAAGCTCACTGCTATTTTTTGGTGAATGTGAGAAGGGTCAATGTGTACTGTGGTTTTTACCTTGAAACTCTTCCACTGATGCCATTTTTGCACAATTTCTTCCCTGTTGTTTTATGATGAACACTGACCTTAACTGCGGCAAATAACGCTTTGGGGGACCGGCTGGTTCGGATGGCTTTTTATCCCATTAATAATTGAAGTCAACATCTGAAACTGCATTTTGTATTCACTCTCATTATCTTTGTCTGATTTTACATTACAATTTTTTTTTTTATCTGAAACATTAGGAAGTCACACAAAGGCAAAAATAGAAGGAGGCATATAGATGTTTACAACACAGTTCCTCAGAATGTGCTTTTGGTGATCAAATCTTATTACAGACGAGTTCACGTATCCAAAGCAGGGAAGAATAAATAAAGATGTTCTGGCTTTTTTACTGCACTCTGTTTATGGATTTTGGTATCTTATGATGGTACAACGTCAAAGTTGTAAAGGAACCAGGTTATCACGATAAAAGTATGTCAACTGCAAGGTAGCTTTTTTAGATTGTCAAACAATTCTGTACTGCAGTGCATCATGGCAGCCACCCTCAAACATTTTAGATGAGTCCATCTTTAAGCTCACTAAGGTAAAGTTACATACAAACATACATACAAAACAGTAGTGGGAAGGTCAAATTTCAAATCTTGAAAGGAAATTACTAATCATTTAAAACAGGGCTTTAGATGATCTCTGTAAGAACCTACCGGGAACTGTGTACCACTGGGCTCCATTAATGATGCCATCCTCAAAATATTCCTCAGGGTACAGGTCCTCACAAGGGTGTCCTTTGTACATAAGAGGATTCTCCTGCACACACATTCAACACAAATAACAACTAAACAATGGCTGCAATTGTATTCATGTTTACAACCAAGTCTCTGCACAGACAAGACTGAACCAGAAACACGGTGCCTTGCAAAAGTATTCATACCTCTTTTCTTTTTTTTTTTACCTTTTGTCACATTGCAGTCACACACTTCTGTGTTTTTTATGGGAATCTTATGTGACAAACCAACACAAATTAGCACAGAGCTCTTGAGCAGAAGGGAAGATGCATGGTTTCAAGATTTTTTTTTGCAACAAAAAATTTGAAAAATGGGGCATTGATTTTTTATTTGGTCCCCTTTAATCTGAAACCCTTCAATAAAATCCAAGGCAATCATTTATTCAGCAGGAACCGGTCAGAGTTGATGAGCACATGGATGGAGCTAAATTAAAGGCAATCCTGGAAGAAAACCAGCTGGGTTGGAGGTTCACTTTCCAGCAGCACACTGACCCCAAAACAAATGCTCATGACATTTTTCAGATTTTTATTTGTGAGCCATTTATCGTTTTCCTTGCATGACACAATTATGCTCTGCTGTGCGCAAGTCTGTCACATACAACCCCAGCTCAATGTAATTAAATAAGACTTTAAAGAAGACTAAATGATAATAAGTTGAAGAGATATTAATACTTCTGCCAGGCACCGTTTATACCGATAGTTTATTCTGCAACAAGAAAAGTAAAACAAATAAAACCGATATTATTTTAGCCTGAAAGACATTCAGCTACCTGTGAGTATGCTTTGGCCACCTGCTTAAACACTGCATCATCAGGCGACCTGCTATAGTGACTAAGCTCATCTTTGTCATTATCGAAGGGGTAGTTGACCACCAGGGAGCCTGAATTTCACAAAAACAAAACAAGCAGAGAGCATAAAACATTTAGTTCCTTTGTTTATTCTAACAATTTTAATTATAAGTATAGCTAATAATTAAAATTGTGGAGCTAAACACTAAGACTTATGTACCTCCATGCAGGTTTGCAGACAAAACAAACGGGTTGCTCTTCAACCAGCTCATGACAGCTATCGTCTCTGGCTGGCTGGGTTCTGTGATGGTGACAAACTGGTCTGGAAAGTTGCGGTTCAGATCATAATCATTGCTGTTGTTGCGTCCTTTGTAGCCCTTCACGTCACCTACGGGGAAGCAAACTCAGGTGACGAGTCACTACTGAATATCAGTCACTGAAGCATGTTCCCTGCTTGAATGTTTGCCATTTAATTTCTTCCCGCCCCTTTGCAAGTTGGCTGTAATTATTGACTAAAAGATGTTGTCACACAGAGAAGGCACTCTAAAAAAATTTATTCAAAATTGGAGGGAACATTAATTGCACAATAAGAAGGCATACAGTATGCAAATGCACGAAAAACAGCTACCTTTATCCAAAACGTGTCTTTTTGTATTAAAATGTTTGTTAAATATAGATGAATTTTGTAAATTTTACTGCTGCTTTATCTTTTAAATAATTACTAGAACCCCTGTGAAACATGGCAGTGGCAGTATTACGATTTGGACAGGTTTTATTGCATTTGGTTGACGGTGGATAGAACAAACCTTGAGGGAACAAAAACTAGATGCATCTGTAAGGCGAAACGGGCCCTGAATTTAAACAGACGGAGCAAGCAGGAAGACAAACATCCCAAGCCTCTAGACTGACATAAAAACACACAGATTACAGAGAAATAAAGGCAAGGGTCTGAAGTGGCAAAGTCAAACAGTTGACATTTGTTCAATAGAAAAGTCAAAAGGACCTAAAGTGAGAACCATCAGGCCCTTGGTAAGTTTCCATACTTACTAACATTACTACAAGCTACCTATCTTAATAGGTATGGAAACTTACTAATACACTTCAGCAAAAGCTGCTTTGCATTATTCTTTAAACGCATGCCCATACATGAACAGTCATGTATGGGCATTTAGCTCGTCTGAGTAAAGTTTGGTTACAAAAGGAGGCCACATCAAGACGTTTGGCGTAACTGCATAATCATGACTTTTTGCAGGACTGGTTTTAAAAAAATGGTTTAAAGAAACAAAAAAATAAATAAACTGAAAGGCTAGACACAAATACAAATATAATACGATCAGTTTGCAGATGTCCTTTACACAAGCAATAAATGTGCTAGCAGTTGCAGAAGCCGTCAAATGAGTACATTACTGTTGAAATACTGCCTTAGTGGGTCTGAACAAGAACAAATGAAGCGTATTTAAGAAACCATCCTGTCACATTTATGAAGTATGTGTGTTGTTATTGGGTATATTTTTGTCTTTGTGCATGAAATCATAGGTAATGAAATTGACAGTGTGCCCATGCATAAGAACAGACTAAATTACTTTGTGTCATGGTGTGATAGTTTTGCTTTTTCTGCCATTTCCCTACTTCATAACTGCCTGACCATCTTGGGCTGAAAGTTCTATGCTTTACACATGGTCTATAAGTGCCCTCAAGTGCAAAAAATGAATTATTTCATAAATCACTCAAAAGACTGTCCCAACACCCCTGCAATGTCAGCAAGTTCAACTTTGTGAGCAAATATTAATTGGTGAAGACAGAGTGTCTGCATAGCGTAGCATGATATTGACTCATATTATTATTGGGTCATTCCAATAGCATCTGTGCAGCATTTATTTATTAGTTTCAACTTTTTTGCCGTGTCCTATCTGGAGATCTAATGTTTGCGTGCATTAGATCTATAACAATAGATATTCTTCATGTAACATTGAAATGCAAGACTGTTTTGCTGTGCAAGTGTGAGGGGAATAGTACTTGCCCTCGACCATCTGAAAGCAATATATTTACCAAAAATGCATATAAAAAGTTCTTAGGTTACAGAAAATGTATGAGTTAGGTCTCCAGGAGCTTTAGAGCTTGTATCTACTTCTCCTACCTTCCACAGCAACCTCATAGCCATCAGGGTTCATGGAGGGCATGATGTGAATCCGAGTGTTGTTGACCAGCTGAGTCACTTCAGGGTCGGTACCGTAGTTACGACACAGATATTCAATGAGGTTGAGCAGCAGCTCTCTTCCCACCACCTCGTTGCCGTGCATGTTGCCCACATACTTAAACTCTGGTTCCCCTGAAAGAGGAAAAGAGAAAAAACAATCTATGTGTTGACAATAAACAAACACACTGTGCATAAATTATGCAAAAAAAAGGCAGCTGTTCTCTGTACACTGGAGTTTACCACTCACCATGCTCATGAACATTAGGGTTGTCCGAGATGACCATCACGTACAGCTCCCGGTCTTGTACAGAGCGGCCAATAGAGTAAAGGTGGGTGATGGAGGAAAACTCGCTGTTGTACTTGCGCAAGAAGAGCTCCATGTCTGCATAGTTGTGGTGACGAAACTCCTTTGGATGGGTGGGCTCATGACCAGGTGGAAGGAATGGAGGGGTGGTGGGAACACCCTGAATCTGGGTGATGTTGGAAGCCTTAGTCATAGGAATAATGAGGTGACTGGTGGATGGAGATGAGGTGGTGGTTTGGGGGGATCTGTCTGCAGCCTCATTTACAAAAGGCTGTAAGGTAAAGTTAAGCTCAGTGGGTTTCCCATCAATGACCTGCACACTGTTGACTGCCATTGATAGGTACCTGCATAGAGAGAAAAAGACATGTTGAGGACATTATGCCTTAATATCAACAGCAAGTACAAAATGAGATGTCTCCAGTGTGTCAAGGACAAAAACATGATTCTGGTTTTTACCAGGAAGTTCTGCACCGAATTTATGAGAAATCTTCCTTTTTATTAACTACAGTTATTCTGTAACTTTTAGAGGAAGTAAGACAGGCTATGTGGTTGCTTGTAAAGGTATTCACAGCCCTTGAACTTTTTCACATTTTGTCTACAACCACAAAGCGTCCATATGTTTTCTTAGGACCATTATGTGAAAACCAACATTAAGTAGTGCATAACTTTGAAGTAAATGAAAAATTATAAATGTTTTTTAAAGAACTTTTTGCAAATGAAATTCTTAAAAGTGTGGAAGGAATTGTATTAAGCCTCTTTACTCCGATGCCCTTAACATCCAGTATAACCTATAAATGCAGCTTATCTGTGAAGGCATCAGAGGTTTGTTAGAGAACATTAGTGAAGAAACAGCATCATGAAGACCATGAAGGAACACAGCAGAGAATGTTCTAAAGAAGTTTAAAACCAGTATCCTAAACATTGAATATTTCACTCTTTAATCTGACATATGGAAACCGAAAAAGAATGAAATAAATTCGAACCTACCAAGACATGGATGCCCACCTAACCTGACAGGCTGGGCAAAGAGGGCATTATTCAGAGAAACAGCCAACAGGCCCATGGCAACTCTGGAGGAGCTGCAGAGAACCACAGCCCAGGTGGAAGAATATGTTGACAGCATAACAAAAAATTGTTCACTCTAAATCACTTGTCTACATGCAAAACACTATGTATGCCAGAACACATGGCAGCATCATGCTGCGGGGTGTCCTTTTTCCTGCAGGGATGGGGAAGCTGGAAAGTTAATGGAAAGAAAGAAGAGCTTTACACAATGGTAATAGTGTAAAAAACTGTTGCAAACTGTTGATTAATTTGCAGTTTGACAGACCCTAAACATAGAACCAGTCCTGACATGAAATGGTTTACAACTGGTTTACATTTATGTATTACAATGTGTGAATCAAAGCCTCATTCCAAGACTTGGAATGTGATGCTCATAAACACTCTCTGTTCAATCTGACTTAAGGGCCTCTCAAACAGGATGCGGTTTGCTCTGCGCTTGACGCTGGGTTCCACATGCGCTGCTGTCTATTCGCCACACGGGCTGTTTGCTGTGCAAGCTGGGTTGGAGGGACCATCCGATTGTTTTGTCGTCAGCAGCAAACATGTATCTGTCCCGTGCTAAGAAGCAAGTGCTAGCACTAGCCCTGCAGCAAGGAAGATGAGGCTGTGGGTGCACGCAACCCTCAGGTCCGGATAGTAGCTTTGGGAGTTCAGGCTTGTGAAAGAGCTCCGTTTTCACAGAGATAGATTCCATTCCTACCTACTATAAGCTGCCTGACTTAAAACACACCTGTCATGCCTACTTGGCAGGAAATTTCTTTCCATGCTGCTGCTTTCCTCCTGATGTCCCTGTACAGTCTTGAACTTGTGTCAGAAAGTTTAGGGAATTCAGAAACGCACAATATCAATTTCTGCATTTTGCTTCCTGCTCTTTTCCACTGATGACCCTGTTTCAATTGGATGCACGTGTATTCATCACTGCACGCCGTGGTCAAAGTTTAACTATCTTGAACTTTGACCGTGGGAGCTCGCAAACCAGTGCGCTGAACTCCGCTTGTGCTTTGCTCGACGCAGCGAAAAACCGCCGTTGTGTGGCGCAAGCCATTGAAAACAATGGGTTTCAGAGCACAGCAGTGCGCGCTCTGTGTCCTGTCTGAAAGGGCTTTTAGCTTAAGCTATTTTACACAGAACAATGAGCAAAACTTTCAGCCTCTAGTTATGCGAAGCTGGTAGATATACCCCAAAAGATTTTCGGCACAAATGGTATTGGTTCTACTGAGTATTCACTCAGGAGGGCTAAATTCAGTTCTTTGTAACAAATGTTGAATTTTCTTTCTTTTCCCAATTATGCACTACTTTTTGTTGGCCTATTACATAAAATCCCAATAAAATATACTTAATTTAAAGTTCTATGTTTAAAATTTTGAGAGGAAGACAATAAAATATTTTTTTCACCACCAACTTAGAGTCAGTATTAGGAAATAAAGACTTTTAATCAGGGTTTTTTTTGTGTTTCACAACTCACAGCACCGTTACTGTGACTTTAAGGGCTGCCGTAAATGAATAGCTTCAGTTTAAACCAACTGTGGTAAGTGAAGAAACTCACCCTGTAGCCACAGCTGTGATGTTGTATGTTCCCGGGAGAAGAAGGCGGTAGTAGTCTCCGAATTTTGCTGTGGTCAGGTTGTGGCGGATACCAGCAACCACAATGCTGACGTTGCTCAGGGCGGCACCACTGACTGCATCTTTCACGAAGCCACGAACTCCCATGTGTACCTGGAAGAAAACAGTACTATGAGTTCGAAAGGCTTCTTACTCAGAGATTAGTGATTCAGAATTAAAAAGAACTGTAGCTTAATGTCTTAGATTCTAACTAGGAATCAGGAACCAGGAAAAAAATTATTTTATTTGTAAGCTTCACCTTTTCCATGTAGGCCAGAAGGGACTCCCTGTTCAGATCCCATTCCTTCTGCAGCTCTGAAGCTGGAGGATGTTTGCAGCAGCTCAGCTCCATGGTGATTTCCAGGCAGTTTCCGTAGAGGTAGTTGTAGTCCTGCATTCCTCCTGAATAACACAACAGCAACATAAACATACGCATGCTACAACAACAGTCTAATTATACACTGAAATGTGCAATTACAGATAGGGGAAAAGTGTTTTTGTAAATCAACAATTTAACTTGATGCTTTCTTAAGGTGACTCCATCGGTGTCAGGCAAACTTATTTTGAGGGGCGGACATTCTTTCCTATGGTAAGGTCTGAGTTTGCCTTGTCTCTTGAATACTTTAAGAGATTATTACTGTGTGACTAAAAGTGTCAAGGAGGCATCTGCAGTTAGCAAGACACCCAACCTTTAGCTAAAGTCAACAGAAACACGCACAGGAGAGCAGGCGGACCATCTCTGTAGAACAGTAGTGGGCAGTCAGAGGTCCCAAGGCTGAAGAGTTCTCATGACTGCATGCTGGGTCGCCACAGGAACCAAGTCACTAACATATTAAACAGCCAGAGTGAAGGGGGTCAAAATCTATTACAATTTCTATTACAATTTGCCTGCAAGCCAAAGCGTGTTATAGACACGCTTTCCCAAGACAAAGGAGCTTGTAGTGAAGAATGTAACATGAATGCTTTTATTGTAATTACCTAAACAAACGACAATAAGCCAGTTTCAGTAGCATAATTGAAACGATGGGCAAGGAGAAGAGTTGAAAAACACCTGAATCCTTAACCAGAACTATAACAAACAGAGCAGATGTATGACAGCGATGTTTTTCCTTCCAGGTGGGTGGTTGCTTGGATCTGAATTTCTTTGAGACTTTTCAAGGCCTAACATGCAGATGATCAACTTTCTAAGACTTTCTAAGACCCTGCAGAAATCCTCAAACAAGTCAAATCTAAACATCTTGCATTTTATCTTTGCATTTCTTTTTTTAAGAGTAGGGCACGAAGCTCTAAACAAAATGAAATGGGACAAATAAATTGGTGAAATAATACCTCATCACCATGAAAAACAATTGTTATGATCTGAATCATAAGATGTCCTTAACAACCTTTTATTTTATTTACAGGGGGAGTACTTTACTCAGCTTGTAAACAAAAATAAACAGCAGCTACCTCACTTCATGGCAACCCTGGTAACAATACGCTACACAACTTAAAACGAACTGTTTACTGCTGCCACAGTTATTGGAAAATCTAACAAATCCAATAAACTAAATTTATCTTGAACATTTTTTATTTATACTTTACATTTTTACGTTGAGTGTTTAGGAAGGTGATAACCTTGTTCTCCTGGGATGTAAATACCCTCTTTTCAAACTGGGAAAGACAAGAGAACATACCATTCAAATAAGGCAGATATCTGATGATCTTCTCAAGTCAGGAAATATCTACAAGAAAATAGTTACCCGCTGAAACCTGCAAAAATCTACTACTGTGACAAAACAAGGCTGAAGTAGGCAGGTTGGAGGCAAATGAGGTAAACAGCTTCAAAACTCATTGGTGGAGACTGGCCACAAAGAGTGGCCTCTTGTGTTCACAAATTCCCCATCTCAACCATCAGATGGTATCTACAAGGCAACTGGTTTTGTGGGAGGAATGCCATAAAAGGGAAGCCTTTTCTGTTCCACCATCACACACGTACACGTGGGGTTTGCTAAGCTCCACTAGGACCTCAACTTGAACTCAGTGCTTTGGTCAGATTAGACTAAGCTTGAGCTGCCATGCAAAAAATACTTGAAGCGGGGTCTGGTGTGAAAAACAAAAGCACCTCATGTCTTCTGTAAAGTATGGTGGAGTAGCTGTAATGCTGTGGGCTGGTTTCTCTTACAAAGACCCTGGAAACCTTGTTAGAGTTTAAATACTAGGGCATAAAATAAGTCCCATGGGTCTGCATGGTAATGATCCAAAACATATTCACTAGAGAAAAGAAAATCAACCTTCTCAGAGGGGGATCTCAGTCCCCAGACCTTAATCCTTAGCTGAAGAGATGACAATGTGCTACTGAGGATGGAGGCTGTTATTCAAGATGACTCCATGATGTTAGTGAGAAAGACCCATTCTAAAATCCTGCTGTGGTACATTTCCAGTTTAACTTAACCGATTAAAGAAATCCATTAACAAGAAACACTTTGCTAAAGTACTAAATATTGATCCATTTTAAGCTGAATTTAAAGCCAGACATATCTAATTTTATTCTTTTGTTTTTTAATGGAAGATACAGTGCCTTGCAAAAGTATTTGGCCCCCTTGAACTTTTCAACCTCTTGCCACATTTCAGGCTTCAAACATAAAGATATAAACTTCAAAATTTTTGTGAAGAATCAACAACAAGTGGGACACAATCGTGAAGTGGAATGAAATTAATGGATGTGTCAAACTTTTTTAACAAATAAAAAACTTAAAAGTGGGGCGTGCAATATTATTCAGCCCCTTTACTTTCAGTGCAGCAAACTCACTCCAGAAGTTCAGTGAGGATCTCTGAATGATCCAATGTTGTCCCAAATGACTGATGATGATAAATAGAATCCACCTGTGTGTAATCAAGTCTCCGTATAAATGCACCTGCTCTGTGATAGTCTCAGAGTTCTGCTCAAAGCGCAGAGAGCATCATGAAGACCAAGGAACACACCAGGCAGGCCGGAGATACTGTTGTGGAGAAGTTTAAAGCCGGATTTGGATACAAAAAGATTTCCCAAGCTTTAAACATCCCAAGGAGCACTGTCCAAGCAATCAAATCGAAATGGAAGGAATATCAGACCACTGCAAATCTACCAAGACCCGGCCGTCCCTCTAAACTTTAATCTCGAACAAGGAGAAGACTGATCAGAGATGCAGCCAAGAGGCCCATGATCACTCTGGATGAACTGCAGAGATCTACAGCTGAGGGGGGAGAGTCTGTCCATAGGACAACAATCAGTCGTACACTGCACAAATCTGGCCTTTATGGAAGAGTGGTAAGAAGAAAGCCATTTCTCAAAGATATCCATAAAAAGTCTCGTTTAAAGTTTGCCACAAGCCACCTGGGAGACACACCAAACATGTGGAAGAAGGTGCTCTGGTCAGATGAAACCAAAAATCGAACTGTTTGGCCACAATGCAAAACGATATGTTTGGTGTAAAAGCAACACAGCCTCATCACCCTGAACACACCATCCCCACTGTCAAACATGTGGTGGCAGCATCATGGTTTGGGCTGCTTTTCATCAGCAGGGACAGGGAAGATGGTCAAAATTGATGGGAAGGTGGATGGGGCCAAATACAGGACCATTCTGGAAGAAAACCTGTTGGAGTCTGCAAGAGACCTGAGACTGGGACGGAGATTTATCTTCCAACAAGACAATGATCCAAAACAAAGCCAAATCTACAATGGACTGGTTCACAAATAAACGTATCCAGGTGTTGGAATGGCCAAGTCAAAGTCCAGACCTGAATCCAATCGAGAATATGTGGAAAGAGCTGAAGACTGCTGTTCACGAACGCTCTCCATCCAACCTCACTGAGCTCGAGCTGTTTTGCAAGGAAGAATGGGCAAGAATTTCAGTCTCTCGATGTGCAAAACTGATAGAGACTGATAGAGACATACCCCAAGCGACTTGCAGCAGTAATTGCAGCAAAGGGTGGCGCTACAAAGTATTAACGCAGGGGGGCCGAATAATATTGCACGCCCCACTTTTCAGTTTTTTATTTGTTAAAAAAGTTTGACACATCCAATAAATTTCATTCCACTTCACGATTGTGTCCCACTTGTTGTTGATTCTTCACAAAAAAAATTTATTTTATATCTTTATGTTTGAAGCCTGAAATGTGGCAAGAGGTTGACCAGTTCAGGGGGCCGAGTACTTTCACAAGGCAGTGTAGTTTGACATTTTTCTGATATTTATCTAAACATGTGAATTTGTTTTAAATGGAAGGATGCAGAAGAAATATAATTATCAAAATAGTGACATTTAAGAAAAAGAAACAATATCTTTGATTGCAATTAAGTTTACTGTTTAAACACAAATAACTAATGTAGCTATACCTGATAAACCATCAGTTATGAAAACCAGCCCACATCATAGGAAAACATGGTCGTGGGCCTTATTTGAAGTCAGGGTGTACTGAAATTTACCTTCAGGACACCTTTGAGACTTTAAGCTCTGAGGTAACAACAGACAGAACTGGGTGCTATGGCAACCAAACAAAATATGGCTTTTAAAATACAGTGGCTTGTAAAAGTATTCATACCCCTTGAACCTTTCCACGTATTGTCACATTACAACCACAAACATGAATATATTTTATTAGATTATAGTGGTATACAATTCTGAAGTGGAACGAAATTTTTCTTTGATTCTTTGTTTTTGTTTGCTTAACACATAAAAAACTGAAAAGAGCATTATGCAAAAGTTTTCAGGCCCCTTGAGTCAATACTTTGTGTAACCACATTTTGCTGCAATTACTGCAGCAAGTCTTTTAGGGTATGTCTCTACCAGTTTTATACATCTAGTGACTGAACTTTTTGCCCACTCTTCTTTGCAAAACAGCTCAAGCTCAGTCAGATTAGATGGAGAGCATTTGTAAACAGCAGCTTTCTCAGCAGATCTTGCCACATATTCTCGATTGGGTTTATGTCTGGACTTTGACTAGGCCGTTCTAACACATTAATATGTTTTGTTTTAAACCATTCAGTTGTAGACCTGGCTTTATGTTTAGGGTCGTTGTGCTGCTGGAAGGTGAACCTCCCCGCCAGTCTCAAGTCTTTTCTCAGACTCCATCAGGTTTTCTTCCAGGATTGTCCTGTATTTGGCTTCATCCATCTTCCCATCAACTCTGACCACCTTCCATGTCCCTGCTGAAGAGGAAAAAGCACCCCCAGAGCATGATGCTGCCACCACCATATTTGACAGTGGGGATGGTGTGTTCAGAGTGATGTGCAGTGTTAGTTCTCCACCACACAAAGCATTTTGCATTTTGGCCAAAAAGTTCAATTTTGGTCTCATCTGACCAAAGCACCTTCTTCCACATGTTTGCTGTGTCCCCAACATGGCTTCTGGTAAACTGCAAACGGGACCTTTTATGGTTTTCTTTCAACAATGGCTTTCTTCTTGCCACTCTTCTATAAACACCACATTTGTGCAGTGCACGACTAATAGTTGTCCTGTGGACAGATTCCCCCACCTGAGCTGTGGATCTCTGCAGTCCGTCCAGATTCACCATGGGCCTCTTGGCTGCATCTCTGATCAGTGCTCTCCTTGTTTGGGCTGTACGTTTAGGTGGACACCTTGTCTTGGTAGGTTTACAGTTGTGCCATACTCTTTCCATTTCCGGATAATGGATTGAACACTTCTCAGTCAGATGTTCAAATTTTGGGAAATCTTTTTATAGCCTAAGCCTGCTTTAAACATCTCCACCACTTTATCCCTCACCTGTCTGGTGTGTTCCTTGGACTTCATGATGCTATTTTGCACAGAAGAATGAGCAAAACTTTCAGCCTCCAGTTGTGGGAAGCTGGTAGATATACCCCAAACGCCTTTCAGCTGAAATGATGTTGGTTTTACTGAGTATTGACTCAGGAGTGGCTAAATTCAGATTTTTATTTGTAAAAGATGTTTTAAATCATGTCATCAATCCACTTCACAATTGTATACCACTTTGTGTTGGTCTTTCACATAGAATTCCAATAGAGAATATTTATGTTTGTGGTTGTAATGTGCCAATATGTAGAAAAGTTCAGTGGGTATGAATACTTTTACAAGCCACTGTATGTCACCTGTCAGTGATAGAAAATACCAGTGGGTCTATATTCAGTAATGACAGGAAATCATTAGCTAACTGCAACAACAGAAACAACTAAACTGACCAGAAGATATTAGCTTTTGTCTCTGGCCAAGTTCCTTTTTACAGTTTAAACTGTTACTGAAGCAAACCTATAAAGTAAACATCCTGCACCCACAAAGTTTAACAAACACACGGACGTGGAGACCTGGCCTTAGATATCCTGTTTAAGTAGGAGATTCACGCCCTTAAGGTAGCAGGAAACCACCGATCAGACAATGAAGCCAAAACCTGAGCTAGACTGGGGCTCCCTTTTACTGCACCACGTCTGCAACAGTGCAGCAATAAAGATCAAACACCAAGGAGAAGCGTCTATTTTTCTAAGTAAACCTGTCAGCTGTTCACAGAAACAAAGAAAAACAGCACAGATTCAGACCAAGTCAACAGATTAGGGGTTAAGATAACATGTGAATCATTGTGAAACATGAAGGTGGATTATTATTTCAGGCTCTGGCTGCCAAACAAAACCGTCTTCAGTTCCTGACTCTCCCACCGGGCAGTTTGCCTCGGCTTCTCATGATCTCACCGCATGTCCTCCTGACAATGTCCCCCCACCCCACTGTTGCTAAGTCCAGATTTAGTTGACATTCTGGACAGCGATGTCCATCTGACAAGTAAAAGTGATATCTGTTCAACCGTTTTACACCATCTGGTGCCTATCTTGCTGCTTGACTACTGGTTCATTTAGACAGGGAGGTGCAGAGACTAACTTGGGCCAAAGCGAACAATTCATTGAACAATTAAGTTGTTAAATAAATATCTAAATACGTGAAACGTTTATTAAAATTTGAAATACATTTGCATAAATTTATCAGCATTATCCACAAAGTCAGTGGGTTGGGCTGAAACTGCTATACACACAATGTTAGGGTCTATTTGATGAGCTATAACAGGGAATATTAAATAATTAAATAAATTCTGAAGTTCATATACATTATCTTAACAGATATCACATTCAAGTTTCAAGTAATGATTTATACATTGATTATTTAGTTGTGAATTTAATAGTTTGACACATTTCTACATTTTTATATAATTTGATGTTTTCATTTAGATTTATTTAAACACATATATACATTTTTTAGACAAATGATCTGTTGGGTTGGGGCATTTGCAGCTCCAGTGGCCTTTATTTTTGTTATTTTTCCAAAGTAGGCAGACAGGAAATGGGGTGGAGACGGGGAAGACGTGCTGCAGAGGTCTCCAAACAAGGGATATTGAAACATAATTTTTTGTATGACTTTAAGTAATTGCAAAAGTGGTAACTGTAATATGTTGAGCCATAAACTAGCACTGACACGTGCTAGTTTATGGCAACCTTATATTAAGAGATCAAAATATGGCCCATTCTAAATTTGCAATCAGGTATAAAAGCATTGAAATCATAACTTGGGGATAAAGGAATACATCCACATCAAATAGTTGGGCTTACTGATAAAAAAACAAGACTCAGATAAACAGATAAACTGGTTCCAGAGAGCCATATTTTAATGCAGGCAATTAAATCAGGCTAAAGCCATGCACAAGTAGCTGCTTCCTGACGGGCTGTCGTTATGAAAACTTATCACAAGAGGAAACTGGAGCCGTAACTTGAAGCAGCAGAGACATACAGCAACAAACCAAGAAGTAACATATGATTGTTGATCTAATCTCAGGCTTCAAACACAACTTTTCCTGGGCCTTAAGTATGCAGAAACATTAGGAAGAAAAAACAGAAGTTGCTTTTAGTTCAGCTTTTAAAGCTCACTTCTACACAGAATAACCAGTCAAGGCCTCCTTTCTGAGTTTAGTCGTGTCGGAGGTTTAAAGGCCGCACAATAGAGCTCAAATATAATGTCAAAATATCAGTGTCTGCAATATATTTTTGCAAATGCAACATGTTCTGGCTATTATATTCCAAGTGTTAGGACATCTCCCTTTGCATGCCAGTGACACTGACCCTGATGGATGTTGGGAAACCCACCACCGACACAGATGATGGCGTACAAGATGCAAAAGGTCACAGGGGTCACGAGGGACTGATCATAATGACAGATGTGAAAAACTAAACAGGCTGAGAATGAGAGATTAAATTGAATGTTAAATTCCAGACGATAAACTGGCTGGACAACAATTAATGACCATACAGAGAAATACTGTATATTATCATGTTTAGGAGCCAGAAAACCTAGGAATATTTTAAGTATAACACATGGATAAATCATATTGCAAATTATTGCTTTTTCAATCAATTAGTATTTTTCAAATGCACTTTTCTGACACAAAAAAGCCCTTTCAGTCAGGCCCAATAAAACAGGAAGTACCTCCATATACGGATGATGACACATCTTTAACTGCCCCAGTCTCAGGCCTGATAACTGATTATTTTCTTAGCAAAAGACCATTTTAACACTGTGTGTGGACGCTTATTGGCGACACAGAAAACGAATGCAGGGGAGGTGGGTAAGTTCTGTAGAAGTAAACACAGGTGAAAAGGATGAATTTGTCCTCATTTGTCTGTCCCTAAGAGACACTTTTTCTCCCAGAATTATGAAATCTTTGGCATCTTTAACGAAAGGAAAATATTGATTGCAAAGGATGTAACAGGTAGCTCAGCGAGGAGTAGGCCAGGCCATGAGGGGACTGCAGCTCTTTATGTCTGCTGATATACACAGATCGTGTCTTTCAGCCCAATCCTGCAGCAGTGTCTTGTCATTTCTTCCTCCGTGTTTTGGCCAACTGACTGAAAAGAGACTGCAACTGCAGTCTGAAGCGATGTCAGTATTTGGACCTGAGTGTAATAAAGCCAATCAACCAAATAACATCCTGAATACAAATAAGAAAAAAAATAACGGAACCACTTAATTGAATTTGAGATAAATATGCTTTAGTAACAATATCTCTGTCTTACAGATTAGAAATGTTGGGTTACAATATGTTATGAGGTGCTTCCTTCCTAATGAAGGAATAATGCCAGAGGACAAGGCAAAAAAAGCTTTCTAGAATGTAAACTATGCTAAAGAGAAAGCAGAGATTAAACCCTGCCACAATCACGATCAGAGGCAAAACTGAGTCACGCCTTCAAAGAAATAAACCAAAACAACTTGAATCTAATTCATCCTAAACATGTTGCAGCTTGTGCACGCTGACACAACCCTGAATATGCAGCAAGCACGCCGACACTCAAACATTCTTGGTTTTTAGACAGACGGGGAGATGTCCAACAGCTATACTCAAATTATCCCTGCTGTCCACAAAGAACGAACCTGCACCACCATCAAAACACCAACAGGCCAGCTTTACTTGGAAAGTCTCTAGGGCAGCACAAAGAATGTGATCCATAAAACTGAACTCGGTCTGAGTCAGCTGACCGTAGCTGTAAAAACGCGACTCCACTGAAGGAGTTGAAGCAATCACGTAACAAAACCTGGCTTACATTTTAGCTTCCTATCATCACACAGATCAGAAAGAAGGACTTTAAACTGTCAGATTTATTTCAAGCATTTTCACCTGAACCTTTCCAGTTTTATTTACCCACCTGGCACGTCATACCAGCGTGCTCCGTTGGTGATGCCGTCTTTAAAGGTTTCTTCGGGAGTGTCGGGACAGTTAGGCTGGCCGGTCTTCATCACAGGGTGATTATGGGAATACACCAGGGCCAGGTAGCGAAACAGGTTGTCATCCTCTGACTGGCTGTAGTGGCCCTGACGCTGGTGGGAGACCGAGTCGTCGAAAGGGTAACTGGCGACTACAGTCCCGCCGTGCAAGTTCCCTGACAGAACAAATCTGCGGAGACAGTAGCCGATTTTAGCAACAGACTTAGAAGATGCCTTAAATTGACTTTAAATGCATGTACCAGTAAAAGCCACTAATATTATTGACTGATTTGTTACATTTTCAGAAGATTACACAGACCCATTGACCTAAACCGTTGAGGTATTTGAACAGACCGGTTATTTCCAGCTGTTTGCCACCGATTCAGTCACAAAGTATATAAACAAAAAAGTGAAAGAACGGTGTATAGGTGTGTCTCCTAACTTTTTATTTTTAATCTGGACAACAGAGAGCCGAACAGAAGTTTAAAAATTTGCATAAACTGCTGCAATATGTTTTTTATGCTATGCAGAAGTAGAAAACTTCATCTGTTAAGTCAAGATAAATATATTTAGCGCAATAGAACCGCCGCACATATCTCAGGGCTGTTTGCAAAACTCTACCAAAAGCTAGTTGTTACATTAGTGGTTCAACATTTTATGTTGTTTTGTTTTTATATTGATGCATATTGCCAAGCTTTCCAATATGGTGAGGTTTTTTTTCCCATGTGTATCCTTTTAACAGGAGGTTTGGTGCCAAATATATCTTGGAACTGTAGAGATGGAGGACATGCACATACACCGCCCTCCATAATCACTAGATCCCAGGGTAAAGATGTGCAAAAGTCGATGATCTTTTATTGCATACAGAAATTTAAAAAAAAATCAGAGTTGCCATAATCATTGGCACCAAAAATAAAAGTAACTAAAGCCTTGTGTCATTTATTTTGTATTAAATTAACCTTATCAAAGTGTCAAGGAGTTTTTAATTAATATTCATGCAAAATCCACCTAACTGTGCTTTTTTACATGTTATTTGACAGTCTGTTCATAAAAAAGATGGATGCTCCTGTCTGCACCCCAGCTGTGGATGTAAAGCACTCTCCAAGACTTCAAATGGATTTTTTAAGAAAAACATTGAATAAATGTTATTCTACTTTCATCGTGTCCTTTTGAGTCATCTTTGTTATTTTTATCCTATGCAAATCTGTTTAATCCCAAGTTGACTAAATATGTTAACCTATGATGATACAAGGTATCACCAACTCTACCTTCTACACTGGCTTCAGCCTTTGAAAATCCTTATCTGTTGGCCACTAAATAATGTGAATATAGCTGGCAAGATCTGCCACTATCAGAAGCAAGAAATCTGAAAAAATCTCTTGATTTAAACAACTTCTGTTCTGATTTTGCAGTGGGGTGGAGCTGGGAGGGTTCATCTCTTGTACCAACGATGAATAATTGCAGGATGGATAGACAATTAATTGAACACAACCCTTAGCAAGGTATGAGGAAAACATTCCACTGACCAGACATCTGGGGCTCTACAACAACGATGTAATGTTAAGATGCTACCGTGGCAAAAATGCTTTTCGGAGTCAAGGGCAATGCAGCTTTCCTAAACAACAACTTGTATGCATGTCTGTTGATGTCTGTAAGTCCATGTGCAGCTCAGTCACATTGGAAGAAATATAACAGAACTTGTACCACTAGTTAGCACCTGAAGGCCTAAAAAGGATCGAAACGGTATCTCTGGTAGCAAAAGTATCCATTCCTTGAGGCCAGCTGTCTAAAAGCTGCTTTCTTTGACAAACCAACAGAGCATAATCCAAAAATAGTCCATGCTTCAAGAACTGCAAGCATAAAAGGTACAGGCTCAAAGGGTTTCTGGTATCAGGGCATAGTGAGGTAATTTTACTTTATATTAGTATTTTTGCTTTGTTATACTTGTGATCAGCACCACATAAATTATGAATATTCTGAGCAATAACCCTTAAAAAAAAACAAAATATGGAGGGTGCTAATCAAAAACAAATACATATCATAGACCTCCCTGATATCATTGAGCTAACCAATGTTATATTATCATAACAGTAAGAATAAACGAGATTTTTTTCTGTTTTTAATACAAGTAATTGATTCATGCTACATTTTGTGTAAATATAAGTACTGTGGTACGTTTGCCAAAGTTTATCATTAGGTCTGCATGCTATATTGCAAATATCGCAGTATAAACATGTGAAACATCACTGTAACAAAAGACAATTTGGAATGTTATGTTTGTTGGATAATATCTTGCAAGTGTCACAAACACTAAATTAGCCAGCCTGGTGGTGCCTCACTGCAGGATCCCCACACCTGACACATATCACAGAGCCCAAGATGCTAAAGGTCACAGAGAGGGCTCCAAGCACACGCAAGGATGATGGGAAAAGAGAAAACATTTTTTGAAATACTTACCAATAATAATGCAAGGGAATGAGATTCCTATATTGGGCTGCCCTAGTTATGATAACATGAAGATTTCACTTGGCCCATTGCTACAAACATAACATAGAAAGGTACAACATCAAAACTTTAATTTATGTCTTAAATTTTATTCTTCTATGTTTTAAAAAAGGGGAACAAATGCCAAGTTGCATTTAATCAGAGTTAATCAGATCTCTCACTGTGAGCCAAATATTGATCATATATTGCTGAATTATCACCACCTTGTTCTTGTGGCTAGAATACCTCTAAAATGCAATATTGATCCCTTTTAAGGACCCTGAATTATATTTGTGTCTGTTAGAGCAGAGTAATACTCACTTTTGCTCTTTGATCCATTTGATCACTGCCATGACCTCTGGAATATCGTCTGGCTTCACAGTTGTCCCGTCAAACTGATCGGGAAAACTTCTGTTTAGGTCTAAATTATTGGCATTATTTCGGCCACCGTAGTCACCATTGCAGTCCCCTTCCTTTGAGCTCTCAAAGCCATCCGGGTTCATGCTGGGCATGATGTAAATATCCGTGCTGTTCACCAGCTCTGTGATCCGGGCTTCCTCCCCATATTTAGTGAGCAGGTACTCCACCAGGTAGACCAACACCTGTCTGGACACGGTCTCATCTCCGTGCATGTTCCCTACGTACTTAAATTTAGGTTTACCCGGCGTGTCTTTGTCCGGCTCCACATTGATCCGCATCACCCACAGCTCCCTGCCCTCCACAGACCGACCAATGCTCGACAGGCTGGCGATGTGGGAGTAGCTCTGCGCTAAAGACTGTAAACGATTCGTTAGGTCAACGTAATTGTAGTATTTGTCGTACGTTTCTACCGTCTCCGAAGCACCGGCGCTTCGTGGCAGCTGCTTCTTGCCTTCACCCAGCGGCAAGACATGAAGAAACAAGGCGAAAAGTAACACCAGCTCGCTGAACGTCTTCGAGAAAGGCTGCCAAATGAGTACCATGTTGACCTAATAACTACTTCTACACCATCGGGTCTTCTCAACTAAAGAACAAAGGACAGAAACGACTGTTTTATTACGTTTTTTTCTTGGCGAAACAGCTGTTTTTCTCCGCTGTCAGGGCTACTCTGGCCTGCCTGTTTCCGCTCACTTCCGTTCACCTCCCAGTGGGCGGGGCTAGATGGTGACGCAACTTTTTAAGGTGGATCAGTTGAATCTTCACGTCTGTTGCACGTTTCTTACCTTCGACACAGTTTTAGTTGTTTCGTACCCAAGTTATTCTGGGGTTGTCCATACACCCCCTGAATATAAGGATTTCTTTTTGTATGTAATTTTATATTCCACTTCTCTAGCTAGAGTAAGGAAACGCGGCTTTATGACTTCAAGAAATAATGTTGAGGACCAGCAAATGTATTCTCACACTGGGGACTTGGGCCAAAATAAATCGAGTAGGGAGATGTGGGACAAAAACATAAAAATCTGAAGAACGTGATAAAAAAATACCTCTAAAATAACTCTCTTTCTGGCACTAATAGAACTAACTTTGTTAAATCTGGCTTACCTAATGCAGGAAAGGTTTAGTCTGATTTAATGTCAGACAGTGAAAAAAGGCTATGTGTTTTTTATGCAGTGTATGTCTAGCCTACATTTGGTTTTAAGTATATTTGTGACTACTTGCTTTTTGTGTTTACGTTCATAAAATGCACAGAAATACAATTGCTTAATCCGTGGTTCACAGGACACTATTTGCAAAAGTTTCAACAATCAAGTGAAATATGTTTACTGAAAAATCATATGGCAATCTCTTTTTAATTCAGTAAAATGAACTACATTGTGAAAAGAAATGTAGCAACACATCATGCTTGTGTACTTAAACAACCTAATTTAGAAGGTCAAAAGAAATCTGAGACGTAGCTCAATTTCGTTCCTGTTGAACTGCTATTGTTCAGCATGGATGTGATGAATGTTTACCAAACAAATATCCAGCATTGTCGCATCTCTGTGTGACTGCAGTGTCTGTGCAGAGCTGGTATACTTGCAAATCCATCTGCTATAGTATATCTGAGTAATGCAAAGAAAACGTTGGAAAAGCCGGGGACAAATGCCTTAATGTGCTTGTGGAAAATGGAGCCTGGCTTTAGTGTTGGCTGTGAAGCTTGAGGAGGGAATATGAGAATGTTTAATCGTTACAAGACCCATTTTCTTTACATATTAAACTGGCTGATCAAATGCTCTTTGGTTACTCAAGTTAAACATTAACTGTTAAAGTGAAAATGAATTAGTTTTGGGACTTCCTGATCCGCCCCGCTTATGACTTTTATCTTTTAACAAAATTATCTTGTATTTAGAGGTAGATGCACTTTTTATAGAAGGCCTCTTTTACAAGCTTCTATAAGCTTCTATGATCTTAATGAAATGTTTGTAGCATATTTTGTAAACTCAACAGACAGGGATTGTATAACAAGGTCTATTTTAAACATGTTTTTAAAACCTTTCAGCTGGGTGAAGGAGAAAGATTGAGCCACAAGTCTTCACTCTACTTTGTTCTTTACTGGTTAATGTCTCTTTTGGCATTGGATTGCCAGTGCAAAAATCAGTTTAAAGTTTAAACTGATATTACATCTACAAACTCAATAACATTTTCCACATGTTATTGTTAAAAAAATGTCTGACCTTCATATGCAGTTAACCCAAAACATTGTTCCTCCTACCTGCAACAGACAAACTTGGTTTGAAAAATCAGTGCAGCAAAAAACGGATGAAGTTAATGTATTGTTTTTTTAATCCTGTAGTAGATGTAGCAAACTCCAGCCACATTATGGTTCTTTGCTTTCGCTTATTTTCCTTTTTCAAACATGTTTAGAAACTGAGCCAAGTAATTATTGTAATATTGTAGAGGCAGGTTACAAATCTGTACTCATAATGCATTGAAAAACAACTGGGAAAAAATTCTATTTCCAGTGTACCACTGAGAAAACATAAAACAAAATAAAAAATTACCAGTTAATTTCAAGTTTAGAAACAGAATGTAAAGACAAAGTTCTGGTACCAGTTTCAATTTTTCAGTTCCTGCTTGTGATGTCAGCAACTGGTGGTTGCATTGTGTGGATGTCTACTGCTACTGGCTGAATCATACTATTCTGAAATAGGAGATGGATTTAACATGACTGTGGCTCAGTGGGTAGAGTAGCTGTCTTGGGTCCGATTTCAGCTTCCCCCTGTCACATGTTGATGTGCCCCCTGGGCAAGGCACTTAACCCCAAGTAGCCTACCGATCTACGAATCGGTGTATGAATGGGCGCATTAGGCAGTGCAATTGAATGAATGTGGCTATAGCGTAAAGAGCTTTGAGTGGTCGGTGTGTCTAGAAAAGTGCTACATAAATTCAGTCCATTTATCACCCTGAAAATTAACAGCCACCTTCATGATGTATTTTAAGACCCCAGCACAATTACACAACATTGTGTTACATCAAGGATTTAAAATTAAAGGTCCAGTAAAAGAAAATAAATCCAAACACCTTGCAGGTTAGCAGCAGACGCTTTTAGTTTGTGTTTATTTTAAGTTGCCCATTCCTTCTTTATTCGTCACAGCATCACCATAGTTACCCACAAACATGTGAAGTTACTCAGCAATGCCAGAGCGACTCCACCGCTCTGCTGCCACTGTGAGGCATTTTAAATCCCTCTTCTTCTTTCCTTATGGGCCATCAGTCCGGAGCTTCTCTTCATTGTCTGTTTTTTCTCCTTACAATCCCTTTTCAGCACTTTTTATTTGGCAACATAAACTTGATGAAAAGTGGGGGAGGAGGTAAAGAATAAGTGGTTGGGAGAGACGGCTGAAGGCCTCATTGCTGGATCCGACGCAGCGACTGCACCTGGAAGGACTGAGCGTGGGAGCCCCACTCTCTGTAGTGTTTGTATTCGCCGCCGTGGCGATCGCACTCCATGATGTATTGGTAACCACGGTAGCCAGGAAACTGGTAGCACACCCAGCTGCAGGAAGAAAGACAAAAAATAAAAGTAGCTCAAATACAAACGCTACTGTAAGAGATCAGATGCTGAACCGTCAGACCCTATGGTGTTTTCTTTAGAATGGCTCAATTGGGCATTTGCCCAGGGTGGCATTAGAAAGGAGGGGCCAAAATCACCAAATCTTAACTTAATATCCATCAGCTGTGCCATAAACAGTTTTTGCAATGCTTTTATGCATGTGCAGTGAATTAGGGATTGACACTCTGTATGTTGAGAATGTGTCTTCTGCCTCCTGCTGAGATTAATAAAATTAGGTTATTCGTTTGTCGCACCAGAATCTCAGTTACTTTCCTTCATTTAAAGTGGTTGGGGGGGAGCAGATGATTTAAACTTTTTTCACTAAAACATGCAGATGCAAAGACACCCAACAAGTCCAGCAGATAGGAGCAAAGATTTGACCAAGATCTCCTCAAAACTGTAAGAACAACATCTGACTGAAGGTTTAAAATCAAAATTGTGTTTTTATCTCAGTAAGGGCAGCTGCTGGTTGTAAAAGAAAGTGATGCATCCCTTTAATTGATTTGTTATTTACAAAACAGACTGATTAAAGTAAAAAATTTATCAGATTGCAAAATTATTACATGTCTCAAATTTCTAATTTTACCTAATATAAATGGTAAGAAATGGGCTTTGGTTTCTATTGCAAACTTGTTCATCCACCACCGCCTGTTTGGCCCTCTTGTCACTCTCAGCACCTCAGATTCCTTAGTGCACATAACCTAAGTTGCTTCTTTTCAGGGTTAATTCTCTTGGGTTCTGCTGATTGACCTCTGCATGTAAACCATCTGTTGGAGCATTTCATAACCACAATGTTTTCATTCTATTTAAAAACAATCATCAAGGTAAGTTTAAACAATAGTTTAGACAATATATCTGATTTTAAAGATGGTTTACAAAAATATTGCACAGACCTCACTAGAAGAGAGGATAAAATCTAGGTTCTGTTACATGTATGCCCTGCTTTTTCTAAGGTCACCACAGGTGTTTTTCCATCTCCTGCAGTGTAATTTCCACGAACTTTCAGTAGTCTGTACTTTTTCACTCTTTAAAAAATGCTAATCTGTTTGCTCTGGCTATAACTTACACAAATATGCATAAATATGAACGGACCTTCACCTTAAATGCATGCATAATGCCTCATTTAAATATTATTTAAACTGTTTCAGGATAGAAAGATGCTATTGTGTGGTACTATTTTAGGAGCAGACCTACTTTTTCATCATTAGAAGGACCAACAAACTTAGATTTATCTACACTGAGCATTTAGGAATTTAGAAATTTGACCTTCATAGTCAAAGATACAGCACATTTCTAATGATGATGATGTATCTGATATCAATTTCTGTGTTCAGTGATACAATGCTGCTAAAATATGTTTTTTATCATGTGGGATTAGATTAGCTTCAGTGCATTTAGAAATTGAGACTTACGCTCCACTCTGAACTTGCATGGATCCGATCTCATTATTGCCCCAGCCCATAGCCTGCAGGGAGGGGTAGTCATCGTTTATCTCCCACTGGCGACCCATGAAATTCTCCCGCTCAAATAGCACCATCTTGGACTCCTTGTGGTTCTGCTTACATACAAAACAGTCACGGTAACTAAACTCGAGGTGAAACCCTGCTACATTATTACAATGTAACTGCTGACTACAATTTACTTTTGTGTACATTTGTCCTCGAAATCTCAAATAAAGAGTTTTTTTTTTTTATTATTCTCTTTTTAATAATGCGTTTTTAGTAATGTGTGTCATTGTTTGGGGTGAAGTGTTCTAAAATCAAATAATAATTTATGAAGATCTGAGAGTAAGCAAGTAAGCGAGAGCAAGCTGCCAGTTTGGGAGAGAAACACACAGCGGAGCAGATGGGCCGGAAGGACATCATCCGCTCAATGTGGTAGGCGTTGCTGCCGCTCCATGACTCCCAGTGAGGATACTCTCCTCTCTCTAGCACAAACTGCTGTCCACAGAAGCTGGAGTGCTCATATCCTGCCCAGCTGCTCACCAACAAGCACACAGACAAAGCATGATGCATGATTAAAAAATGGCTACAGGAGACTTTTAAATCGATTTGTCTTGTTTTTGTTTCACTTACGCCCCACACTCCACTTTGAGGGAGCGGATGTTGTCAACGCTGCACTCCATGATGTTCTGGCAGGCTGAGGTGAACTCCAAACGCTTGCCCTGGAAGTTCTCCTGGTCATAAACCGTGATCTGGATAGCACATGTTGCATGTGCACAGACTCCGTAAGGCACAGATTTTTTGTAAATGCAATCCGGTCCTCGCAGTCTCCAATTTGTATGACTCACCTTCCATGGTCCCAGAGGTGTGGGATTATTTAGAGCCATGCTACTGTGGATTCTGTGTAGATTTACCTTTAAACCAGAGATGACATGAGCAAGGGTTAGGGTTATATTTTAATGTTTTTGTATGCTGCCTACATTGCATATTTCATGTTTGTTTAAAAGGTTTCGCATCAGTCCAACTTTAAATAAAATGATATCAGTAGACATAAATCTTGATCTAAATGCACATCTTGGTTTATGATCTTCTTTCTCAGACTTGTAGGCTGGATGTAAATATTATGCCTAAGGGCTCTGCCTGTGCACAGTCTATGCGTCTCTTTGTCTGCCTTCAGTCTATATGTTTCTATGACTCAGCAGTGACCGTGCAGAAAACTGCAAAAATCTTCACATTGAGGACTGAGATAGTAGGCTTACCTGTCTGCCCCCCCAAAAATAGCTGTTCAGCACTCACAGGGGCTTCACAAAAAAGATGTCCTGACCCCAAACTGAACAGACCTATTTATACATGCTGGTGCTGAAAGGTAACTGGACCGGTATGGGTCGGGACAGGAGTCAGCACTTTGCTGGTCCCCTTCATTGTTCGGTACTGAGCTGTTGGGCTTTAGTGACCTGCAGCTGGACTGAACGCAGGGCACCGTGCCCAGTGCAAATAAGCAGAAGTTCCAAGTGATTCGTGTCCAAGGGGCCGGGCCTAGTTCTGGCACAGCAGAGTTCAGGAAACAGATCATAGCAGTTTGGTCATAAAAAGAAAAAAATACAATAGAAACCGATGCAGATTTGAAATATTTTACAAATGATAGCTGATTAGAAAATTTTTCCGGAGAGAAAACTCTGCTTTAAGTAAAAGATTCCTTCTTGCAGAGTGTTGTGATTTATGCTTTATTTTTACCTCTTTGCTTTCCTGTTTTTCTGCCATGTAAGCTGCCCTCAGGAGCCCTCAGTCGATGCTCCCTGCAGCTGCAGCTCATTCTGTTACTTGGACTCACCTTGTCCTTCTCCAGGTAATCTCCCTCTTTATTTATGCTCCTAGTTTGTCTTCTGTCTTCGTTATGTCTTCCTGTTAACTACACCATATTTTGCCCCTGTTCCTTGGTCCTTGTTGATAGTCCCTGATTTCCCTAAAATCCACTTCATAATGTCTCCTGTCTGTGCTTAGGTCCAACAACTTCACAAAATACAACATTTTGTCTTATTGGAAATGAGCAGAAATTCGTAAAAAACACTTAAGCTAGCCCATGTTTATTCTTGGTAATCACATTAAATTTCCAACTAATAAATGTATTTTTTCATCTGCTCCGCTCTGGCTTTCACACTGTAGACTGGGCCCCCTCCCAATCCTGGGTCTGGAACAACAGACCAGTTTAACCCCCCCCCCCCCCCCCCCCCCCCCCCTGCTTTTCAGCAAGCCTGCACATAGGTGTTGCCACAGCAAGTTGTGCTCTCAAATGTTACTTACCTGACCGTGGCAACATTGTGAGTTTTGGCATTTCTAAGCTAATCTAAAGTAAGACAGATCACATGTGGAGTTCATCACGTCTCTCTTCTCAGCCTACTTCTATCAATATCTATGTGATCCCAGATTATGAAGTACGACAACATCTTTACTATGCATATGCCGATGACATAACATTATATTTTGCTGTCACCAAAACACCTAATTCCCTTAGAGTAAAAAATAAACTAAAAAAAGTAAAGTAATTGATTTTAGCCACAAAAATGTAAGATTAGAAATCATCACTCAACTAGATTCAATGAAGCTAAAGACCAGGACGGATACAAAAAAATCAGCCTAGTATCTTCTTAAAAACATTTCCTGAACAAAGATTTTTCTGTCAAACCAGGACACAAAAAACTTTATTTGTTTTTATTTTTTAGTATGTTAGATTATTGACCTGTCTCAGTCAGTCAGCTGCAGTTTATATTAAATGCTGCAGGCGTAGTCCCGACCAACAACAGGGAAATGGACCATAATACCCTGCTCTTTAAATCATTGTATTGTTTCTAATAGAAAAGATTTTACAATTGTGTCATTTCTCTTTCATTCAGTGAATGGTTTTGGACCTAAATATATTTCACAGTTGCAAGTCATGTATTAAATATCTAGGTCCCTCAGGCCATCAGAGAGCCGTTCATATAGTGCTTAGAGGATGTGAATTAAACAGCAGATATAATTTACTTTCTATGCTCCTCTGCTCTGGAGCCACCGACCCAAAAACCTGAGATGTTTTATTTTGATAATCTTGTAGCTCATAATTAGTTTTTAATTTGCATGCATTTGAACAGTCCTTTCTTTTTACACAATGTTTAAGTTTTACTTTTATTCTTTTAATATTTTTCTTGTTTTTTATAGGCCTAAATGTAACAGTGACACTTCAACACTGCTGAAAAGTGTCCAGCATTCCCCTGTCAGAACAAAAGAAACTGATGTCATTCCTACAGTCAGCACATTTACCGTCCCAGGGCTCAAAGGCTTAGCAGCAAACATAAAAGAAAAACAAAAATAAATAATGTGGGAGAAAAAAAAACATAAAAATCATCACATAATGCCTGTTGTAGATACAAGAAGGTTAAGATTAAAAATGTAAAAGGTTTAACAAAGCACAAGAAGTTCAAGGCCTAAAAGTAGAGGTTTGAGTGGGAATTTGTGTGTGCCACTCACTTTCTGCTGATGGCAGTGACTGTCCTCAGCCTCCCACAATGGAGCTATACAATGAAACCCTCCTGCTGACGGCGCACAGATCTCCAATGGATTAACAAAGTGATCTTTGACCCACCGTCGTGCTCCCAGCAGCTCTAAGCCAATGAGATGTCAGAATCTGGTCTTTATTGATTCGCTCTGGAGGTGAATGTATATATATATCTCCACTCAGAAGGCCTCCGTCCATCACTGTCTTCAAAGGTCGGTCCGTTTCAGCCTTCAGTCGTGACCGTAAGTGTCCACGCCGAGGTCTTCTAACTGTCTCTGGTAGAAATGCATGGATATTAGGGAGGATACTGTGGTTTACTCACTTGGCGGACTAAAACAACCAAGCCAGAATGGACGTATTTCTCATGCTATAACTTTGGACTGAGTAGGTGGATTACTGACAGCAGTGATTTATTCAACACTAATTTATTATCATGGCATAACATCAGCAGGGTTGGTTCACTTAAAAATTAGATCCAGGCACGACAAAGTCTGATTCTGCCGCTTTTGCTAAAATGCAATAGAAAAAGCTTGGGAAGATCAGGTGAATTTTCAAGAAAATAACGTCACTTTTTGGGGCACAAGTACAATAGTTTCTAACAATAGGGTTACTGTAATGGTTCTGAGCATCTAAGAGATGTGGAAGTGATCAGTAATGCCCACTTTCAAAGGATCACACAGACAGTGTTTGCAGGCCATCATTGGTTTAGGTTTCAGATGTTCATCAGCAAATGCAACTAAAAA